>CAJQUW010007428.1:0-442298 GCA_907163375.1 Prostheceraeus crozeri | reverse complement strand
GAGATGTTTAGAGGCCACCCATGATAAGATAGCTAAGACTCAACCGATTGGCGTTCAAAGTGCTACGTTGAGAGCTGTGTCAAATGCCCAACATGAGACATGAGTTGTCCCAGCGGTTACGGTCTCAAATATGACACATTCCCTTGCCACACTTATCACTACGGCATCGTCCGCCGTCCCGAAGGAACACCCTGTCAGTGGAATATTACAGCAAAACTCTCCGTGTCTTGCTCGCTTTCAGTGAAAAGCCGCTTATACCATGAAGAAGGCTGGCTCAGACATGAAAACCTGTAGAGTTGTTAAGAGGTGGACAGACTTTAGCAGCTTGATAGCAAGCCGTTGTAGAGCTGATGTGAGCTTGGGATTGTTTTTAGATAGCGGGATGTAGCCTGAGTAGAGAGCTTGTTGATTTTTGTAGAGAAGACCGTAGAGAGCTTGATAGAGAGATTGAGTGTAGAGTAGATTGAGGAGCTTGGATTTTTAGAGGCTGGAAGAAGAGAACGTAGAGAGAGTTAGTGAGAGATGGCGTAGAGTAAGGTAGGTGGAGGTAGAGAGAGATTGTGTGTATTCAGTCAGCGGTTCGTTTTTGACAATCATCAAAATGGAGATGTATGTTTTAGGAGTTTTTTTATGAGGTTTAAGTACCAGTTTTTTTTTTTTGTTTTGTTTTTAGACGCGCCACCCAAAAATGTATAATATCATTGATATTTTGACAAGAAAGAATTGACAAGATTTAGGCCCAACCCAGGGTCCCATACCCGCATAGCTCCCCCCATCCCACTTTAGGGGCCAGTCCTACCTGGGCCACAACCACCCATCACAACCACACCATGTTCTCACAGTTTGTATAGCAGAGGGGTGTGTAGGCCTTTTTGAGGCCCCTCCCTCTCTGATTATATGTTTTAGAGGTCCACTCCTTTCGACATGTGTGACGGGGTTGCCTGGCCACCCAGTTCCACCCAATCTGTCCTGGTGTGATGAGGGGATTTGTGTGTTTGTTACAGTTTGGGGAGAGTTAGATTTTGTAGTGTAGTTTGAGGTTTTGTTGTGTGATATTGTGATGTTTTTTTTTATGTTTGTAAGAGGGTAGTTTTTAGAGTTTTTTGTTAGTGGAGTGGACACCCCTTCATACTTAATTATGTGGGGGAGGTTGTGAGTTTTTTGAGAGGACCACCATCATCCATTATTGACTTGATTGCTTTGAATTATGTCTCACAGACAGTCAGATTGGGCGTTTGTTTTCACATAGTGCTTTGTGAACGTGCTACTGTTTTGAGGTTTGAGTGAGAGGGTTTGGTCTTGGTTTATGTGTTGTTGTGTCATAGAGGCCCTATCCCCCCCCGTCCCCCCAATCCCACCACAACATGAGACATGAGTTGTCCCAGCGGTTTACGGTCCTCAAATATGACACATTCCCTTGCCACACTTATCACTACGGCATCGTCCGCCGTCCCGAAGGAACAACCCTGTCAGTGGAATATTACAGCAAAACTCTCCGTGTCTTGCTCGCTTTCAGTGAAAAGCCGCTTATTACCATGAGAAGGCTGGCTCAGACATGAAAACCTGTAGAGTTGGTAAGAGGTGGACAGACTTTTAGCAGCTTGATAGCAAGCCGTAGAGAGCTTGATTCACCAGCGTTTTGCAATGGAGATGTTTAGAGGCCACCCATGACAAGATAGCTAAGACTCAACCGATTGGCGTTCAAAGTGCTACGTTGAGAGCTGTGTCAAATGCCCAACATGAGACATGAGTTGTCCCAGCGGTTACGGTCTCAAATATGACACATTCCCTTGCCACACTTATCACTACGGCATCGTCCGCCGTCCCGAAGGAACACCCTGTCAGTGGAATATTACAGCAAAACTCTCCGTGTCTTGCTCGCTTTCAGTGAAAAGCCGCTTATACCATGAGAAGACTGGCTCAGACATCATTAAAAATGCTTTCATTGACTTCAGCAGGGTCGAAAACCTCCAAAACTAGTGAATTTAAATTTTTCAATTTTTTAGCACTACTTATGAAATTTTATAAGTAGTCCATCACTTAGGGCAGGTCAATAGCGACCGAACCTTTTTTGAATCAAGTCAAACGGACTTGTAGAAGCAAAGTTACAAGCCTTTAAAGTTTTGGAGTCTTTTATGGCCTGGAGACGAAGGCCATCTCCTGGCGAACCTCTAAGTCTGACGCCTTAGCTGATATCAGCAATGAAATTTTCTAAGTCGGTTTCTTACAGAAACTCGGAATTTGGAATGTCCGAAGCTATCATCGGAGCTCAGAGAGACGACCTACCTCTGACGATCGTTCTCCTCTAAATGACAAGTCTCTGTCGGTTCCCAGCTTATATAGTGTGTGGCGATCAGCTGATGACGTAATACCCTCATCCAAACACTAAAAATCCGTCTATCTCCGGTTCTAGTGCTCCGATTGAGCTGGAAATACACCATTTCCATGTAGAATTTGACGCTGAATCCGAATCTGGCCTCCGTTTTCCCATCCGATGCTTCGTTTTGGCTCTACAGTAGGCAGCCATCGCAAAAATTCTAACTCGTTTTTTCCGAAAAATGTTGAAAATTTTTCTCTCCGATTGACTTTAAAACTCTCCGATTGACATGAAACTCACCATACAGATAGAGAATTTCACGCTGATTCCAAATCTGAAATCCGTTTTCCCATCCGATGCTTCGTTTGAAGCTACAGCCCAAAACGTCCCAAATTCTAACTCTGTCGTTTTTCGCCAATGTCCCAAAATCTTAAATGGCGTCTCACATCTAAACGAAGACAGATAGGAACAAGCCGATTCTTTCAGTGAATTTGTCTCACTCTTAGCTTTCAAACGAGCTATGGCACGACAAAATCCGTTAACTGGAAGCCAAAATCGAAGCAAGCTGTCCAGAGGGTATGCCCCCCCCCCCCGCCGCCGGGTCTCCCCACCCCCCCCTCCCCGGGCGCGGACCGTACACGCAACCCACGCCTGAAATTTACCTCCCCCCCCCCCCCCCCCACGCCCCCCCCCCACCCCCCCCCCCCCCCCCCCCCCCCGCAACCCCCCCCCCCCCCCCCCCCCCCCCCCCCCCCTGGCGGACAGGGGATTACTATACATAACACTTTATTTTAACTTTTTTATACACTTCCCCCTACAATATTAATGGCGGGTGGTGTTACTTGTGACTTTGGGGCACAGGGTAGGGGGCAATTGGTGACCCATCCTATGTTAGGGGAAATGGGGAAGGGGCGTTTAGGAATATAGGAGGGGGTTTCCTGGGGGGGCTCACATTTTTGGTGTTTGTAGTGATTTAATCTTACTTGGGTTTATCCGCTTAGAGGTTACCCTGTTTACTTATTTTTATTTTTTTGATGTGGTCGGGGATACGCTACGCCTGCAACTGTGCTGCGTGTTGTGTTCTTTGCTGGGGTGGGGTGGGGGTGTTGTGTGCGTGCGCTGGGTCATGGGTATGTACTGGAGAGAGCCAGGTAACCACATCCAGACCATAGTTGTATTACTGCATTAGCCAGACACCGTACAAAAGAGGTGGGGGGGGGGGGTTTTGGTGTATTATATAATATAAAAAATAAAAATAATATTGCTCTCTGTGTGTTTTGGGGGGTGTTAACCCCCCACCGCTCTCCCGCCACACGCTCTAACTTTTTGATGATGGACAGGTTAATCCTAGGATCTAGCCTTACGCCGGACCGATTGTTCTGAAACGAAACGGTGTACTTTTTTCCAACCCTGAATCTTTGTCCTCACTCTTCGCTTTTTGTTTCAAAACGGCTATCGACACGACAAAATCCCCTCCTCCCTGTTTACCCCCGTTCAGACCGACTGGGGGTCGAATCGCATAGACCTCTCACATTAATTGAGCGAACAAAAATCGCCCGTATATGCTGTGTGCGTGTCTCGGGATAGATTAACGTCGAGCTTTTTGTCTGGGAGGTGGCGAGTCGGAGGACCCTCGTCAAGTACAGGAATGTCCCGGCGGGACGTCCAGCACGGAAAATTTTTTTTTCTCCTCGATCCGATTGAGCTGGGGTAGACTAATATATATCAATATTAATAGATTCCATTTTGGGAGTCTCTCGATTAGAATCTATATTCTCCTGTTCCAGACTAGGGCGTATCGATGGAAAAGGGATCGTTGTTGGGGTTTTAGTTAATGTTTTGGTTAGTTGGTAGGGGACGAACTGATTACCAGGTTTTCCGAGTTCGGAAGAGGGCGGGGAAGATGCCAGTGGAGGAGGGGGGCGGCGGGTGATAGAAAGCAAGTGCAGTATGGTGGGACGGGAGAGTAGGGGGGGGATGCACGGCGGGGTTGGACTAGATATTAGGAATACAGCAGGCCGATAGTTGGGGAGGGGCCATGGCCGGGATGGAGTTTAGATTGTGGGGTTGAGGGGATTGACGAGTCCGTGTGTGCGGAAGGCGGGGGCGTCGTGGGCGGAAGGGTGTGTGTCGTGTTGTGTGTTGTCAATCTTGTCTGGACTGTCGTTTAATTTAGTCTTTTGTTATTATAAATTTTTTTTGTCTACTTTTCTTTTTTTCTCTTTTTTTCTATTTTCATCCATGGGCGGGGGCCGTGTCTCGGAGGGGGGGGGTGGGGGGGGGGGGGGGAGTGTGGCTGTAGAGGGATATGGGTCGGGAAGTGTGGGGAGGTGGGGGGGGGGGTGCGTGGTGGAGAGGGTGTAATTATGGTGGTGACGCTGGGGTGATGAAGGGGTGGGAGGTAAGCGGATTTTGAGACGAGAGGGTGGGTTGAGGTGATTAGTTGGGATGGTGGAGGATGGTGCGGGGAAGGAGGGAGGGGGGGGCGGTGGGTGGACTGCCGGCGGGGGTGAGTTGTTTAATATTAGGGGCAGGGCTGGGAGGGGAGTTCGGGGAGGGCGGTTGGGGAGGGCGCGGTGTGAAGCGTGGGAGGGGGGAGTGGGGGGGGGGGCGGGGGTTGCGCGGTGAGGGGGGTGTGGTTGGTGTGAGTCCGTGTGCGGCTCTTCGGAGTGTTTGTGGTGCTACATAACACGCGATACTGGGAGTAAATCCGCTGGCGCGGTGCGGGGGCTCCGGCCCGCGAGCGGTGGGGTTGTGGGAGTGGTGGTGAGTGTTATGGGGCATAGTCGGGGGGGGGTGGGTGGGTGTCGCAGCGCCTTCGCGCGAGCACCAATACTAGCGGGGTAGTTTGTGGGGGGGGGGGACACACAGGGGGGGGGGATGATGTGAATATGGTAGGGAGGTTAGTGTCAACTCAAGTAGCCTTTCCGTCGTTTGTGTTGTGGTGGACCCTATTGCTTCCTAATTTTTGTTTTGGTTTTACCTGAACTTTGTGGTGTCTAGGGGTGGGGACCTGCGGCGGGGGAGTGGTGGGTAGGCCTGGTGGGAGAGGGAGGTGGAGCGTAAGTACTGGCATTTATATTTTATTTATTTTTCATTTTCTTTTTTTTTTCCTTTTTTTTTTTTTGTTTATTTTTTTTCTTTTTTTTTGATATTTTTTTTTTTTCTTGTATCTTTTTTTTTTTTATGGGTGGGGAGGGTAATGTCCATTGCCTTGGTTTTTCTTGTTCCTTGATTGCCTGGGAGTTAGAGAGGGAGGGTGGGGGGCGTTTTTATTTGGTTTTTCATTTTATTCATTTGACAGCCCTTCGAGGTTCTTAGAGCCCGAGTGTGGGGAGCTTCAGTTTGATAAATTTTTTTCTATCACGGCGGTATTTTGATTCGGTTTTGTTTTGTAAACTCACCTTTCCACGATTTTTGTGAATGAGTTTATTTCTCGCCTCTGTATGTCCATTTGTGTGATTGGTAATCCAGTGTTACCCAGCCCGCTTGTCCTCGTTTTTTGTGGGCTGTTTGCGTCGTTTTTTTGTTTGTAGCTTAGAGCAAAATTAGTCCCTCCGTCCCTCCCCTCCCATAAATTCTAACTCTGTCGTTTTTAGCCAATGTCCCAAAATCTTAAATGGCGTCTCACATCTAAGCGAAGACAGATAGGAACAAGCCGATTCTTTCACTGAATTTGTCTCACTCTTAGCTTTCAAACGAGCTATGGCACGACAAAATCCGTCCACTAGAAGCCAAAATCGAAGCGAGCTGTCCAGAGGGGGGGGACGTCAGCGAAAATTTTTTCTCTCCGATTGACTTGAAACTCACCATACCGATGCAGAATTTCACGCGGAATCCGAATCTGGCCTCCGTTTTCTCATCCGATGCTTCGTTTGGGCGCTACACACCAAAACGTCCCAAATTCTAACTCTGTTAAAATTTTGAAGAAAAATTTTTTCTCGCCGATTGCCTTGAAACTCACCCTATCGATGCAGAATTTTACGCTGAATCCGAATCTGGCAGCCATTTCACCATCCACGACAACCTAGACGGTCGCCCACGTCAACCTAGACGGTCGCCCACGTCAACCTAGACGGTCGCCCACGTCAACCTAGACGGTCGCCCACGTCAACCTGGACGGTCGCCCACGTCAACCAGGCGGTCGGACCAACTCACCCGAGTCTCACACTCTGTCGTTGCAGAGGGGGGGGAGTCAGCGAACAGTTTGTGAACGTGGACCCACCTGGCCGGCACACCACGACAGACTACAACCTCTGTCGTTCGAGAGGGGGGGGGAGTCAGACCCGAAGCACCACGGCGGCCGACCACGACACTCTGTCGTTCCAGAGGGGGGGGAGGGGGGGGCGCGCTGTGTTTATTATGGACCTTTTATTACTACTAATATATTTCCATATTTATGCTTTCAAAAAAATATAAAACTCAGTTTTAAAGGCATGCTTTTATACTGTCTGTTTTGTCTTTTTGACGATAAAGCTATTCAACTGGTGCAATAACTTGATCTTTCCTTTATATGAAACAACGAGCGGTTTTCGTGTATTATTCTGATGTGTTTTAGGAGTTGAGCATTATTGCATATAATTGTTCAATCAATGAGCATCGAATCTATCTAAACACGAAAAATGCACTTTTGAAGGCTGGAAATGTGGTTATTACGGGACAGCAATCGTCCAGAGTCTGGTAGAGACTCTTTTTGAGGTTGTGTCTACAACGCATGCTGTGACGACTTTTTTTACTAGTCTACCTTTAGAAGAGAAGGTGACTGTCCAACACAATACATCTATAGTTAGTAAAAAAAACGAAAAAACGACGCGAGCTTTCAGAGGTCATGGCGAGTAAGCCGTACGAAGAAGGAAGATATTCATGAATTTTTTTGGAATGAAAAAATAAAAGTATTGTTTGTCAATTATCAAACAAAAAGCAGAAGTGGCCGTAAAAACTCCACATGATTTTGTTTTATAATAAAAACAAAGTCGGCGTTGACTCTGATGACCAGATCCTTAGACTTTAGAGTACCCACAGCGCATCGAGGAGATGGCCGTTGGGAGTGTGGACCAATATGCTCGATAATATTAGCGTTATCAACGCTTGATAGAGAACGCTTGAGTTTTGCTCTCTTATATTTTTCGCCGCAAAATATCTTGTCGATCATTTCTGTTGGATCTTACAGAGGAATTCTCTTATAGAGGAATCTCTCGCATGTTGCTGAGAGAAATGTTGAAAACAATACTTCAGGTATACCTCAAAGAGTCTCTTCAAAGACACATAAGTGCCATGGCTCATCGCATGGTAATGCTACAATGTTCATTTGTAGTATGTCATGCGAGAAACCTGCGTGCGGTACATGTACGGTGTCAAACTCAAAAGTAACTTTTGTATCATGTACAAATGGCAGTTGTTAACTTATTAAATGTATAAATTGAAGGATTATGGAATGTGTGCTTGCCCTTGATCATTAACTTTGCCCAGTAAAATAGTGTGACAGTAGTTCGAGAACATGAAATATCACTAATTTATCATGGAGTAATCCCATAATTATTCCAAATCTCTACCTCTACTAATTCAGATTAATTAATGGATGTCAATGATAAAAGGTGTCGTATAGGATACCTCCGTGATTCAGGGGGGGGTAAAAATGTTCAATAGAGCTAGTGTTGACCTACTTTGATTTTCCAATGCTTATCTTGCAACACTTATTAAAATCTTGAAACACGATTTCTCTCAATGTGTCACATGAAGTGAGACACTGAAGGATAATTTCTCATGTACACGTAGTTTTAAAATAAAAATAGTCGCGAATGCGCACGAGCAACACGAATAATGAATTCTGGTAGCTATCCATTATTTTACCATGCAGTTTCCGATCTGCACTCTTTGCACGCATATGATTAATGTTATTCCAGAGGAACATGAGATAAGTCATTTACGTTATGCTTCATCTTCGTGTGTGTAGATATTCATGTATCCGAACTCATGCGCAGTCGCAGTGCTGGGCCACTTCGCAAAAGGAAGCAAAATGTGCAAAGATGGATAGTATATAAAAATAGTATATAGTACATATGCTAATAGTATATAGTATATATACAGTACTAATAAACTAGTATATAAACATAAAATATTCTGGACTTTTTTTCAGTGCTAGTGCATGCAACAGTTTGGTTGCTGACAGAAGTACGGTTATATGAGGCTTGCAAAATGTTGTATATTGATAATCATAATACAGGTAATTCATGTAAAAAATTAATCGCAGAAGAACCACTGAGTACTTATTCAAGCTGAAGAGTATAAATGGTTTTATGCAAAATTATCTAATGGAGGTTTTCATGCGTAAATTAGTTATGAATCAATGTCAATTGAAAGTTTGATTATATAACATTTTTCTGATATTTTTCATTTCAAATAGAAACAAAATTCAACAGAGGAAGGGATTCTATTTATGTTCTGATAGACTAATAAATGTCTCTTATTTGTTTAACTTTGGCAATGATGTAATTCGTATCAAAATATCTTGAGGTCAGTGATTGCCAGAGATGTACTATCTCTTCAAATATTGAACGTTACAAGTGACAGCGTTATTTCAGACAACTCCTACGTCACACTGTATATTTGACAAGGATATCAGAAAAGCAAAGAAGAACATGCACCTAAGTTTCGATACATGGAAGGCTCGGCGGTCATGCTTGATCGGGCGTGTTGGTGACTCAAATCCCAATGTGGAAGCCTCCGATGATGAGCGACAATACCCTAAATCAAACAATGACACAGACTTCGGCAAAGGTGCGTGTCATCTACATAATTCATCAACAGGTGGAAAAGATCTCGGGTATCATGCAAGAGTGGGCTGAACAGCGACCACGAGAACTACGAGGTGCAAAGAGACTTCAGCTTATCAATGATCCCTTGAGAGTGAGCAACGTCCCTCTCCGGGGAACCAATTCAAGTAGCGAAATCTAAACGCGGACGACTTTTCCTGAGGACTCGAACGAAGACAGTTCTCAAGATCACTGACTCGCTCAGCTTGCAAGTGAAGCGTGAGAAAGCACATTGTTGCCAGAATTGAAAGGCGTGACCGCAATGAATACCTTATTTGTCTCCCGTTATCGGCAACGGAGCCCAAAATGAAATATAAAATCGGCAGAAAAGCAATGACGTTGAATTTCGAAGACGATATTCAAGAAAAAATGAATTGTTTTATTTTATTCAAACCTTTGAGCAGTTAGCAAAAATTGTGGAGGTTATGTATTTGTGCCACTCAGCAATGCTGCTTCGCTTTAGCACATTTCTCCACCCATTAGTGGTCATTTTCAAAAAGTTTAATTCACCCAGCCCGAGGCCAGGCTATTTAATTTCACTAATGTATTCTGCATATAGAAATCAGTATACTCGTAATTCATCGGCGAACATCAATAGCTCAAGGAAATGTAATCAGCTGTACAAAGAGAAGAGCTATATGCATGTCAAATATAGTTAAAGATCAACAATCGTACAATTTCAATATGACCATTGATCATCTTCTTACTTAAAATACCAAATTAACGATGTTTATCAATAATACATAGATAATAATGCAGCCCCGGCTGCTGATGGATAGCAACTCTTTCTCTATTTCCATATAGTGGCAGCTCCTGCTTGGGGCGTCCACATCGCGGGGGTGGGTGCTGTGGCCAGTGCTACAGTAGCTAAGTTCAGTCAGGGACCCAGAGTTTCGGGTATATCCACAGAGTAGGGGTATATCGCTTCACCCTGCCTCCAAACCGTCTTGGCAAAGTGTGGAGGCTCCAAACTGGCCAAACTGCATTACGACCAACATGACAAGTACACACCGAACATGACCTTAGTTCCAAGCAGCACAAACACCCAAGATCATCTAGGATCTGACCGAAGATGTGCAAAGGGTGCGAAGAATCAGTGGGTAAGGGTAAACACGAAAACTAAGTTGAATATTGCTACATTTAATGACAAAGTTTTAACTTCCGCGATGCCCAGCTCTGGGTATATACTAAGAATATCATGGTTTCCATCAACAAACAAGTTGTTGATCCAGGATACTTGGAACTTCTATTATCCGCCTATTCACTTAACAAAGTCTACGTTTTCTTAATGATGCAAAGAAGAGAATCTCCATTCGAAGAGTAGTTAAACAGGTCGACGTTATCTCCCCGGCACTATTCAATGCAGCCCTCTAAGAAATCTTCCGACAGCTCGATTGTGGGGAACCAGGAATAAGAGTTGAAGGGAAATGCCTCAATATTTTCGATTTGCTGACGACATAGTGCTGATCGCCTCCACACCAAATGATCTACAAACAATGGTAAATGAACTGAACGCGAAGAGCAGCGAAGCGGGTCTGAAAACAAACCATCAAGACACTAAAATAATGGCTACAGACACAATGAGTATCTCCTTAGGTCAAAGACAATTGCAACAAGTTAACAAATTCATCTATTTCGGAAAAACACTTCAGTCTACAAGATCAAACACAAATCGGAGAAATAAACCGACGAATTTCTGCAGGAAGGGCAGCCTATACTAGTTGCAAACAAATATTCAAAGGAAATTTAATTAAAAAAATTAATTTAAAAAAAATATTCAGCATATACCAGAAAAGAAGAGTCTTTGACCAATGTGGTATTCCTGCAATGACATATGGAGCAGAGACATGGAGATTGCATGCAAACATTATACAGAGATTGCAAGTGGCCCAGAGGAAAGTGGAAAGAAGAATACTGAACATATCATGCAGAGAGAGAAGGAGAAGCACCGAAATAAGATCAATCAGTCGAGTAGAAGATGTCTTGTCACACATAAGAAGACTCAAATGGATTTTGGTAGGTCACGTAGGTCGCTACTCTGACGTCAGGTGGACGAAACGTTTGACGGAATGGACCTTTTACGGCCGCCAGAGGTTGTGCCGTGAGGAAGTTTGTCCTCTCGTTTGTCTCAGAGTTTGTCCGAGAAGAAGACGGAGACAGGAACTGGATGAATTCTTCGGTAACGCGAGCTGGACTAACACCACTCGATGCAGAGCAAAATGGAGGTCATTGTGCAAGGCCTATGCCCGAACCAACGGGATGCGACAGGCTGCACATGAGTAAGTGAGAGCTCAATAATGCTCAATTTCCGTGAGATAGGCTTTCTTTAACCTGATAAATAGGGAGTAGCGCACATGCACGATTCTCAAAGCGCAAATACATTGTGGTGCAAAAGAATAGTAACGTGAATGAGCGTTTAGTGGCACAAATGCACCGTGGAGCAAGATCCTTGCCTGCTCACTAGCCTACATTATCAAAAAAATTGACGCAAAGCATTGTGTCCATTAATTGCTATATAAGCACTAATTGCTTAATTGCTAATAAAGTACTGCAGTGAATCTCGACCGTGGTCGCCAACTAATGATGAACGACTTCTGCATCAAAATCGATTTTCCCACAACAACAAACTATTTGCTGTCAAGCATTTATTACAAGCAGAAAGTGACAGTTTGTTTGTAACTGTTTTCTAAACATGCATGCACATACACGAACTGTTAATTCTATGATCTAATCAATAAAGAAAATCAATGCGAAGCGCAGAAGAAGTTTGGATGCCTTGGACACGACGGAATTTCGTAATTTCATTATTAAAGTTAATCGACTTGGTCTTGCAATATTTACGAGATATTTAATATAGTGTTCATCTGACATGCATGCATGCATGGCTGCATATTGCATCGTAAAACTACATCGGGCTCAAAAGCAAATTCCAATTCCGCTCCTCCTTAATTATTGTCATTGCGTAGAATCATCCGCAAACCACTTCACTAAATACCTGGTATTTGTTGCCTCTAAATGTTCAGGTCTTCTAGCTTTCCTATCTTCCTGCTATAAATCACAGGCAATTTAGAATGTTGAATTCGCATTTGCTAATTTACAAGCTTTTGAATGTTTAAAAATTTCACCGAAATTTATTACAAATTAATAAATACATATTCCTGGCAGCCGAAGTTAAAATGACAGGACATTTCTGAATAACAAAAATAATTGGTCAAATGTTTCTTGTGGATCAAATGCAACTCAAACTTGCATACTCTTACATGTAATTTATATAATATATTAAAAAATTATTTATATAATATATATATAGGCTAAATCTCGATATAGAAAAATTTGATGACTAACATTGCAACTTCTATAACGAAGAGAATCACAGTCAGAGAAGAAGACCTGGAGACTGTAACTCGGTTCAAGTACCTTGGAGCCATCATCAGCGCAGCAGGTATCCAAGACAGATGTATTAGCAAGAGCAGCTAGGACGTCAACAGCACTAGCGAGACTCAAACCTATATGGAGGTACAAGAATATCAGTCTCACGTCAAAGTTGAAACTCCTACAGGCGCTGGTCCTTTCTATCTTCCTATATGCATGCGAGCCATGGACGCCGCCGGCAGAACTGCAGAAAATGATCCAGGTAGTATAGATGAAAAGCTTCAGAAGACTGTTTGGCATCTCTTACACTGACCATGTAACAAACGCCGAAGTGCGCAGAACCAAAAGCAACACCACAAGCACTATGAAACCTACTGACCATAGTGAAAAAATAGAAAAAAATGATGCGGCTTGGCACGTTACAAGACTTCTTCTTAGCGCGTCGCGTTCGACGATTGGCTGCCCCGATGAAAGCCGGCTTTCTGCATCACGAGGTGACGCTATTCTACTCTGCATTCCCGTCCAGTTTGTGATGTTGTCGGTGTACTGCATCCTTGGGCGTCCGCGTCGTCGTTTCTCATTGATGCGTCCCTGTATTGCCACTGCTGCTAGCTCTGAGTGTCTGTATGCGTGACCAAAGAACCTCAGCTTGCGTCTCTTGATGCTGTTCATAAGATCTGACAATATGTGGAGTTGACCTAGTATTCTGGCATTAGTTCTTCGCTGGTTCCAGCTGATTCTTAGTTGGTTGACTCTTTGCGCGTCTCTCTCAGTACTTCAGATCAGGGCTGTATCATCGACATGCCGCAAGTTAGAAAACAGATAGCCGCCAATGCTCACTCCGTCCGTTCATTCGGCTTAGCGAATGATCTGCTCCGCATGTAAGCTAAACAAGGAATGGTGCAGCCCTGACTAACACCTTTGATAACCGGAAATTTACCTGTTTGCTGTGCTTGTCAGCGCAACAACAGCCGTCTGGCTCCAATACAGATTGTTCAGAAGTACTATCAAGCGTTTCGGGAAGTCAATTTGATACATGATGTCAAAGAGCTGGCAGTAATACACTGAGTCAAATGCCTTGGAGTAGTCAGTGGATATGATAAGAGTATTCTGTAGATTATAGCACTGTAGGTGCACTCTCAATTAGCACATGTAGTATTACTAATATGTCTGATGTGCTGCGTCCGACTCTGAACCCAACCTGCTCAGGTGGTAGTTCGCTCTCAATCTTGTTTTGCATACGTTTGAGAATTATCATTAGCAGTATTTTGCTGGCATGGCTGATGAGTGCGATCATTCTGTAGTTCGCACAGTCCTTCCACATCCGGACTTATAAATAGGCATGATCTCTTGCTTCTTCCATTCGGCAGGCCACGTGTTGCTGTGCTAGATTTTAAAGACCAATTTCCATAGGATCTTTTTCCACGTGTCACCGCTATATTTAATCAATTCTGCTGCTATCCCATCCATTCCCGGCGCCTTTCCATCCTTCATCCAGCGGATTCCTTCCTCTATTTCATATAAGCAATGTTCAGGCTCTAGTTTACGGGGGTCGACCTGCTGAGTTGTCAGCGCAGGCACACCATCTGCTTTCCCCAAGCTTGCCGTTGGGATGAATTTCCAGTCCAATCCCAACCCAATCCCAATGAAGATTTCCATTGGGATCCCAATAGATCCCAATCTCAATGGAAATCCCAATAGCCAGCTTTAGAGCTGAAAACGTATGCAAGTTGACCCTAAATTGCATCGGGGCTTACCGCTTAGGCCTTCCACATATGACGCTTTTTGATTGAGGAAGGCCACGGACGTGGCCCTAGGACTATATTGACCTTAATAGTAATAGGGGATTTAATTGATTTTACACAATTGTGCATAATATGCCTACTTTTGCACCGAGACTGCCATCATCTAAAAGCAGGGGCCTACGTGTATAGGTGATCTGTATGTACGAGCTACCACACTTGGTATTAATTAAGCCTATATCGGATAATGCGGTGTCAATAAACAGCTCGCCACACGAACTCTTTTTGACGCCATTGCTCCTGCGTAGTGTGACATTGTTGTACAGCGTCATGGCATTACTCGTTTTAATCAATGCCTCATACGCACGCAAAATGCGCGAATCGAGGCACAAGAAGGCCTCCGAATTAAGCCACTATTTTTAGCAACTAGGGAAGTTAAAGCCAAAGTGTAGGGTAAAAGCTGACTGTGTCAATTTGTGTGGGATCTATTGGGATTGCGGTGGATATTTGGTAGCCCAATCGCAACCCAATCCCATCCCAATTAGGATCCCAATCCCAACGTCAAGCCTGGGTTTCCCGTATAGGATTCCGCAATAATCCTTCCACTTCCATCAATCTAAGATTTCTTCTCGCTCCATTAGTGGTTGACCGTCGTTCACAATGATTTGACGCGCTTTCAAATTTTGACGCTTAATTCCAGTAATTTGCTTGAATAGTTGCTTCGATTTGCTTTCTCGATCCAATTCGTTCATCTCTGCACATTGACTTTCCAGCCGTTTGCTTTTGTCATTTCTCAGCTGACTTTGTGTCTCGGCTGTAAGTCTTTTTCGTGTAGCTTCTTCATGTCTGGCTCTGGCAAGACGCTACTGATCTGACAGTTGCAGGGCCTGATCGCTTATGCATTGGTGTCTTCGTTTCTATCGCCGTTCTCCTATGATACTTTCAGCAGAAGCTTGCAATCGTGTTTTCACCTCCTTCCATAGCTCATCCGGTGTCAACTCGTCGTTGAGGTTCAGCAAATCGTTGAATCGATTGTTCGTTTCAATCGCATACGCGTAATGTCTTTATTTTCCAGTTTCTCAGTATCGTATTTTGGTACTTGGTGTGTTGTTCTTGTAACACGATAATATTTCATAAGCACTTTTGCTGTAAATGGAAAGTGATCCGTGTCGCAGTCAATGCCAGGTCGCGACTTTGAATCCAGGACGCTTGTTATCCAATTTCTTGATACTGCAATGTAATCTATCTGATTCCTGTACTGTTGTTTGGTGAGACCCAAGTGTACCGGTTGCGTTTGTGATGCATGAATGTCGTATTGGGAAGAACCAGCCTATTTGTCGCGCAGAAAGTTGCTAGTCTGTCTCCTGCACTGTTTCGTACTCCTAGCCCGTAGCACCCTACACCATGTTTCTTGTCTTCATCTTCTCCAATCTTGTCATTAAAGTCGACCATTACGATGCACAGCTCCGTCTTCAAGAGCCTCCTAGTTAAGAGTTGCTCGTAGAAGTCATCAAGATCTTGTATGCTCGCAATACTTGTAGGTGCATACATTTGCATCAGTGTCGTTGGAGCTGGCTTTGTGTGTAATTTTACGATCAACAGACGTTCAGAAATTGCATTATAGCTTATTAGGCTTCTGCTTGTTGTTCTCATGAGCACTACCGCAACCGCAACTTGACCTCTGGAACATCCACTGTAGATGACTGTGCCTCCTTTCTCTGAGGAGAAATGACTTTCTCCCGACTAGCGAGTCTACCATAAGCCTATAATGTCGATCCTGAGTCTCTTTAATTCTCGCAGCAGGTAGACGTTACAAGAGTGAGTGGAATAGAGTGGAATATGGAAGACCACACTCCAAGGAACAGTTCCAGGACAGATGATGCGAGGCAGACAGAAGAAGTGGATGGAAAATATCACAGAATGGACAGGGAAAGCTTTGTGACCACCCAGGCCCTCGCTCACGATCGATGGAGGTGGAGACGGCTGGTGCACGATTCATCACTTCAGCGCCCCCACAAAATACACGCAATGTGCATGTAATTTAAAAATCTCTGTTTGAGTTGTATTCAGCACCGCTAGACTTTCCTAATACAATCAAACATTCTCCCAATATTATCATAAGATGTTTTGGGGATGACTGATTTATTGGAGATCATAATCAGAGGGGGACTTTCAAGGCCCAAAAACGCCCGGCTAAAATAGAGTCAAGCCGCAAAGTTTACATTTTGTGAATCGTATTTGTGTTTCCCAACATTGACAGATTTCTCATATTCTCTGAGTTTCCAGTTAATGAATATTAGTTGTATCATTTATTTCGATTAAGGGGGACGACTATTTCCGTGGGATGATATCAGTGACAAATGGCCGACGGGAATCATATTTCACCACTCATCATAATCTGCTCGCCAGAGTGACCCCGCATTCATAATTATCCTCAATTAAATAGTCTGAATCGGTTCGAACATTCAGTTTCACGGACTTTTTCTTCCCTTTGCCATCAGTGAAGTATTAACACAACGTCAGTTGTCGAGTAAATGATAAGACAATTTCAATGATGAGTTACAAATTGAGAAATTCTGTTGGTGGTGGTGTGTTCAAGTGTTTCTTTTCATTTCTTCTGAAATATATGCCCACTCAAGTATTCATTTTGATGTAGTGCATAAATAAAACTTTAGAGGATACTACCAGAAAGAAACAACGAGAAAATGTTGCTGGTTTGTGACGATTAACTTGGTTATATATAAGCTCCGAAAAATGGCGTATCAACTTTCTTGACTTGAGTATTTGGGTTGATGATTGCAAGGTGGTTTACCAAAAGTATACTAAAGAGCTAGCCTCTGGTAACACTTCAAAAAAGATAGTTGGTTGCTTCCTAATTCAGTAAAAACCAATTTCTTAAACCAAAAATTCAAAGACCTTAAATTAAGAAATAGCAATCGCCTGCCGATTGAGTACCAGCATAATTCAATACGTAAGTGCAAAGATAATTTATTGCGCAACGGTTACTCTCAACAAGACCTTCAAATGGCTCAGAAAAATCAAATGAAAAATGAAAACGAAAAGGACGTAAAATTCAATAAATGTACTCTACAACTTCCTTTTGTTAGTGATAGCCTTATAAGAAAAATAAACTACAGTATTCGTAAGTACAAATTAGACACCAATTTTGTTAGCACCGGTAATAAAAAACTCCGTAATGTGTTCAGTCATAAACCGATCCATAAGCACAATAATTGTGACCTTTGTGATTAATTACCTTCTCATTACGTTTGTGATATTACTTGGGTAATTTATCAATTCACATGCAAATTGTAAGAGCCAATATATCGGAAAAACTACTCGTCCATTTAATATGCGATATAACGAACATAAAAACAGTATAAAATATCAAAACAATTCTAGCTCGTTAAGCGATCATAGCAATATTTGTAGCAATGCTAATAGTATTGACGATTTTAATGTAGAAATCTTAAAGCGAGTGCATGGTTCGGTTGAGGCCAGGTTGGTGGAAGCTCGTTTGATCAATTATCATCAACCTTCGATGAACAGGCGTCACGAGACTGTTGCACCGAGAATCAGAGTTTTATAAAATCACTCTATTTGTCATAACTGCCACCACTAAGCGTCTGGACGCGAAACGTCGGCATATTTTTACATCTGAAAATTTTATATTTATAAAAACATCGTCAGTCATTCACTCGGGAGAGTTTTTTATTATTTCTACTTTTGAATCATGGTCCTCCCCCTATCGCATGCATAACTTGGTTATGACACAAATTAAGTTCGAATGAACGCGAGCACCCCATCTTCCCGACCGCATCTCGTCTTAGCGGGATTCGAACACAAGTCAGCTCTAGAAAGCTAAGCAAGTACTCTATCCACACGGCCAGACAGGCGGTACAAAAGAAGCGTCGATAATGATGGTATGAAGTTCATATCATTGACCTGAACAACAGATGCTAAAGTACATGACACAACGCCTTCTTGGAGGAGACTGGGAATAACCACCGATTCAACCGCTTTTAGTAATCAACTTGCTGAAGCCCATGCCCATAAGCGTGATTGTCATTCCAATATATTGTCTATGTATAAACCACATGCACTAAATGGAAAAAAAGCGAAATTTTCATTCCCATTACAAAAAACTTTATCATGCACTAAGCTTCTTGACATGCATTACCATAAGTTATTTTTTCAGGCAATTTCTGCTTCCCGCTAAATTGAACATATGTGATTCATAGGGGTTACTACCACTGTCGATTAGTGAGTCCATAATCATGAAATTTAATTAAGGTGCGACTTTATTTTCCTATAATTAATGAAGGCATATATCTTAATAGGATACTACTTTCCAAAGTTACATTGCAATATAGTGGAAACCATCATATATTTCGATAGTCAAATAGTTCAAGCAATTTTATGTTTTGCTATATTAACCTTGTGATGGAATAAAAATTGTATTGATACTGAAGAGTTAACATCATGGCAAGATACATTAATCACGATGTAAATTATGTGATATTCTTATGCTGTTAACTGATGCTTTCAACAACAATTAACGGTCCAAAAGTAGTCAAGTTTTAACTCGTGTATGCAAGGCTTACTTATTCCCTTTCTTTACCAACATGATTTTCACGTTGTAACCAGTAAATTGAAAATTTATTGTAAATTAAATAGCCAACAACACTCCGTAGGTCGACATTGCACAAGATGGATGGTATGAATCGTTGTCGTTTGATAGTTGTCAAATTGTCAAATGCGTAAAATTGGTCTCGACAATTATACACATGAGATGTCTGATTTATACAGTCCCTTGCAAAAGCTTAGAATCATACAGTATAATAATATTTGTAGAGGAAAAGCAACGCGAATATGAAAGTGCGAGGCCCTTCGATCGGTTGTCTTCCATGCATTAAATCAGCAAGTACAAGTTACCAACAATTGCTATTTGATATTTAAGAAATACTATATTCATGTATGTGATATTTATACAAAGATGAAGTGCCTTCAAGTAACAAAATTTAAAGCGACTAAAACAACGTCAGAGAGCTAGCATCAGTGATACAGGGAAGTCTTTTTGGACACACAATTTCATTCAGTGACGCATGGTGTGCAATATCTTTGGCTATACGCAAGCAAAACAAGTCGTTCCGGAGACGAATTCAAATAAAGCTGATTCATATGATTTTACTGATTGTGAACTGATTTTCTGTGACTTACATGTCTGTGTTTATGTCACAACGGGCATACTCCTCGTGAAGAGAGGCCGCGAAAGCGCTCAGGAGAAATAAATATGATGAATACATTGGCGTTACTTTGTCTGCAAAAGTTGATCGGGCATAGATATTGTTACATGTGTGAATTAAAAGGTAACGTGTGCTGGCTCATACAATTTATTTCTGAAAGTTTTCTTTAACACACTACAAAATAGTCAACGTATAATTGTTAGCTCATTTAAAGAAGTCACGAAAAATTAACATTCACATAGTTCGTTCACAACACCCCTCCCTCCTAGTCGCGGAAGCGATGGGGTTTTCCACAATGTCTTTCCGGATTCTTCCTTGTAGGTGCCGGAAGGTGACCGTCCTCCGGTGGCACTTCACGTGAACTCTTCCGTTCTCCATCTCCGTTCTCTCGACCCGGTCCGCCGTCGTTCGTAGCCTCCAAATCGATCAAATCTTCTCCATTGTTAGCCGTGTCACGAAGCCGGCGATCAGAATCAGTCTCTCTTTCTCCCATTGGTCGTGGGGAATCCTCCACAGTACGCCAGAGTCGATCGACGTTCTCCTTCGGTAACGTTTGTTCGTCTTCCTCGGTACTCTCGAACTTCTTGATAGCTTGCCAGTGTCTCGTGACAACACTGCCACTAGCCAGCTGGATCTCGTACTTGAAACGACCGATTTTGGCGGTCACTGTTCCTTTACGCCACTTGCTCCTCGCCCCTAGGATGAAATTCCTGACTAAAACCTGATCACCTACTTCGTACTGCACTGAGCGTGACTCTAGGTCTGGAAAATAAGAGCGGGCTCGATGTGGCTCTGGCAACACTAAGTCTAATTTCGTCCTCATCTCTCTCCCGAACATCAACAACGCTGGTGTGCATCCTGTGGTCTCTTGGACTGTTGTTCGATAGCGAAACAGAAACTGTGTCAATCTTTGCTCAACACTACCGTCTAGCTTTTTCATCTTGTTCTTGAAAATCTGTACAGCTCTTTCAGCGAGACCGTTCGTCCTAGGACTGTAAGCTGGACTGGTTGCGTGCTTCACCCCGCACATTTTTGCAAAATGATCGAAATCTGAAGAAGTGAAAGCACTACCATTATCAGAGTGAATTTGGCGAGGAATACCATAAGTTGCAAAGAACTTTTTCAAGTTGCATACCGTCTCATCAGTTGTCAGGTTCCTCTGCTCTACCACTTCTATCCACTTGGAATGAGCATCGATAATAATCAAGAAGTGTCTTTCTAAGAAATTTTCCGCAAAATCCACGTGCAATCGTTCGAGCGGCTTGGAAGCTTGAAGCCAAACATGTCCTTTCATTAAATCCGGCGCTTTGCTGTTCAACTGACATCTTTGGCAAGATTTAGCCAATCCTTCTATGTCTTTATCGATACCATGCCAGTAAACGAAACTTCTACTCAATGCTTTCAACTTAGCTATACCAACGTGACCGTCATGAAGTAACTTCAGGATCTTACTTCTTAAAACCTGTAGGATTATAACTCGCTGGCCCCAAAGGATGCAACCTTCCTGGATTGACAACTCGAGCCTCTTGCTATGGAACGGTTTCAAGTCTTCCGAAATACCCTCATCAGGCCAAGACGTCCGTGTATAATGCATGAGAGTTCTCAATGTGGAATCCTTGCTACTAGCTTCTTTTATCATGTGGAAATCGACCGGGGTTGGTTCAAACATCTCAATCAAATGGATCGTCTCGCTTGGTAACGGACTGGTTTTGGGTGCCTTGGAAACAGGGAATCTACTCAAAGTATCAGCTTGGCGTATCTCGGATCCCGGTTTGTAAATCATCTCGTAATCAAACTGGTTTAAATAAACACACCAACGTGTAATTCTACCAGCCGCTATCTTTGAAGTGGCATAACCCTTACTGAACAATCCTATCAGTGGTCTATGGTCGGTTTCAATGGTGAAGCGGTGGCCATAAAGAAATTGCTGAAACTTCAGAAGGCCGAAAATAATAGCGAGTGCCTCCTTTTCAGTCTGTGAGTAGTTCATTTCGGAGCTATTCAAAGAGCGTGAAGCATAACCTATTGGACGTTCAGTTGAGTCAAAACGATGAGAGAGTATAGCACTTATGCCGACTGGGCTAGCATCTGTCGTAAGAAAAAGGGGTTTTTCCGGATGAAAAGGACTAAGGACTTTGTCGGACGACAGTAAGTGCTTGATTTCGCGAAAAGCATTCACTTGGGCCTCCTTCCATTCCCAAACAACTCCCTTTTTTAAAAGATGGTGCAGCGGATGCAAAATGGTTGCGGGATCTCTCATGAACCTTCGGTAGTATCCTATAATGCCCAAGAAAGTTCTCAGCTCGGAAACGTTTGTGGGCGCTCTCATGTCCTGAATCGCTTTGACTTTAGCTGGCATTGCTCTTATCCCTTCAGCATCGATTATATGTCCCAGAAAAGTTATAGTCGATCTGTTCCACTCACACTTTGCAGATTTCACAACTAGTCCGACATCCAAGAATCTTTGGAGAACCTTTCTAACAATTGCATCATGTTCGTCTTTAGTCTTACCGAAACAGATCATGTCATCGATGTAGACGACGACATTTTCGATTCCCTTCACTACATTCTCTATCGTGCGTTGGAAAATCGCGGGACTGGAACTTACACCATACGGAAGCCTATTCATTTGGAACAAGCCGAAAGGCGTGTTAAGAGTACACATCCGACTGGACTCCTCATCTAATGGAAGTTGCAAATAGGCTTTCGCCAGATCTATCTTGGAAAAAGTGGTGGCTGCGGCTAATTTTGCCAGCATCTCTTCGAGCTTGGGCATCGGATAAACATTACAGGCGCTGTTCCTATTAACAGTGTTTCTAAAATCTCCACAAATTCGAATTGAGTTGTCCTTCTTCCTTATCGCAACGATTGGAGTAGCCCATTCACTGTTCTCAATGGGAGTGATGATTCCCTCTTCAACCATCTTGTCGAGTTCAGTCTTAACTGGCTCTTTCATAGCTAATGGCAATGTACGCTCTCGGATGAACACGGGTTTGCAGTCAGGTAACTTGTGGATGTGCGCTTTTTGGCCTTTGTACTTTCCTAACTTTTCATTAAAGATCTCGGGAAACTCTTCGCACCAGACTGGACCTTTCTCAGTGGGAGTAGCCACAGTCAAATGAAAAACACTTTTCCAATCTATCCGAAGGACCTGCAACCAGTCCCTCCCCAGCAAATTATTGCGACCATGTGTAGTGATCAAAACTGGTAAGCATGCTTCTTGGTCATTCAACCGAGCTGGGATCCTAGCCTGTCCTAGAAGTGGGATAGGGTTGCCATTGTAGTCACGCAATTTCATGCTACATTTGGAAATCTCGGTTGACCTATCCTTAATTGTGTCCCATGTTGATTTTGTTAACAAACTCACTGCCGCACCGGTGTCCACCTCCATCTGTGTGGCCTTTTTGTTCAGTTCAACTGACACAACTATGGCTGCGTTGTTCGTCCGCTTGCAGTTAATGCTCATAATCTGGTACTCTACGCAATCGTCATCGTCGGAGGAAATATCGACATGTTTGACCCTTCTTGATGAGTCACCTGCACGCTTCTTTGTCATACACGCAGATTCCTTGTGGCCTCGTTTTTTGCAAAAATTACAGTTCTTATTTCTGTAAAAACAATTGTCTGGGAGGTGATTTGTACCTTCACAACGATAACATAATTTATCCTCCTTGCTAACCTCTGCATTGGTAGGCCTAAACCTATGTTTGGTTTTGGAAACATAATTGACTTCATTTTCAACCGCCACTAATTTTTTAGTGTCCTCTCTGTTCTGTTCCAGTTGGAAACAAATGTCACATGCTTTTTGGAAAGTTAGAGAATCACCCTCGGATAACAAACGGTTGATCATTTTATTATCATTCAAACCACTAACGAGTTTGTCGCGCAGACGCTCTTCTAACGACGCACCGAACTTACACTTTTCGGCCATGTGCCGCAAAGTATTGATATAGTCACCTACAGTTTCATGTTCCCCACGCATGGTTTTGTCAAACTTATAACGGTGGACTATTACAGAAGATTGTGGCTCTAAATGATCCTTGAGGGCCTCGCCTATTTCAGACAAACTTTTATCGGCTATCTTTGCAGGTCTCAATAAGTCTTTGATCAAGCGGAACGTGCTTTCGCCTACCACACTTAAGAAAACAGCTTTTGCTTTCGACTCCTCGATATCATTTGCCTCAACATAAAACTCAAAACGCTCCAAGTAATCACTAAGATTTTCTTTTTTATCATAAGGTCCAATATCACCTATTCTATGTGCCATGTCAAACAAATATGTTAGTAAACGTGGAATTTATATGCACATACGCAAACAATATTTGTAGCCGTGACTCAATGTTCGTCGCCAGTGTTACATGTGTGAATTAAAAGGTAACGTGTGCTGGCTCATACAATTTATTTCTGAAAGTTTTCTTTAACACACTACAAAATAGTCAACGTATAATTGTTAGCTCATTTAAAGAAGTCACGAAAAATTAACATTCACATAGTTCGTTCACAACAGATATTGCTTCAGATAAAACGTTAAAAGCTGTTGTTGCAAGTTAATATTTTTGCTGATTACATGCCGTGGATATTATATTGGATCAAGTCGAGATTGAGTTTTCGGCACGTGGTCCAGTTTTGTCCAAAGATCATTCTGAATCATTCTGGTGTCCATTTACTTTTTCTTGAAGAAACCAACTTGTGTATCTGCATTCGCACACGCACATTCAAATATGCTGATTATGTATATCATATGGTAGTAGCAACAATCGGCTATCTTCCAAAGCTGTCATGAACTTTTTGCATTGAGAAAGCAACTCTCGGCTCTACGGCAAGAAAAACAGAAGACACGTTTTCACAACTCCATTTTGGCATGAAATGTTGTTGTGCATGTTTCACATAGGTGTTATTATTGAAAAAACTGGTCGAAAGGTCTCACACTAATATTCACGTATCTTTATCCACAGACAATTTATAAAGGAAATTACAAAGTGTCCCTTAACTGTAGGCGACATTTTTTGTCATAACTGAACATCTGTAATAGCCTATGTAATGTAACTATTAATCTGCTCAATTCTGATCTTGACGCGCGGCGGAGGATAATATCAGTTGCAGGGCGTTATCGCTTTTGCATGGGTCCTCTATCGCCTTTCTCCTATCGGGTTCTAAATCCCTAAGAATTGCTCATAATGCAATCAGGTTGTTGAAGTCACTTTGGTTCCACGATGAATTGGCAATTATTCATTCACCCGCTAATTTGGAGCCCGGCTATCGAGAAATGTCCTGATATGTATTCCGGAAAAAAGGCAGTTTTTATCGACTGATAGAAAGAATTTATGCATCATCCACTCAAACGAAATATATGATCTATTAGTTCCTAAGTCCGCGTATAATTGATAAGAAAAAGCAATCAATTATGATTCAACAATCATGAAGCAAAATGATAAAATCCAATTAATCCAATCCAATAAGATCCCAATTAATCGAAATTTCCCCATATTGTTCGAATGAATTTATGATTTCTATTCTGATGACCAGAAAAGAAATATAATGCTATCTTACATGCGCTGTTAATGTATTTTTCAAGGAGTTTGCTTATTGAAGACATATAAATCCTATAGCACTGTCCCGAGGGTTAGAAGTGAATAAATGATGCATAGAACTATTTCTAAATTAAGATTTACAAATGAGTTTCCACATATTCCTCCATTATCTTTTTGCACTTGAAAACGAATATCCTTTCGCTCTTCTACTTCCGAATTTTGTTGCTCATTCGGGTGTGTCAGTTTAAAGCAATTGGAAAGGAATTTGATAAATTTCTGAATTTCAAAGTAATTATGTAATTACATTTCAATTTTGATTGTAGGAAACCACAAAATTCCGTTCCAACGCGCTAACAGAAAACTAAAAACCCCGTATCATCAACCAGTTGACGCTTCCGTCGAATTCTTCTATCGACTTCGAATGTTGATGTGCAAAAGTAATATAATGTCCGAGATTGCGTACAACCGGCAAGTCGATATCCTGTCGCTAATAGTGAGTGTTGTGACGAAGTATCACGCACATTTGTTTAAGCTTATCAGATGACAAATGCTGCAGAAGATCATTTCAAAATCTCATCTAAAATGCCCTTACAACTTTCAAAGAGCTGCCGCTTCCGTCCTTGCCGAGGAATTATTAATCATTTAAGAAATCAATCTACTCAATATGGTATTTCCCGGTATCAACGTCAATTGCCATTTCTTCTACAAGCATTTATCTTTGACATACGTTTTGAATAGAGGAATTTTGGATATATTACTATCACTGAGGCCGATTTCTATCTTGTTGAGAATTGCGGATTATCGTTGATTACCAAAATGTGAAAGAGACTAAATACATTATTATGTACATAACCGATAAGACAAGTATTCTCGCAACCTGTTGGGCCTCATCAGTCGGTCCGGTGGCCTTGTGATTAGAGGGTGTGCTTGCGCGTCCTCTAGCTCCAACGTCGCTGGTTCGAACCTACCCACGACTGATGAGGCCCAACAGGCCGGAGCATATCTTCTGGTGGTTGCATCTGTTGTGATTTGAAGGATTTATTAATTGCCTGTAATCGGCTTCGAGTGTCGGGGCAAGATAGTAGAAAAAAGTCTAGTTTTTTAGAACTGCAACCGTCACGAGGCGTGAGCAAGGTCTTTCCTCTCCAAAGTGTACTGGTTATATTTGAGCATCTTACCTATTAGATTAGATTAGATCACGATTTATTATTAGAAATGCAGCATTTATACATAGAGTTTTAAGGCTACAGAACAAAGATAAGGATAAAATACGATAAAAATTACAGACTGTCAGTCATAAAAAATGCTTTACATACTTTTTTGAAATTTCGCATGGAGTCGGTAGATGAAATTTCCCTGGGCAGTCGATTCCATGCTATTGCGGAACATGAGGAAAATCGCCTCCTTGCAACTGACTTCAGTCGTGATCTTGGAACAATCAAAGAGTTCTTTGTTACAGAGCGAAGGTGAGAGCGACTTGGCAATTCACTCGTTCTGGTGATCAATTCACACAGGTAAGGTGGAGCTGAGCCATTGATGCACTTAAAGGCAAGAGTCACAAGACGAAGGTCAATTCGCGATTTCACTGGTAACCACTGGAGTCTTCGTATGGCGGAACTAATGTGGGCTGACCGAGGTAGATTGAAAACAAGCCTGACTGAAGCATGAATGACACTTTGAAGTCTCTTGACCTGCTCATCCGTAATGCCAGCGAGTACAGATATACAATACTCAAGTCTGGAGAATACCAGGGCATTTACCAAAGAAGATGCGAGCGAAACAGTAATTGAGCGATTGAACCCCAGTCGATGTTATTAAACACTAAGTCACTGAGTTGCCATCGTTCAATGAGTAAAATGCTTCAACGCAAAGTTGCTATCTAAAATACAAGCATGTACCATGTGATGGTCACCATGATTTAGGACGTTAGTGATGTCATTCACATTTCCTGACGACATTTGTAAACTGATGAATCGCTGTACAGGAAGTGTTGGGACACCGGAGGTGATTACGTCGAAAAATAGAAGGTGCTCTTCATTTGTGACTTTTAAAAAGTTCTTGTGATCACGTATTCTTTGCAGCGGAAATTTAAAAATGTTAATGATAAAATGTCACTTTCTTAAAAGACTTAATTCGGAAGCTTCGAATAACACCATAGGCCAGGAGGGAATACTTTTTAGTCAACCCATGTACATACTCAAACTATGGTTACTGATATATCTACTGCAGATCTAATGCATCAAATTATAGCCTACGTGCTATATATGCATGTTAATAGGCTAAGACTATGCGGCGCGCATGTCTACAAATACGTGTAGATGCCATCAAAGCAATTCGTGATGGGCAAAGTAAGTCAGAAGTCAAACGTGATGAAATGCGTAACCTATATATATATTCGAAATAAAAGTTAAACGTTAGTCTCCTTCAGGAAAATTAGAACAATTCGAATTACTGCGAATGTTTTAAGAAAAATATATACAGAAATGTGAGGCTATAATTTAAAGGATGTTTCACACATACATTTGACATGTTTGACATGCTTTGATATAATTTACTGGATTATTTTTGACAAATCGTATATTAAAAATGAGAAATGAGTGGGCATCAAGCGAACGACATCGCCATGGTCGTTACTGTGTATGGAGAATGTGGACTGAGCTTTATTTTGTTTTTGATCGGCTGTCCAGCCGTCTTTCAATACCGGGGTTGGATTCCAAGCGACGGGCAGCGATCATAGGACAACTTTCGGTAACTCTTATGCGGGTTAATTATCTAATTCAGGTTAATTATAATGCTCTTTCAGGCACTTTTGTCTATACTCCAATGTCGCATCGGGGAAGGATATCCATCTCACAGGACGCTCTCAGTCACGATATTCGTTTGATTTTGCTTCATTTTATCTGTGTAACTAGAAGGACCTCGTTTTTCTACAGGCTATACAGGGACTTTTTTTACTTTGATTTGAATAATTAGCAAAATAAATATAATTTAGTCTTGTGTACAAATCAAATTTCAGTCATGCCAGGCGATTTCTGATTGATCAGTGAATGGCACCCAACGAAGACTGACTTGAATTTTTTGATGGTGGTGTCAGAAATTTAGAAATTGCAAGCATATTGAACTTATTCCGCAGCCTTTGCATATTTCTAAAGAACCTGATACACCGGAGAAACTGAAGCCCATTTACCAATTACAGCTGTCATTTGTTGAGAGCCACATGAAAAACAATGACAAACAAGTATTACATAGTCAGCATTTCTCTTAAATCCGAAGATAGACTCTGTCGTCTTATTTGTTGTAGGCATTTATCGCGGATGGTAACAGTTTTTAGCGTTGACACTATGATCATTATTTCTTTATTCAAATTAAATTGGCCGATTGCTTCGAGCCTGCATGACTGGAATTCACAAGCAATATTATTGAATTCCTTTATCCAACCAAACACCCATCGTAAATCTCCTACTGTGCATCAATTGTGTTAAACAGAGGCTGGCCTTTCGCTTGATCATTCAAAATTCTCATTGAAACCGGAATGATGTAGAGATAATATTGAACTGAATAAACGGAGACATTAAAGGTGACAAATGAAATAAGCAATTGGATTTGTGTTAACCAATTTCAATGAATACTTCAATTCTCGCTAATAGCGTCTTTCTTTGTGGTTGAAAGTCTCTTAAAGCCATGTGTTATTCCCATGAGTTGTGGACGAAAAACTTTGAGTGTTTGAAAGAATAGTTTCGTGGAAGATGTGGGTAACGGTATCTTCGATTGATATCTTCATTCATTCAACTGTCTATGAGTTAGAAGCAACGAAACGACAGTCTGAAGTGCGTAAAAGTCATATTGTTCAAGGCAATAATAGTACTAAATATATTTCCAAAGTCCATAAAGTTTAACCTTCAAAGATCAAATATAAATTAAAATATCTCATTCTAATTATATTGACCGGTGATTTAGGAAATTCATATCAAAACTTATATTTATAGCTACATAAGGCTTTTGCAAATTTTGAATCATATGCACGTGGCTTATTAGTGTAGGGAATGATCGCACCTAAAACTTTCACATAGCATTTCAAACCTCCTGGCTGCTACAGAATTGTGCGTCGGCTGGATCAGATCGCTTGTCTATCATAAATATCTGCAATTGAGAAACTTCATGTGCTAGTATTTCCAAAGGAGGTATGGACAAGTCATGCTCTTTCATAAGAACAGTCTCTTATATTAGTTGCTGATCTCCCTAGCTTGACTAGTAACACACATGCACATGCATTGATTTGACGGCAGTTTCATAGAAAATTCAACAGATAAGTGCAATTTATCTCCGGATACACTCGTACCTCGTTCATCTGTTTCGAGCGACTACTTATATGAAAGAGCATGACCCTTAGATGCTTCCTATACAAATCATATTAAAGAAATTCCTCTTCGAGTTCAATCTACAGAAAAAAGCTCAGTAAAACCGTGTTTATGACCAATAGGTCACCATTTCTTCATTGATATGCAGGTACATGGGGTTTTACAATCCAAGCTATGTATTTGTGACAGACAGGTAATCTGATCAGGCAGTTTGTAGAAGTCAAGAAGTGCAAAACATGACGCGAAGGTCTCAGCAAAGACCTCATTCCTTGCACAACTTCGTGTAAGCTCCCGCACAATATTGCCAATTTTTTTTTACATCACTTTAGTTGGTCTAACGTTTAAACTATTTACATGAAGTACGCTCTGTTTTAGTGCTGCAAACAGAGGACTTTTTGAAAAACAGAAAAAGAAATGCCTTGATGTACTAGCTGAAATGTTGAGGTAAAGCTCCACAAAGTCTAAGGTAGGGCTTCGCCTTTTCACGCTCCGCCAAGGACAAAAATCGCTTTAATATTCACAGTAAGTGGAATCCATGGACAGCTAAATATCCATGGTGGAATCAGTCAGACAGCGTCTGGGGAGCGCGATGTCTTCGCTCTGTGTCCATTTTTGGTTTAATCCCATGCTGATTTAGTGGTCTGTTCATAGTAAGATACAAAGTTTGCTGAATTAAAATTCACATAGGATGAACATTGGATGAAGAAATATGTCGCAGATTGTATTTATTGTAGCATCGTTTTCTTGTTTATTCACATGTGCTTTTGTATTCTTTCACGTCAGTTTAGAACGTAGTTGTGTTCTATTACACGGTCACTAACTAAGAATAGACTAGAAAACTTACCTTAATTATTACTTAGTCAGAAAATGTAGTTACTAATAACGCATTTCGATGAATATTGCCATATTAAAGAAAGCATTACACGAGCTTCAAATGTCATTCAGAAAGTAAGGAAACAAGTAATATCTTATGCATTATTTATTCATTGCCAGTTAGTTTATTATTATTCATGTCAGTCAGCAAATAGTAATAAGATTTATACATATTTGAATATAAATACAGTCTACAATTAATCGCTAAAATTCATGAATTTCTGTAAATTTGTAATAGGATTTGTAGAACGCTGGCATACCATGCATCCTCAAATTGAATATAGTCAATTTTCTCTCAGTTAATAATTCAAATTTCTGAAATTCAAATTCTTGAAATCGAAATTCAAGATCTTAAAATGATTAATTCAATTCATTAGCTGAAATAATGGTAAGTCCGATTAAAATCTTCGCAGTTTTCATCTAAAGAATAAAGATGAAAACTGAATCGCAAAACCTCCTGTTGGCGACCATGACCATCCCTACGATTATCATCTATCTTTAAATATTCGACTACGTTCTTTGTAGTTTTGTTCACACGAAAACAACTTGATGCAAATTATCCATTGGCATGGAATTAATTGTATTAAATGATCATATTTACAAAAGCTAATGAAGACTAGAATACTCCTCTGAACCATCAAGAACCGAAACTTTGCATGAAATTATTTACAAATGTACATGATGGTTAGCCGACATGAATCGGTTGTGTATATATTTCAAGAGAAAACACAAGAAATAATATCAGAGTAAGTCCATAGTGAAAGAAAAGAGAAAACGCATGAAAAGCCAACTTTGAGACAATAGGGATTTTTCACTTTAAATGCAAAACTAGTCATAGACATCCAAGACCATTAGAGCAAGTTCAGACCACAAAAGAAATCAGAAGTCAAATAAACGCTTTTCAGAATTATTGAAGGAATCTTTGGCATGAAATTACTTATACATAACAGACTATTAACTGTGATTAGGAGCCTATAAAGACCAAGACGAGCAAAGCTGCTGTCACTTTTTTCCTCTGATGGTCTGTCCGGACTTTGTGAAACAACAATAATTTAACAAAACTTTGCTCAATTGGGCTTGTCATTCTTACAATTGTGATATGCTGTATAAGAGGGAGAGTAGAACAGACGAAGAGCAAAGTGGAGACGAAGACGGGGAAAGAGAACAACTTAGAAAAAAATAAAATTCAATTTCTAGTTTTCAGATTATTCACCAACTGCATGGTGGTTAATCTTTCGGATTCAGTTTTCACAGTATTATATCTTTCTGTCAAATGTGTACACAATTTCTGATTTATAATTTGATCCATCGCCTTATCCTTTCTAGAGATCATTGTCCACTGCTTCTTGAGCGCTCTCTCAAGGTGAAGATTCGTCAATCATTGGAGGAAGTTCGGGATAGAGATTCATTTGCCCTGACTAATCTTTCTGCATCGGTCAGCGTTTTCTCGTCTCCAGACAGTTCATCTTCAGAGGAAACATTAATTTCTTGATCAGAATCATCATCGTCGAGCCAACATGATCCAGGAGAGATGTCTGTTTTATCACCCTTCGTACTGTCGCCTCCTTTTGAATTAACTCTGAAGAAAGACAGCGATTCATTAATGTTTTCTGGATATCGACAGGTTAAAGAAATCATTATATTTACAACTCGAAGTGCGTTTCTGTGAAAGGCATCAAATGGGATTCAAACATTCTCTTAATCTGACATTGACTTTGGTCTGCATATAGGCCTAAATATTGTTTTTTTCTAATACCAGTCTTTAATTTGCATTTTTAATGAAAAATATTGATTGATACAAAGGATAGATGATACATCATGTTTGAAGTCACAGCATATCAAAATTGAACGTGACTCTTTTCCAAGTTCGAAAAATTCCTTGTTCACAAAAATTCACAATGACAATTGAACATATTGAAGTCAATTACAATTACTATTTTGAGGATCTGAATGATATCAGATATAACACTATCTTTCACTTTCAAGATCTATGAATTAAAGATTAACAGCGGATCGATATGACACCAAAAGCAAAAGTGCAAGGAGTAAAATATAGCTGCTTAATTTTTTAATGGGCATCCTGTGTCCAAAATGGAGAGAGTACCAAAACCTTTTTAACATCAAAAACAAACTATCAGCATTTTCTGAAGATACATTTGTAAGGATAAAAGATAAATTCTCAGCGGCCTACTGTCGAATAGGATTGAGTCAATGCTGAATGTAATTCCCAATGTGTAATGAAATGGTTAGTTACCGCTGTCACGAATTATAGTTTGGCCTTTTGGGTATGAAGATATGCTGATTCTGCTTCAACGTCAAACAATGAAATCGACCAGCAAGTGATGAGACCATGTCTAGTAATGATAAAAAATAATCTGCGGAGATCAAATAAAAATACTATTTGACATGTAGCCTTCAAATATTTTTTATACAACGCAAAATTCCAAAATGAATTCTTCATCATTTAATAACCACAAAATTGTCCTTATGAGATTGCTAGGCTATTCCATTTGTATCAATTAAATAAGCAAACGTTTTAATACTTATTCGCATATACATGCACTCAATATTGACTTTCACACATCAATTTAATCTTAACCATTTTCAAATTCTAGTGGCATAACTGACAGTCAGCACTTGACGATATCTAAGGAATGCAGATCAACAGACAAACTCATTAATCAAGCTAAATTCGTATTTAATCAGCTTCAGATAATTACAATTACTTGTTATAGCGCTCAATTACTGCTAAAGAAATCCACTTAGAATATAGTGTGAATAGTTCACAAACTCATGTTGTCATTATTTATAGGAATTTCGTTACATGTGTTGAGCTCACATTTATCAGCTAAATGGAGAAGATAATAATGAATTCATTTTGTAACACTATACATCGAATAATGCCCCTCACACTTGTATGGCATGAACAAGGACCTCTTCAATTACTTAAAAAGTCAACAAGCTTTGTTACTGTTTGGTTGCTGATACTCACATGGTTAACATCTACATGACATGTACACTTATGATCATAGATTGTGATAGGAACAACATCAATTGATGGCTCTCATCGATTTCAGATAATTGCACGTTTGGCAGTCGGTTTGAACAAGCCAAGTCAAGGGTAGACGGACGACCAGTGTGAATCTGTGCACTGGATGTTTTAATTGTTTTTCATATCTGTTGTCATAATCAGATACTCAATTGGGGAGAGAGTAAGGGATGCTGTAATTTATATTCGATAATGACACTCGAATACTAGTAGCCCATACTCTTAAGTCAACAGGTAATCGCTGCACTAGATGATTTCCCACGAGTCATGAGGGCCTTAAATTCAAAGTCGACGAGAAATATATACTTATATCCCACTGCTGTTGGCATAGTGACTAGATGGTGCAAGAATGCTATAAATGAATGCTTTCATAAAGGATACTTCGTGTGCCTTTTGCATTTAGGGCTGATAAGTTTAGACTGAAATTGGTGTAAACTACATGTGTTTAAATGCATTTATATTTAGCATGCATGAGTAAGTGCCAGAAGCACCCCAGCAAAGTAACAATTAGCAAAAGGTTGTAATGATCATTCACTTTACAGAATACGCAGAAATTCAGAATTCAAGGACTTCCGAGAAGGGGACTTTACAATTTCATGTGTAAGGGATTTCCAGTCATCAATGGTGCGCTGGGAGAAGAAGTTAAGTAGGCAGTTCAATTAAAGTATGCCCTGACTATTTATGTGCCACGCATTGGAAACCGATGAATATAGCCATTACGATAGTATATTATTTAGAGACTTGAGCAGAAAAATACAAAAGCAGTGTTGGCCCTCCTAACTCGATTTGCTTAAGAATTATCAATATTGACCAACATGTCGTCGACAAAATGGACACTCCATGAAATACTTGCTTTATATGTCCAAAACTATCCAAAACTTCCGATTTTCATAATTTGATGTTGCTTCTTTTTTGTAGCTTGAAGAGAACTTCATAATTTAATTCAAACGCAAATATAGCTAATCGTCATCGCAGATTTAGTAATAATCTGGTAGTTGGCCAAACCTAGTGATCGAAACATCAGTTTTTTCTCCGTCACTTCTGATGACATTATCGCAAGAACTACGATAAAAGGAATTCGATATTGATTTTATCAGTTTATTTATTTCATATTTGACGTGATCATGAAGTACGACTATTGAACCAGATACAAGTACGGAATTCTAAATAATATTCAATCATTCCGGAATGAAATATATCAATTTTAAAAAATGCATTTAATTACAAATGTCTGCTGTGATTCAGCAAAATTTTGAATGTACGATATGCCACGAATCTCAGTTATAATTATCTAAGTTTTGATGATGTGATGAAAACAAGCGGATAACTGCAGCATTGATCACATTGAAATGAATCGTTAATTATTTACCTTATTTAGATCTCGTATGTACTTGAAATGATGTTTGAAAGTCGGATGAAACAGAAAACATGACTTGTACGTCATAATGTGGTTTAGTCGGTAACATCTGATGACAGTGAAGAGTTGGCCAAGGCCATTATAACACCGATCTTTTGTAAATGATCCTGTGCTTATTGTATGAAGTGGTAGAAGCCAGGATCTCCTAGACTGTCTATAATGGCGTTTTTAAGGCGGGGTTGTCCTAAGAGACAGCTGCGACTGTCACGAACAGATCTTGGTTTACCACCTTAACACAGTGCGTACTAAGATTTCGTTAACTTCGTACAAAGAAAATAATAATGGCAACTAATACTTTGGTAGGGCAAATGATATCAGGCGCATTGTGTTTATGATATCAAGTCGCCACATGTAAGTGTAGGTTCATTAAATATTCTTATGGATAAATTTAATATGATGAATACACATGGTTAATTTCATTATCCGGAATTTCAGAATAGGTTTGCTTCCTCGCTTTTATGCATTTCATCAAGTGCCACATCTCGGGTAGGCCCTCTGTTATCTACTGAGCAAGTTTCGCAGGAAAAATTCAATATAAATTAATAAATTATATAACACGCTATCCTTCTTATGGTTTTCAAATACATGAACTTGTAAGAGATGAATGTCCAAAACTTATCTTCTAGGAATAAGTAATTTTGCGTCTACCTTCTCAGCAATTTTATGTTCCTTTTAAGGCTATGTTTTCCTCATCATTATTTTTCTTTGTTATCTTGAAATTTGAATTAACTAAAATTAGGTCGATCAAATCACCAATGTCGAATTCTATCTTATCGGTGTTGAGACAGCAATGTCATCATAAAATGCGTGGACATTGCATGGAGGCTTCATCAAATTATATCACGTTTTTCATATTTTTATTTGATCTATGATGCAGTGATGTAGTTCATGTTCTTCGTGTATGATAAAAGCATGGCAAGCTTATTGAAGCCACATCCCAGTCAGCTGCAATGATGACTAAACTAATAGCGCATTACACAGAAAAGTATACCATAAAGTTGCTGCATTTTGAATACATTTATTTTATAATATCTAAATTAGGCCATATTCCAATGAATAGAATAGGTATAGAAGCGAGCTAAGTATAAAGCGGAAGAGTGAAGAACATTTCTGAAAAGACATTTGCAATTACATATAGCCAACGTGTCCACCTGGCTTTACATACTGATTATGAAATTCACAGGAATTATTCGATTTCTTACAGTCTGTTTAGAGTACTAATTGGGAAGAATCCCCGTCACACAAGAGAATATAAACGGACCAATTTTCCTTGTCAATAAATATATAGTAACATGTGATTTATGTTGACAACTTTGATAATCAAACTTAAATAGCGATGAATGGCTTTTTAATTATGTTGATTCAAAGTACAATATCAATTACGATGCACTCTCTAGAAGGCGAAATCATGGGAGCGAGATACCTTAACTTGAAGATATTTCAATATTGATCAACCCAAAATTGAGACGAAATTATTGAAATTCGAGTAATAAGCATTCAGAGCGTGCCAATACTGGGGTGGTTATAATTAGGAATTGCCGGCAACTAGTAGATAGAGTTACTGAATAAGAGAACAGGCAGAACTTTAATTCGGCGTGCACTTGGGTCCTCGTACCATTGTATTCCATGTATGTATTCGACGTTTGCTGTTCCTGTTGCAGAGAGTCACCATATCGGATTGGGAGTATCGATGCTTTCACCGCGACAGTTTCCGGAACGCAACGGGCCGCTGCGTCTGAACACTGGCGCCACCGACTGTCGAATTTCGACGGGAGAGGTTACGTCGAGCGAGCCTGATGGAAAGTAATTGTCCCATGATCTTATTGAAAAGTGGTGATATATCCGCTTATTAACTCATCTCATGAAATCCTGCCTAGCCCTTTCCTCAAACCAAATGGCAGGAGTTACACAGAAACAGACAGGAAGGATTGTTGGCCCAAGCTTTCCCACGCTTCTGAACTAGTGGGGTCTTGATTATTAGTCGTCGTTGAGCCCCACCCCTCCTACAACACTCAACCCCTCGTTTGAATAGCGGAACTACCGCGGAATACTGCTTTGCAATTTCCTTGAATTGTATGAGTGTCGCACTTCGATGAATTTCCAAGAGGCCTTTGAAATCGAGACCATCAGATTCCACTTCAATTGGCTTCACTTGAATGAAAACTTCTTCAACGAGCATTTTATCCAGAATTACCTTATTATTTTACATATTTTAGAATTTGTAAGAAAGTTGCTGTGAAAAATTTAAACCAGCTTTGCAGCTTTGATCCCTTCATGAAGCCTTTCCATAATTTTTTTGCGGGTCTTCCTTGTTTTATTTTTTACTCGGTATGTGATTATCGACGAGATTCATCCTGTTACCTTGTCATTCATTTTCACACTAGATCACAGCAAAGAAGATGCGAAATGATACTAAATTTGGGCACTGAGGTCGTGAAAACGGCGAATTTCAAAGTTTTCTTGCAAAAAACTTAGGAGGCAGTGCATTTTCGCTGATTGTTGAAGAATCAATACTTTAATTTCTAGTACCCGGCATCAGTTTTCGAACTGATGCCATAGTACCTGCACAAGAGACTGGAAATGGGCGTTGGTCCGCATAACCTCAGCTCGACCCGTGTTATCATGCTGATTGATGCTCTGCATGTAAGATATTCATCAATTCATAATTTCATCAGTTAGACATCATCATCATAGTATAAGCCATGTGTTCTATGTCTTAAAGAAGTGACTGTTCAGATTTTGAAACAAATTGAATGTTTTCGAATTCAAATGCGGTTCTTCTTTCAAATGAAAATAATCGAGATCATAAGTCACTTAGAAGGATCATACTAGAAAATGATCTGCGTCTGATTTTCTTTAATTTGTCTTGACTGTAGAGTCATAGGTCGCTGTGCTATAGGGAGGACCCGATGATAATTTACAGAAGAAACAGTGTTCAATATTTAATTCACTTTTATATGGCTTACCAGCACCATTTAATTCACATAAAGCTTCCAACACTTCTTTGAAGTGGTCCGCTGAGGCACTTAAGTTTTAATCACCCCACGTCTTTGCTGATCGTAGGCAGCTATTGCTTACTAAAGGTATATCACTAGATTAATCTCTGTCAAAATATTGATGACTGTTGAAATCAAGCGTGTTAAGTCATACACCGACGAATTAATTCAGTTTGTTCAAGGGATCGAGTCAATAACCTTAAATGATCGCTATTGTTGTATAGCGTACACATATTGATGTGTATAAAATGTTGATAAATACTATTAATTTCATTCTGTCTTCTAACGCGGTAGACTACCAGTTAAAGAAAATATATTTTCATTGTTATAATTTCGATGATTAAAATGCACTGAATGCTACCTGTTACGACACATCAGATTGTATAACAGATACTGAACTGTCTTGAACACTTCTTCTTAAGTTTACTCAGAGTCATTAATTCTTTCTTTTAACTAGCTCTCTGAAGCTGAAAAGTTAAACGTTGTGATTGTGTCATCGGTCTGTAATGCTAAATAAAGTGACAAAAGAGTGAACTTCCTAAGACTAATCTATTTTTTCATTTATGATTCCCAATTTTTTGAATCGGGAGAGAGAGTATGATTTATTCATTCACGGGGTTTAAAACAATGCATGTACTCGTGAAAAGTCTTTCATTTTACATTTATCACATAATTATTTATTATTCACATGAACTAAATAGCACAGTTTCCGAATCATCCACAAATTTGGGTATAAATTAACCATAGAGGAGAAGCTGTGCAAATTAATTCGTTTAATCACCGTTGAAGGCTGCTTATGTCAATTGCTGATTTAGTTATTTGTGAATTCGTTGTACGTCACTTGATGCTCTTTATGGTCCATTGTAGAAATTATTTACTGCTGACTACAAATTGAACTCTCTGACATTATGTTGAGACTCATATATCTCAACAGACACATAATTCAAAGATTAGTTTTCTTTTGTGATCGCCAATTTGCATAACCCTTCATTTTGAAAAGTCAATTGATCAAAAAATCAGAATTTTGAGAAGTGCAGGAGTCAGCGGGGATTCTAGAGCAATGTAAAAGCGCAGAAATGTGTGACCTTGTAAAAATGAGAAAGCCTCCAACGGAATTTTTCGAATTTTCACATTTCGTACAACTCCCAAATCAACTACGGCAGATAAAATAGAATTTACAATAAAGCAATTTTGTTGCAATTTTGACTTTTCTTCACAAGTGCATGCGGAGTTTCAAATGTTGCAAAGCCACTTGAACGCATTGGAATATTTTTTTCAATTGTATCATAAAAATAATATTTGTAATTTTAACTTTGCACTCCGTTTTCAAGTCAACGAATGGAATTCAATTTTCCGTCAAACAACGAGAATGACGTCCAAGTTTGATTTTGAAAATATTGCGCTTCTAGCAAAGTTTGTAGCTACTTTAAAATAAATAAATGCATTCGTGAGATAGAAAATGTTACGACTACCAACGCTTTGAATAGTTCACTTCAGACAAATGTAAAAAGTCAACTTTTTTGCTGAGAAATTTGGCTGCTAGCTTGAAGGCTTTTTTCAAAAAATAATATTTTTGTTTAATTGCTTGACCTTTTGCAAGTCATGATTTCGTTAAAACTTTTGCTTCGAAATAAATTCTTTGTCAACGAAATTCTTCAAAGCAGAAATATATTTTTTATTGCCCGGTTTTGTTTATGATCAATTCAAATTCGTTTGTACGTGCGTATAATTCAATCAACGCAGAACTCCATGTTTTCATGCAATTGTTCTACTCTTCTTCTGTGACATCTCCGGAAGGACATGAATTGTACTGATACTCATTTTTAGATTATGATTCTGTTGTGTGCCTGTTCTTTTCTAATAACATAATATGTAATACGAGAATGTGTGCTATCGACTTATGCTGCGAGTTGATGCATAGCTTACAAACCAATGTCGTTTTTTGAATGAATGTAAAATCTTCAATGGAATAGCAATGAACTAAGAAAATTACTGGTAGATCATTGAACTCTATGTCCTCTGTCCAAGCTGCACATACAGATCGATAATGCTCAGAAACTTGAAACCTTATGGCGATGCTTCCACTTTTCCTTTGTCACAAGTGTAAAGAGATCTTGAAAACTCTCATTTTCAGCACCTCAACCCATCATTTCATAACTCTCTCATTTGTCTCTGCTTCTTTTCGCAATATTGTCCTATTACAATAATCACTGAAAGATTGTGAAGAATAATGAAAGATATTCATGAGAGATTAACAGTACTGTTAAGTACTTCATTTCACAATGATAACCACACCGTGAACAAAGCTCATACATCACTAACGCGGACTTATTGTCATCGGTCCTTCTCACCAGGAGAGAATTCTCATCCATATTTTTTATTAATCGGAAAAGTTAGAGAAGGATTCCTTCATTGTGATTGTGCCTTTTTAAATGAAGGTAACCCACTCGTATTTTAGCGTCCATGCCAGAAAAGAATTGAGATACCATCTGCATCCCTCCCAGAACAAGAATGAAGAGCGAACTACTGATTCCTCTACCCAGAACTTCTCATCAGTTGGTAAGTGGAAAAATGAGAAAACAAAGGTGTTATCAATTAATCGCCAATTGAAGAAAGTCGTTGTTTAATGACTTTATGACTAAAGATTAAAAGTTATTACTCGTTTTGATAGAAAGGAGAAGATGTGAATGTGTCAAACAATGCCTGATAAATTTTTCATCTGATCTATTCATCACTTAACCTTAAGTTTTACTATTTAGATTAATATAATTCATCCCTAGCCTACGCAAAGGTTGATGAATTACTTCGAATATTACTTGCAGCCTTTTGGTATGACTTTAATTAAGTTTCGGGAAAATATCACTTGAATTCAAGCAAAATAAATGACTTCTATTTCATTGCGTCTGCTTGCAACTGACGAAGAATGCAAGACCACAATCGACGGCTTCTCCTACTTATTGATTCGAACAAACCAGGATAGTGACAACGCGAGGCCTCCTCGTCTCCTCTCTCTCCATTCATGCCACTCCCTTTTCACCAGTCTTAATATGACATATCGATAATATTAGCTAAAATAAAATCAATAATTTTTTGTTCACATTTCTGATCAAATTAAATTTCCTTATCTGGCACTTGTGCTCTTATATCTAGCACTTGATCTCTATTGATAATTTATTGTTTAAAGGATTACACGATGATGCACATGGATGGTGATAAGATTGGAGGCTAAACGCAGCATACCACACATTACATAGAAAAAGATGAGTACTTTTTTGATTGATTTCGTGGCTATTTGTTGGTACGATTGAATTACAAAGCCTGATCGTACACTGCAACAATAAAACCTCATTAGACCATGATAAAAATGACAATGAGGCACACACAAAAATATTTCAGTGTGGTACTTAATGTGTACAAGAATTGAATCACAAAAAAACATGGTTACATGGACTATAGCGAGAAGAGGGTTCGGGCTCAAATCCCACCACAGTAAAATGTGGGAGAGAAGGTTCTGGAGCTGGTTCTCTCAACTATCACAGCTATGGGACATTCGGTCTACGTGAACTAGTGAGCATGCATGCATATAACATGCAAACTTGTCGTTTTAATATGAATCTCACTTTTGTAGTTCAAACACGTATTTCAGAGATTCGACAACAAAATTTGCGGATTTTCATTGTTTTGGTGCAATGTAGCGGTGAGAAAAACATCATTTTATCAGGGCGTGTCAATGTTTTTATAGGATTCAGTCAATACAATTATTCGCTACTTCGTACTAAGCGAGGAGGTGAAGACAAATGCGAGATGAAAAGATGTTACAGTTAACGGTATATTCACAAAAAAGGATATTTTCTTCAAAGATATTTCGTTCTACGGCCATTAAGTCAAAGTTGCAATCTTATTTTTGTAAGATATTTTGATCAGTCTGATGCCAAAACCTGCTGACAAATTATTGGTTCATTTCACATTTTTAGTGATACACTCATGTAAGAACGTGATAAGCAAATACGAATAAACAATGTTTGCTAACTCTGTTTTGAGAATTTTGTACTGATGCATGTTCATTATAATGCTTTCTTATTCATGAATAAAAACGTAATGTTTCCTGTCTGTAAGATAACCATATTAGTCGGTTTGTAGAATACGTTCAGCGTCGATAATCCTATGATGCTAACATTCATTCACATGGACTTTGATCCAATAGTTCCAAGCATGAGAATATTTCCTACAACACTTTTCTTATTATTTCTATGAGCGAATAGGTTTATGATATCAAAACAGAGTTTCTGTTTAAAGCAAGTAACCCAAGAATGCAATATCTTCTCTCTTTAAGAACGTTGTAGATATTTTGGTCTTATATACTTTTTATTATAGAAATGCAATAAAACTATATCTCACTGTTCATGAGTAAGACACATAATATGCTTTTGCAGACATTAACAAATTCGACAGACTTCGACAAATTGACAAAATATTCACACATCATGATGTCCTAAAGGTAGGTATAACAATAGTAAACATATAAAAATATTCAACGAAGATATTCCGCAACAAACTTCATTCTAAGAAAAATTGCCACAATATGTTACATTTTGTATAATTTGCCGGGTACATGTTAGGTTAGAAAAGATCTTGTGCTATAGGACTGACGTATTCAAAAGCAATTTATCCCTCGATGAGCGAGCAAACTCTATGAGTGTTTCCATGTCATCTAACCAAGCCTCTTCAATGGAATGGAGAAATCAACCTTTTTGGTCAACTTAGACTTTAAAAATTGTTATCACAGATGTCTACATGAAAAATGTACCACTAAAGATCGAGCAAGATTTACGTCTGCTTCACTTACAAACTCATCACTATCCACCGAAGTGTGAAAATGCACTTTAAATTCTTTCATCTTCTTTAACCTTGAATAACGCAAAAATATTTGAATTACAAGGTTTCAAAATTGGTAAATAGTGTGCTTTTAGACTCCAATTACTAGGTTTTGTCGCATCTCTTAGATAAATTGTGTTTACATTTTCAAATTAGAGGCGAAAGTCTAAACATATCTTTGCATGTCTGAAGCCAAGGAATGGACGCCGTCATATATCCATCTCATAACTTTCAATTACTTCATCGAAGTACTTAGTCAGTCGAAAAGTCGCAGCATCTGTAAAGTATATAAAACAAAAAAAGGATATAGAAACTATCGCGATTATGGAGGACGAATTTTCATTACCTTTTCTATGAAAATTAGTTAGAAGCTCATAGGCAATTCCTTCCATCTTCTTTCAAATGGTTCACAGATTTTCTTAGTGCTACATGCTTATGTATGCACAAACCACTAAGAACTACAACTCTAATGTGCTCTGTTGGAAGAGTTTTAATTGCGGATTGCAAGCACTATGCCATCTTTGGACTTACAAAGCATTCATTTCCGATATTTGTACAAAAAATAGATTTCACAATAATCCTTTGATGCGGTCCACAAAATGCAAAAAGAAAATAACGATCATCAATGATCATCGTCTGAGGGTGAATGAAAGATATGAAATCAGAAATTTCTCAGGATGTCAAATTCCTTGGAATTGTCCCATGCCATGAAACGGTTTCAAATTAAATGATTTCAATCATCAAAATACTGTAGTTCGGACGAATCTCAAGATTTTCCCACAAGACTACTGTGTATTGTGTTAATATTGAAGAGGTTTCGGGACATTTCATGGATGTTATAGAAAAAGTCTTGACTGAGGCTACAACATTCTCGAAGTTAAACGGAATGAAATAAATGCAGAGGCAAATGAGAATGAATTGACAAATCGCAGTCAAATTTTCAAATGAACATGGCATCAATCCTGGTATTGACAGGAAATATTACAACTGTCATTTGGCTGTAGAGAACTTGACCACAGTTCCAAATGACTCATTGCCAATTTTCACATACAAGAGAATATCAAAAACATGAGCTGAATCTACATTTGAGCTTTGATGATTTGTGGAGAAATAAACAGTTCACTATCTTTAATCTTAACGTTAACATCACAGATAAGTCCCACAGGCGATTATTTAGAAATACTTTCCTCGTATTATCCACCTGTCATTGGTTCATCTTCTTTGATGCGGTTTATCTAACCTGTTTCTACAACTGTGGGAGATTAACAACAGACCAGAATAGACACCTGCCCGGTCTTCTATCAAGAACACTGTAGGATACTCCAAACATCACAGCATGAGATCCATGTTCAGAAAATCAAAATGAAGCCTTAACGATGTTCATGATTTGCTTTGCAAAGTACGTAATCCGACAGATCAACGCCATTTCTATGAATGGTATCGAACAGTTATCGGAAAATCATTTAGGATCACATGAGATACCGGTTTCACCTGTGGTTTCTACGGAAGGCCGTATTTGTAGAATTACCAACTGGTGAGAACACTGACTAATATTTGGATGATGTGCAAATGATTAAAACTCATCAGATCTTACGACATCTTTTTTGAGTCAGTTGTTAACGAAATGACAGGTCTTCAAATCTCCCTGACAAGTTTGTTTCTAACCATTTTAACAGAGGGTTGCCAGAAGAACTTGGAAGGACAATCTTTCATTTGTACAGGCAAATTATATTGAAAGTGCAACTGTGTTCTTAATTTTAATCTCATTTGAAGTACTCTCAAATTAGTTGTAACATAGTTGAATTTTTTTCGTGTTGACTGAATCAATCTTTAAAATAGCATCATTTTGCGTAAAAATTCGTTATTTATCGTCAAAGTGTAGTATGAAAGGACACGGAGTGTAGTTCTAAATGCTCATAATCAAATTGTCACGGTGAGGGCAATTTTTTCTGTGAAACTTGCAGAAGGCTTCTAAGCTTAAAATTACAACTTTATCAGCAGAAGCGTTGCACAAAATGCGTAGTTACTGTCGCCTCACATAATATTATTGATATGTATTATGTACAATGGCGAATTTGTCATTGCAGAAAACTTTACTTCACCAAAAAATATTTTTTTTATTATAATCTAAGGCATTATATTAAACATTTTGCATATTTTGATGAGCAATGCATGTGCTGCTTGTGTTGTGAGTTTCTGAGTCAAGTCCTGCATGTAAATTCATGAGGAATTTGGCGATATCGTAAGTGCGGCCTGAAATTTAATATCTGAGCATTCGTCTGACCAAAATTGATAAAATAGATGAGATTGAAATCTTCTGCCATAAAGGAACTTTTGCTAAAACTTGGTATATCATGGGGAACGAATATCTAAGCTTTAGGGTGAGGAGTTGCTTGACTATCCAAGTCGAAGATGCAATAAAAGTTGTAATAACTTCTGATGGTATTTTTATAAAAGAATGATACCCAATTTTACAGCATGTAAAACTTTATCAAATTCCGATTATTTTTTCTTTCACATTCATCGAAACTTATTCAGCATTTTGATCTGAAATGCAACTGTTTGAAATGAGAATTTTCAAGATTCTTCGTTTATTGAATAAACTTTATTTTCCTCTGTTTGTAGAACTCCGACTCTGTTGTTTCGGAATTTGTGTTATGAAGATGAATCACTGAGACTATTGCACCAACCTCGAACTTTGTAAATTAAAACAAATGATAATTCCCAAGCGAAGGCCACATTGAAATTATTGGCTTTAAACTTTTACAGCAGTTCATCTAAGATAACTTCCAAGTAGCTGGAGGTGGGTATTGCGAGGAATGAAATCTTCCTTGAAATGAAAAGTTAACTCCACAAGCAGTGAAACATTGAAGCTTTGCCACAGACATTTATTATTCATTTGACATTGTGATCTCCATTGCGGAATACAATAGCATCATTTTCACAGCTACTTGGCGCGTAACATCAACCTATCTTCGAGGATGGAGTTTTGTAAATCTCGTCTTTCCCATCTCCTTTTCTAAATTCCGCCCCGGCTTCCACATTGAATGGAATCTTTGAAAGTGAATCTCAGTCTTTGAAAGTGAGGCTTTGAGTGTTATCTTTCTGAGAATGCGGTCACTGTATTCATCGTCTTTCAATCGCTGTCTTCGCTTTTCACCGAGGGAATCAAGCTTCGTTCCACCTCCAAATCCTTTATGCAAACTTCATCATCATCGTCTTGGTTCACATGCATACATTGAAGTCAGTATCGTAATGTACTTCTCTTAAATAATCCAAATTATAAAACAGGTACAACTAATCTAATATTCATCAATGAATTATAAGACAGATCATTCGCACCGTGGACAGAATCTGTTTTCTGAATTGAACTTAAAAACGATAATTTTCTTTCGCATTTAAATTGGAAGTGACACCAGCGCTTTGATTAGACTCCCATGGTTCGAATAATGTGACCTGAAATAGGTGATGATAGTGACGGTGGATAGGAAAGTGTTTTTAGTTCGCTTTTTCCATGACTTAGATTTTTTAGTGCGTCCCTTTTTTCGAAATAGCTTGATGAAGTAACTAATAAAGATTTAATTCAAGTAGGCAACTAAACAATTTTTTGCATGCAATAAATTATCTTATCTGTAACAAAAAAACGCGTCAGATCATCTGTTGAATTTTGACTTATTCTGAATAAAAAACAGAAATGGAGGAGGAAAATGAAGACACCGAGATCGAATACTGGAGATTGCGAGGAAATAAAGCAGCTTATGTTATTGACTATGGGCTTAGATCTGCGGGGCTCTTCCGCACATTTCACACTTGCACTGTCTCATTCTCGAAGCATGTTTAAGTGATTCGATGTTTTTGCATATAATTCAACGATAGATTAACCAAAGATAAGATTTTTAATTTCCGTCAAGATAAACTGAAAACATTCGCATTTCATTATACTAGTCAATACATCGTTGTCATTGGTTTTAGTGCCACGGTGTCTACTTAATTGCTATCCTAAAGGCACGCAGAATTTGCTTGTTGAATTCTACTTCATTTCTTTCTCTTATTTACTTTGATTTCTTTCGAACTTTTCCTTCATATGTTATTGACTATTTTTTTAAAAGTGAATCCCTTTTCTAACTGACATATCTTTGCTCAAAATACGTTGAGAGCATACCGTTGCACCATCGACCGAGAGAAGTCTGGAAACTGAAATCCCGTCATTTGCATTTTTAACATAAAATTATCTTCGACCGAAGATTGAAGGAGTTTTCCTGTATTTTTCCTGCTTTGTAAAAAGTGATCTCCCGTCGACTGGTCAATTATATCCCCCTGCTTCAGCTAAGTTTAGCAGAAAAGTGAAAGAGGTAGAAAAGTAGAGCGAAAAATTCTTCTATTTCCATGTTTTATGTTTGCATGAAACGAAGTGAATTAATTATATGATTCTGTAACTTAATTAAATCTCCTTGTTTTGTTAAAGCATTCACAACACGGTATAAGTTCACTATAGACTAAATAAACATCAAATTATCGGAACTCACCGTGTGAAGAACACTTCTCCACAGTACACATCGACAAATTATAAACCACAATGAAAAGTAAACATTGTCATACGATATATCTTTGATATATCAATTTGCGAGCTAAAACCAAAACTGATAAGACAGTCTTTTGAATTTTCTCACCAGGACAATCTAAGATGTTGTAAACTTTTAATCAGGAACTTCAATGGTGCAACTCAAGGAACGGAAGGTGAGATAGACAAATGTCCTCAGCGCAAGTGACGCCCATCAACGTGTCAATTAAGATGAGCGGTGAGAAATCGATGATATAAAGCGATTTAAGGGGAATATTTGACAAAGTTGTTGAAATGACTGCACATAATAACTCCTGTCTTGTAACTTATAGTGTCATTCTTCTCCTCACTGAAGTACCCATCTGATAGGTACTTTTTCATATTTTATATTATTTGATACACTTGATAGTGAATACTTGTTTACGGAAATACAGACCGATATCTTGAAATTATACTCTTCCTCTATAAAATCATCATTTACTTTTTCAACAAATAGGCTACTTTTTTACTTTTGCAGCGCAATTTGCATTTTTAGCACGTAAATTCATTGGCATTCGGTTGCCTTATCGTTGAAATACTTACATACAATGAGATAGGGTTAATAAAGAATAATAAAGAAGAGAGTTAATAATTCTCAATTGATTCATGATTCGATGTTTCTGCAGTATGAGCATCAACTAGTTACAGATACCCAGGCACCATTATTTCTAGCGTAACTCACACTAAATTGGTCAAACCCTCTGAATGATTTGGTTATGTGCCTAAAAGAGTATTTAAGTTCTTTAAAAGCATGTTGCCTGATCTTTTAGCTGCAATGCATCGCAAACAAGCATATTTTTATATTTATCTTTATTGACTGTTTATTGTGATTTCGTTGACTTCTGATCAATCGCACATGTATCCATTTCATCACTCTGTAATCGGCAATGATCAAGGTGGACAGATTAGCCAATGAAACTTCTGCTACATTAAAGAGTAACCTACAGTTGGGGCATTTTCCGAAGAAACTAATTTGATGGCATGTAGGTCTACACGTACACGGTAGGGCCTATTGATATAGAAGCGAAGAGTATAGCAAGCAAATTAGCTAGAAACGGACAAACAAGTCAAGGAAATGATGAAAAACTGATGTTTCATTTTTTGTCAACAGTATTGTTAATTGTACTACAGTGCAGCAGATTCAAAATCTTTATTTTCATGCATTTCTCGCCGAGAAAAGCTGCCTTTGTAACTATAATCAATGCTAACCGAATTACATTTTTACTGCTAAATTAATCTGTTTGTCGATCGATCGATGGCCAAAACGCAAGAACGAATCGTTTATGACAATATGCGGTGACAATGGCGATGCTGGTGAAAATGTTGAGGGATAATAATTCCCGAATTTCAAACAGACACAACGAACGAAAAAAGGCTAACATGTAAGTAAAGGCTCCGTAAAGGGTCGGTTTTATTGATTTGCAACAGATTTGCCATTCAGTCAGATTTATCGAAAAAATTGTGGTCTGGTAACTTTTCGGTCTCCTTATTTCATAAAGTGAATCTCTCAATGACATTGTCTCAGTCAATATCTTGTTACCTCATTTGAGAATTGGTGGAATACAAATAAGAAAGCAAACGGTTATGATGTGAGAATTCCTCTCGATCTTGTTCTACAGAATTAACCAACTGTTCTGCTTTAATGATGATAATATCAATCGAGCAGTAGAAGGCTAATGATTACTTGTTGTAAAATAATGCGACTATGGATACTCTAAGACAATATAAATGTCACTTATGTTTCACAGCTGAGTGTTGAAACTAACAATCTTAAGTTGACAAATAACAGACAAATGTATCATTTCAGTTTTTGCAAATATTGACTCCTTTTCAACATTATTTGACTTGACAAATGGTTAGCATGTCACCCAGTCTCTCAGAATCGCTGTATTACAAATAATGATGAGCTTCAGGATCAAATAATTCGACTAAATTTAATCACTTGACTACAATTTCTAGAATATTAAGATTGTCATTTTATTATAAACTGTAAAAAGTGAGTTATGATTTCGGTTAATACATTTAAGAAAACAGTCAATGAGAAAACACCACTAAATTCATGGTGGCATGTACTCTCACATCAAAGGAAATATCTGAATTTATTTTTGAGATTTTTATGGTATACCATCAATGAAACAATTATTAAATCTCAACAGACGTCATCAACACAAATACAATAAAAAATGTGGAAATAACTGGTTCACAACCTTTTTGTCGGCGTTCACAGCACATCAAAGTGTTTCACTTGCCATAGGCTATTCATTAACAAACCTGAAAGTCCAACTGTTCTTATGAAGAGGGGTCAGGAATAAGGACCATCCCGCATTACACAATCATCCGAGAGACTGAAACTGGAACGGGCCCGTCCAATGTGAGCAAATGAGCAGGGTAAAACGGATGTGGATTTAAGGGCACTAGGATATTATGCATAGATTTGATGAGAATATCAAGTGCATGTACAATATTCTTGCTTCTTAATTCAGATGCTCCTGTTGTTTCATATTTGAAAAATGCTGATTAAAACTTTCTGGAGCTGTAGACACGTTACGAAACCCGGAAATTCACGTAGGGTCTTACATGTGTTCAGATAGACGGGAACATAAAGATCTCTCTTCTACTGCCACCCTCAGCCTCACATATTGCTTAGAACGCCAGTAATTAGCCAGTAAATAGGTTAAGAGTAATAAAGTCTGAGCTATAAGCACAATTCCAAAAATTGAGTACGCAAGACTTTTTCTATATGGGAACAGCTGCCGATTTAAAGGTTTTGCCGGTCAAGTTATGGTCAAATCTTTTAATGATGCAAAATTAGACGCAACTGATTCAACTCTAAATGAATTTCTATTTATTTGAACGACCTATCACAAGTGTGCCAAGAACAGCGTCGAAAAGAATTTGCTTTAGGAGACTTGATTGATGACTTGCAGAGGAATTCCATTTCTTATAATGAATGAGAAATCCCGCATAATTTCTATTCAATGATTCAAGCGACTGAATTAAGCTGTTTTTTTTAAACTAATTGATTTCCAAGGCTGACGAACAGATTTCGTGACAAAGTTACATGAGTTTTACCGATAGCTTGACAATAAATTGATAAGTGCAATCCTTTTATACAATGAAGAAATTCTTGCTTTTTACCATTGATTGAAACAACTTGGCAATTCAAAATGCGGCTACGAACTTCAGACTACGCTTTTATTGATGCAAAGCATCTAATTAGCATGTATAGTGAGTGAATGCACAAAGTTTTTAAGACTTTTCGAGGCTAGACAGGATGTTCCTTTATTATTCTTTGGCAAGTTTGAGGTTTGCGAGACAATTAGAACAATGCATTGACACATACCAGCAATTTGACAACGATACAAAATTCCTCTTGGAAATTACAAGTATCTCTGCTTATATGTTCTTTGAAATCCTCGATCTGGGTCACTTGACCGCCGTTTCTACCTAGCAATGTAAAAGTTTATATAATTTCACAGAGAGTATTGCAGTAAAGCTACTTCAATATCTTCAATTTCCCTACTTTTCTTTTCATGAATTTGTAAATAGCGAGAGCACTTTCGCGTCATATACTGGTTGCATTACTACTGTTAGCATTGTGAAATTGAAAGAGAATCGTATCGTTTGCTTCGGTCAATTGCGCATTGTGTTGTGGGCCGATGTTAACTAAATCATAATTTCAATAAGTTCAAAGATTCTTTATCATTTTCTGTCGAGCACTTTTGTAAAATTTCGAAGTGTTAGTCTTTTTAACTTTATGGACTGATTTAAGAGGAGTCTCTTATCGATTACTTAATAATCTTCAACTTATTTCTCAAACGCTCCCAAAGTTTCAAACATTGATGGAATTTCATGTAAGTCATAAAATAATTGCAGTAACGCAGTAGAATTAACAATAATTAGGTGCATTCCTGAAAAAATTATTATCCCGTTAATTCGATGTAAAATGCCACGAGAATGAAATCGCTAACAGCTAGAAGTAGTAGCAAAATTCACGCGTGCGGTATGCTTGCAGCACTCAAATTCTCTTGAACTGAGCCTCTGCAAAAATGTCTAAAAGCACAAAAGTAGCGAATTTCAATAAAAATATGCGGTCCTTAAAACATGAAATTTGATTTTGAAACAAAACATAATATTCGCTACTTGGTATTTACACATAGATGTAATTATACATTTCTCTCATCAACATTTTCAATTATCTCCTGATGAAGTTTTAATGATTGGATCACATTTTCAATCAGCTGAAGTAGTCAATGTATTTTGATAAAATACTATTGCTCTTCTGTTAGTTTTCTTGTATACCAATTAGGAACACAGGGATACGTTGCGTTTCAATTCCCTCCGGTTGCCAGGAACATCTAAGCATGTAATGCACCTGGTCATTTGTCGTTCGCATTCTGATTGACATTCAGTTTAAGTTGACAAAACTTTTGTTTACAAGGATTTTTGTCGCGTTTAGATAATTATCTATGTCATTTAGACCATGTACTGGTATACAGCAATATTTTGAAGGATGTATACGCTTCAATTGACAGCTAATCTGTCGAAAACTAGGCTATCATTTTCTTTGATCAATTAGTCCTCAGTCGTCCTATGAACGACGATGATTAGCTCACTTTTGTCTAATAAAGTATCAGTGACAGGTTCCCAACCAATGCAATTGTTGGTTTGTAAATATTTAGTAGGCGGTTATAATGATGTGACATTGATGGAGCTATCAAGTGTCATTGTCAAGGAATGCCCAGACAGCAGTTTCCCAAGAACCGAGTACAGACATCACCAGGTTGTACTGAAAACATAACAGTCCGTCAACTGTTTTGGTTGTTGCGTGTGAACTTGACTTGCTATGAAATTGTTGTGAAAGTGAATGACGTGATTGATTATCAACAAATCAGGATAACGATGAGAGATGTCCTTCTAAGTTCGAGGTATTCACTTACAATCCTTTTTTACCATATAATAATGCGAAGTATAAATTGATAATATCTGTCATGCCTACATTTCCGATATTCTTGTAGGCCACTGCCCGCTTATGATAGTATCACTTTTTTATATCACATTCGATTCCGCATCTTAAGTGTATTGATGAATTTATCGATAGGCAGGTTACTTATAAAAAATGTAGCGAGTAGCACGTGTGTTAAAGCGCGTTACCTTCGGATAGTAGGCTATAGTCCGCTCTGAACGTGCTATACGTAAAGTAGGCTCTTATGCTGATTTTTGTCCGCTCTTCGTCGTAGATGGCGCATTAGCGTTGTGGTTAGTAGTACTTTGTATTCCTCCTTTCCAATGTCATTGGTTTAGAGCGGAGTTAGATGTTGGCGCGCTTTTCGGACCCAAAGAACGAAATACGATGACTATTGAATGATAAAATCGGTCTCGTTCCTCTAGAATAGTCCGAATGGTCTTGTGAACAAATGAGCGTAAGAAAATTGAGACGAGAAAAATAATTCGAACAGCTGAGTGAGGTTCTGCCACTTTATAAAAAAATAGCCACTCCAATTATGAAAATGCGCAGTCAAATGTTAATGACATTGAGCTAAAAGAGTCATGTATCTGGGACATAGCCTGTTTCTCTCATTTCCCCAACATGAATGCTTTTGATTGACCGTGTCGGTGCCCCCGTAGGGTGAAGTTGGAAAACTGTTCAAAATACAGAATTAGTAAAGCAGCAGGTGTCATACCTTCAATCCAGTGTCACAATCTTGGTCTACTGCATGACAGCTCAATACATACGCGTTTGTTTCTAGGCACCAACCAATGCAAGCTCTGTGACAGGTGTTCCTATTGGGAGATTCTTCTAATTAACGATAAATCGCAAGAAAGTATTGCCAATCCACGCCTCATCATTATCAGCCGTTGATTTGATCCCTACTGTGAGTATTGTTCAAACCTCACTGACATGTTCAACAAATTGTTGATCTTTCACTGAAGAAAGCTATGATGGATTTCAGTATGGAAATTAGAGTTGTGAGAATATCGCAGACTAAGCTAGTTCACACTTAAATGTAAGCGACGAATTTGTGTCAACCTGTCATAAGCTTAGCAATTTTGATTTATGGGTAATTCTGATTATTTGCAAGTTCTTGTAAGTTCTGTGCTTTTTGCATAGCTCCTTTAGCTGTGACATAAAGTCATTGCTGATTTTAACACAGTGGTTTGTCTATAGACATGAAACAGTTTTATATTACCTTGAGTGACATCTTTTGCCCGACAGTTTCTTGGAGCTTTAATGCTTACTGAAGCTGTAGTCTCAACAAATGATTTTTTTTGGTTTACTGAGATTTTAATTCTTTACCGCCCGATCACAGTCCATATCATGCGTCATTGGCGCAGGGAACCATTAAAAGTTAGTTGCTCATAGATTGAGCATTTCGCGTGGTCGATAACTAGACAAAATGATCCTTATTTCAAAATAACACAGATGATATTCATGGTCAACACACTGTAGTACACTACTTTTCTTTGTGATTTGAAAATAAATAATCTATTTAGGTATACTTGTGTATTGAAAGCAATGGAATAAGTCTATAATGCTTTTAGTGCTCGTAAGTAGCTAAAACTGCTGTTTTGTCTTCACCGACTAAAACAAATGCTTTTTCTAAAACAAATGCTTTTTCTAAAACAAATTAAAACAAATGCATTTCGCGGATCGGCAGAATGAAGAAATGATTTTACAGGTGAAAAGATAGCATAATATAATGATCGGTAAATAAGTCAATTGATTTCTATGTTAATGAAGCTATCGACAATACGATTGATCGTCATCATGTATATATTTTCCTGCATCAATAGCGTGTTCAATACACGTTGATAAACACCCTCAGACACACGCAAATTAGCACGTTCATCAGTGAGACACACAAACAGTCATGGTCGTGACACCGCGACGTTCTGACAAACTCAATGACGAAAATTACAAGTTCAGTTTGTCGGAATAAACTATCTGGCAAGGAAGGTGACAATCTTTTCTTCCTACTTCCTGAGACATCGGAAAAAGAAGACTGACAGAGTAGATTTTTTCTGTATGTGAACTTCTCGAAACTCCGGTTCTTCCCCCGGTCTGTGAATAAAACCATTATCTAAACGGACGAGATTCCATGACATAAGTTGGTAAATGTTTATTGTCTTGGCCATAATTGATACATAATATCTCGGAAGACTGACAGTTGCCTCGTCGCAGTGCAGAACCTCTGCCTGCAGGATGTGCATGGCGCCTAACTTGCGTGAATGACAGTCATGTCCAACACCAGGGTGGGAAGAACGGACACAGGCCAAGAAATTCTTAACATTATCATTTCCATAGAGGAGCTGCTCAAATCGAAGGTCTGCTGGGAACAGGAAATTAATATTTTCGCCTCAATCGTCACTCGAATTGAATCCATCAGCACAAGATGATCAGAGGAAGCGAAATGATTTCACAAAATCAAGTTTTAGACATTGACTAGTATTCAATTAGACAATTTTGCATCATTGAACGGCTGATCATTCATCGCAAATTTTAGGAATCGACGGAGATTCTGAAGAAGCCAAATAAATAATCATTGCAAGGATTCTCAAATATCAAAGGTCGTAGATTGACTTTTCAAATTGTCATGGTAATTTTTTGTTAATAAGTTGTGGGATGTCACTGTTTGATCACTATTGATTCTTATGTGTATATGAAAACTCGAAATTCGAAAAAATAAATGCAGCCGATGTTTTCTGAAACTTCTTAAAGGTGCTTTCCATTCTCTTTGTAAAGATATATAACTTGTCCCGTAACAATATATCGGCACATGCGCTTGATGCAATTAATTATTGATTGATCGTCTAGCTGTATCTCAATTCATCATGAGAGCTTTGTCGATTAACATTAATCTGACGAAAGTGTGATCATTGAAATTTTACACGCACACATCCTGTAATTAAAACTAATCTTATATTTATTTCTGCAACATTTCATGAAAAACAATAAATTGTACAAGTGTGCTTATATCTTATAAATCTTTTTGTTGTAGATATTAGCATTTATTTTCATAGTAAAATGCTCATTCGATTCAATAAAAGACTCGCTTTTATCAAGCATCTAAAAAGTGTGTATAGTTACATTGAATTTCCTATTGATTAATTCAAATGTGCTCAATGATAAACCAAAGCACATTCATATAATATGCATAATTTACTTGAATTTCTTGCAAAGGGAAGTAAATGTTGTGTTTCATCACGCCTTATATTTCTTGTGTATGTGTAATTACTACCTATGTAGTATAGAAAGATAATTTCAGCGAAAAAGTTAGACATCATAAAATTTGGTGGCCTCTGAGGCGACTGAGCTGAACAGTTTCACTATCGTGCTGTGGGCCTATGGATCGAATTCGTGTATGTGCTGATGTATTTGACTATTTTGTTTCTGGTGTGTCACATGCGAAAATGCTTCATTTTCCATGCATATGGTATTGATTAAAACTCACTCATCTCTAAAATCGCCTGCACATTACACATGGCAGCAATACAAATCGCAGCCACTATAATTGTGTAAAAGTTGGGTAGCAAATTGAAAATCAAATGCTTTTTGGAGATGCAAACGTTTAGCAAGTAGGAAAATGTATAAAGTGAAAGAAATTCGCTATAGTATAAAGAAATTGAGAGTGAAAATTTATAAAGAAATCAAACGTATTAAGGGTTGAAAAGCATTACTCAATAACGAATCACATTGCTTAGGAATCTCTTCTTTTTGTTAGTATTACAATTATGATGGGCTATATGGAAACAGATTTTTTCGATGAGTTTGGTTTGTCTGATTGACTTTCAAATTCTTAGAAAAAGTAACGAAATCTTATATTATTCACTTGAAAAAATATAGCTTGCAATATGTATTCGCACGCGAACATTGATCGAATTATAGTGCATATAGCTAACATGCCTATTTTTCCATTATTGTATCATATTACACGTGAATAAGTCAACTCTCAAAGCCTTCTTATCATGTATTGCATGAATTAGATTTGCCTTAAAATTCTGATCTGATTAGATGACTTTACAAACTGTCTAAACATTCTTCCTGACTAACAGCATGATAGTCACTGTTTGCATTCTTATAACATTTTGTGCATATGTTTCTTATGCTCTAATGTACAATTTCTTCTTTTGAGCTTCATGGACGTCCAACAAAATGATCTCACCCTTAAAACTTAAGAGAGAAATCTCATAACAATGTTAAATCATTGTGAATCGTTTTCTGCTACAATTTTACAGAAATCGAAAACGACTCATCATTTCATTCGATTTTGTTACTTTTATTAAATGGAGAGCTCGCCTTTTCATCAGGGAATTCATTGATTTTCACTGTGTTTTCAAACTTATACTCTCTCGCACACCATATTGTCCGTTATATATCCTCATAACACCCACAATTTCTGAGAATTGCATCTATCTTATACTTAAGTTTTGATAATTTGTCAATGGCTTTAGTTCTTAAGCAACAGTCGGTGTGCAAGACATGTAACACCTATAATCATGTTATCGCATACTTCGAATTTTGTTGAGAATGGAATCAATTCTTTAGTGTTCCTTATGCACTCATAATCAAAGTTTCCCAAAATTTTCTTCTTATGTTAAATCTTTCATTTCATGACCAAAGGCCATGTTTCCCTAATTTTGACGGGATTTTCAGTATCTGATCGCTTTTTCTTCATTTTTTGCAAATAAATAATCCAAACTATGCCATGAATTCATTGATAAGAAGTATTTGATCAACAACAAATAATAGAAGGGAGGTATTTAGGCGCATTCATTTTCGATATTAAAAATAATGTTGTCTCTCCAGCCTTAATTTATGCCAACAAATCAAAAGCTCTTTCTCTATAAACGGACGTTTCGGGTCCAGACATTTTGCAACGCAAGGGGAGGTAGTATTGAATTTTCGCAGTAATTGTTTCGTACGCAAGTGAAACTACTTTTCCAAAATTAAGACAACCTCTTAATGATTCAAACATTGAAGTCGAAACCAAGAGGATCGGTGAAGCAAACATATTCAAAATTGCGCCTCATTGCTGATGTATTTATGTTTGAAGTCATGAAACAGTTTAGATAATAACACTATAGTGTATTTTAGTAGTAAAAATAGTAAAAATAAAAAAGGTAATTTAATTCCTTGTAGGTCTTGTAAGTTGTTGGTATTTTTCTGAGCATCCCATAAACGAGTTGACTATAACTTCCGCTATGAAAATATTTGCTTTTTCCATGTATGCTTGAAGATTTAGAAAAAAATGTTTACTGCATTGTCATGCTCATCACAGTTAACGGTTAAAAAGAATTGGGCCTCACATAATGTGACCATGTTCAAACATAACTTAAATTTTGCCATTATATTAGATTTTGCTATTGTACCACATAGGTCATTGCATTGGTCGATCACCAAACTTTTTTGTTTAACACTTTTGGAGTTATTGCCTTACGTGATGATGTGGACAGAAACACGTAATTCGATATTGAAATTTTAACATATTAAATGTTTCACGGTGATTTTCAGTTAAATGCAACATGATTTTTGCATGAATATTCCTTTAACTTGTAGCAAAGTTCTACCGAAACTTAAAACTGAAAATCGATAAGATTTCATATTCGTCAAAAGATAACTTATTTTCGGAGTTCAATTTCGCTCTTTTACACACTTTTCTTTAGAGAAAGAGGCTTTTTTAAATATGAATGACAAAGGAAATTTTGGGGATGTCGTTTTCTGTCAAGATGAAGAGGATTTTGAAGACGTAAAAGAATTTTAGGGATGATAGAATGCACAATTTATTCTTCAATGGAGGAAAACATTCTATTAACTGTTATTAAAATCCAGAACCGGTATCTACATTCATACAATTAAGAATTAATTCCTTGCGCTTGTTGTGCATTTTCTCAGATTTTTATGCTGTTTTCTCAATGTTTTTGTAGTAAATATATATTCACATATATTGCAGCAGATTAACCGCTCATTTTTGAAATTTCTAACTTCGGCAATCAAACACTGTAGAAGATACACGTTCAAGAAATTGATGGATTTGTGCTCAAATTTCAGACGATGGCAAAGATAGAAAGTCGAAAATATATGAAGTCAGGAGTCTTAGTAAATTGTGACCAAACGTATTTTGAACCACCTACGGTAGATATCATTGTACATTGTACCAAATTTTGAATCTCATGATCTAGTGATGAAAGTAATAATCAGCATGCACAAAACAAACATACTTTCATCACAAAAAATAAAATATTGCTTAAAGCTAATTGACTCATTATTTAGATTCATTGTTCAGTTTTATGTCAAAGTTTCTTTACTAATTTATGATTCGTCAATGAATTTCATGAAAACATGCATTCTAGCATGACTGAATGTCTATGAAGCACTGGTCATGAAGCGTTTTAAATTGTCGTTGTTACAATCAACTAATAAAACATTTAAATACATTGTATTTCAGGTGACCAACGCAATAGTTGTCATCGTTGTATTTGAAACACTGAATTTTCATGCTTTGAATGAGGAAGGTTTCTGTTTGAAGCTATGAAAATAGTCGAAGGTAAAATATTTCAATTGTGCACAAAATACTTCGAAGATAAACCTCATCTGTGTTCTAATCTGTAAGCAACTTCACATGTTTAATATTTCGATAACTGCTAACATGATAGCAGTCAAAACATGATTTCGTTGACAGAGAAATGTTGGGTCTACGATTTTCCAAATGGATAAATTTTGTTGAATCTTCTTTTTCTTCTCATCTGAGTTAGTGGTTTTTAAAACTCACGCTTGAAGTGAAGGACTCAGCATTCAGTCCTGTATAACACTGAATCCTGTTAGAAGGAATAAATTTTAGGTTCTCAGGGTCTCACCTGTTTTTGGCTGCTGCCGCTCTATCTCTTTGTCGTCTGTTTTTGAACCAGTTTCCCACTTGTGTGGGGGTGAGGCCAGTAGCTGCTGCCAATTCTCGCTTCTTTGTGGGATTGGGATATGGATCTTGGAGGTACCACTCGCGGAGCAAGCCCCGCGTCCTCTCTTTGAAGCAGTGCGTTTTCTGCTCGCCGTCCCAAATGGTTCTTGGCATGGGATACTTCTTGCGAACACGGTACTTATCCACAGGGCCAAGAGGTCGTCCCCTTAACTTCTCTGCCTCTTGATAATGCGCTTCAAGCCAAAGAGCTTGCAACTTGGAATGTGAATCTTTTCCGAACTGATGATGCTCTAGAACGTGATAGAGCTCTCGGAAATTGCCACTGTGGTAAGCTACGATCGCTCGTGCTCGAAGAATGGATTCGTGTTTATTCAGGGCTTCCCAAAGGATGGGATTAGCGGGCAGAGACCAAAGGAACCTGCCGAGTCGGTCAATGTCACCAGATTCTTCAAGAGTCTCACATACTCGAGCCACCTGATCTGGCGCGAAGTGGATGCTTGGAAGGGGCGGGAACATGAAAGGGGTGCAAGGAAAACCCGGCAGTCCGGGCAAGCCGTTGAGATTCAACGCCATTCCAAGAAGAAAATGATCAGTTCGTTTCTTCGGAATGATAAGATCGTTTTCAGCGTGATTCAAATGTGATAGATTTTCCGACCATTCAATCAAATGATTACAGAGCTCAATGGACCGATATAATGCTTTTGGGCGGTTTGCTCATTACGGCGCAAGGGGCTAATTTATTGGGCATAATAATTTTTACAAATCTACACGATCTGTCATTGGCTTACGGTATCAAACGGAACGTTCGACAAATAGCAGCTTGAACCATTCATACAGAAGTGAATGCGAAACTCAAATAGACAGTAGCGCTGTTAACGGCAAATTATGAACTGGCCAGACACGCACAATGAACTAACCTTTAACCTTAGTGTTCAAAACAGGAGACGTGATCCACTCCGGACTTTTCATTGTCACACATGAGATAAATATTTCCCCTGAACTCAAATCTCTAGTCTGTTGCAGAAATTGTAAAAATTGCGAGCGACGCACATCTTATGAGGACGCTTTGAGGCTGCTTATGAACATCTTTGAGGATGCTCATCCTAGATACTGCTTTCAAAATAGTATGTCCTGAAATGTACGAACACTTATTGGCGTCCTTGGACTACAAGTTGTAAAGAAGAACAATCATATGTGAATAGCTATGTGGAGATAGCAACAATTCAAAGTTATAGTAGATCCCTGAGTGTGCAGAATTTTCTGGTACGGGGATTGTAAATTTGGGAATAGTGAAATTATCATACAGCAGCGCATGGATACATTTTACCCTCATATAAGGAAAACTACTTCGTCTAACATCTATGAATTGCAGGGATAGAACCAGTCGGCACCGGGTTGGCGGCCGGAAGCAGTCGGACGGTACCGGGCCGGCGACCAGCGTAATCAGACCCTGGTCAGGACTGGAACGGCGCGCGGCCAGAGTCTCTGCAACCGATTGCTTTATACTTAGATAGTCATATATCAATTTTTCAGCTTAAATCGCTGGGTATCATTCAATTTATATACATCGTACATGACTTCATAAATGGTGGACCTACCGCTACACCTGTTAAGCAAGAGCTCCCATAACAAAGCTTCGTACTTTGAAATCCCTTTTGTATGATTGAAAAGAGCAGAATGCGCGTAATAACACACTACGCAATCATTCGCAATCATATCAAAGTCAATTATATGCAAGTAAATTGATAACAGAGAATCAAAATACATGCAATTACCCAAACGGGCCTAGCAATAAGGTACTAAGATGATCAACATGGTGCTGATGCTACGGAATGTTACGAAATTTACTCAGAATTCCGGTCTTTTGATTTTGTGTCGATGACCGCGAGACTGGAGTAGAAGGCTCGACATATATGTCATTAACTCTTCACTTCAGCAAGTGCTCCAAGACTTTTTGCAGTGCCTGTACAACGTCAATCAAAATTAATCGCATGATTAAGCGCTCCAAATCCACTGTCAAATGTTCTGGTAGTAATACAGGCATTACGGGATAGCATTGAAATCCAATTATTCATTGCATTATTGCTACAAGTGCTATATAAACTATCCCGTGCTGTGAAATTATCCAAGATATGAAATCACCTTGCGATAGGTAACCTAAGGCATATACATTCTTATCAAATTCTTATGGGCTAGACTATAAAATTCTTCTTATGAAATTCATATGGGCTGGAATATAGGATTCTGGAAGCTTTACTTGAAGGAAGGGCTTGAAGTCACATGATTTATGATAATGATATAACGAAGATGCTAACATAATTATGATAAATAATTTCAACGTTCAAGAGACAACTTGCAACATTTATGTCATATAGCACACTGATGAATTTAAATTTTATCACATTTACATGCTCTCACAATGTGTGATTATTTTGATTTACTAGACAACTTGCTGTTGATCGATTAACAGTGAATGTTGTCATTGCTGTGATGAGTAATAGGCAATATTGTGAGCAGTCAGGCCGTTCGGTTTTCAAAATTTTGGCTCTGGTCGGCGTCCAGTGCTGCTAAAAGCCGTCGGTTCCCTCCTTGAGATCTGTGCATAATTCAGTTAGATGCCACGTTTTCATGTTGTTTAACTTTCACAACTCAGCAATCCTATAAGAGTACTTTCGTATACTATTATTAAGCGATAATTGCCAAAAGTTTTGGTTCGTAGCTATAAAACCAAAATCCTCATTCAAATCCTCATTCATTATATTCCTCGTAATAGAAAATCGCAGAAATTCCAACTTTTGAAAAATCGACAGAGTAATATGGATCTCTACACGATTGTTTCGACATGAATTGGTGATGAGTTGTGATAATTCCAACACGATCCTGAATTTTTTGAATTTCACGTTGTTCATTTCTTGACACATTAAAGTTTAACCTGCTGCATGGTCACTTCCGTTACTTTCTCCGTTTGCTTGCAGTCTAAACTCAATAGATAAAATGCTAAGAATAACACTCTACTGTATGTCTGAATGAACGTTTCACAAAAGAGGCGACTTATTAACCAATTTCCGACAAGCGTGTCCATAGTTGAAATTAGATCGAGGACGGTTTTTTCCTGAAAAGAGCGGCCCCAACCGGGTGTGGGCCAACAGGTCATGCAGGGCGATGTTGTCTTGTCAAGTTTATATTTCATGTCGCCCGACTTTCAATGCATATTTTGTTGTACACGATTATACATAAATAAAATTGATGCTTGGTTTCCTGCTTTCTATGGGTTCGCTTGAATTTTGCCAATATTCCAGCTGCAGACGAAACAGGTAAATTGGTACGCTAAAATCAAGTTCATTCTGAAAAGTTAATTTTTCGGAACTGATTACACGAATTTTACATTTCTTGTTTGCGAAATGGCTGAATTAGAGCATGCGGATGAATAGTTCAAAACCTCTCGGAATTCTCATACCTTTATTACAGTTGGTCGAAAGTGTTTGCATTGACCATGTTTTGAAAGTGCTTGTTGCCTTTCCTCGTCTTAATCGTCTTTTGAATTACGAAAATTGAGGTTATCACTGTTGAAGGACATCTCTATCATGACACAGAATAACGTTTATACTTGTAAATATTAAGTCTGATGTTGTTGAAAAATCTACATGTAGTAATTGAATATACAGTACATACAGGCCCCAATACTAATTGGGATATGCAATAACTGTATATTTATGAAAACGATGAACAATATCTGATTGTGTAAATTACATAAGTTAGTGAGTCAGTGCATAAAACCAAAAAAATAAGCCCCTGTACTTATTTCATTCTAATTATTTCAATTGGTATCAAGGTATTAAAGATAATAGCCTTATGCTTGCATGCACGAGAACGTACAGAAATTTTGCAGCTGCAGCAGCATCTTCATGCCTATGGATATCCAAAATTATTTCACATTAACTTCTTGTGATACTCTTCTATAACTTTATGCTATTTGTGATTTTCGGCATTTTGAAATAAATGGAGTGATACCTCAGTAAATGATTCTTGCGCTGCCGGATGTCATGAAAAGATAACGACTTAAAATGATATTTCATTTGTTCAATCTATAGTAACTCAAATTAATTTCTGTGGGCATTCAGCAAATACCTATCACTTTTAATACACCACTGGCCAGTGAATGACAAGTTCACGAAAATTTTGAAAGACGTTCAGTTCAAGTTCATTTTCAAAATCGCGAACGCCGTTCAGTTCAAGTTCAGCAATTAGTCCATCTCGTTCACTTCACGTTCACCTTTCCTTTTCCGTTCATTTGCCGTTCATTTCAAAAGTAATTTTGAAATTTACTTTTCACTACGTAGTTATCTAAATAATTGAGTCATCGCTTCTTTCACATGTCTAAATATTTCAGTGTAAGATATTACGAACAATAATGTCACTGCAATTTGGAGAATTCCCGTGTTATAAGCGTACATGGCTGAACAGCACCGATACTTTTCTTCCTTGACATAATGGCAATTGCATGAAGGTATACTTGTATAAATATATCTTTAATAGGTGGAACCGCTCTACAAGTTGCAAAGATCAATCCCACAGCAGGCTTACAGTCATTTGTCATAAAATTAAGTTAAATCGTCGCTGCTTTATTCACAAGGATTAGGGCCTTTACGTCTGGGTGATCCCATGCAGTTACTTCATCAGAATTGTCATTATCCAAAATTTCCAAGAATTCTATATTGTGCATGCGTGTCGTCATGAGCGTCAGGCGTCCGACATTTTATTTTTTTTACTATTTTAGATAAAAATAGCTGAGAGTGAGCATTCTAACTAGGTAATTTCGGACAATCATGTGTGAACGTTTAAAGGTAGAAATGAACGGCAGCATTCAACTCCCGTTCATCTCCGAAAAATGTGAACGCCGTTCAGTTCAAGTTCACGAAAATCGTGAAATAGTAGATGAACTAGTTCAATTGAACGGCGTTCAGTCACACTCTGCTATTGACATATCGTCTACGTACTCTAGTAGATAGAATAACAAAATGCTGAGTTACATCCTCGGTTGAAAAATCGGAACTGACCTGAGTAACTGCCATTTCATTCGATATCAGGAGCAATCAGCAGGCCTCGTTCACATCTCTCAACATCGACACAATTCCCTATTTAAACACGTGGAGAAAATTTGGGAGATGTTGTAGGAATTATCCCTGCAAATGATTCCGGATATTAGATTAAATGGTAGCTATCTGGTTTTGTTCCCATTCTCTCAACTGAGGAGGATGCAACTAAATGTCTAATTAGTATTCCATTACTTTGTTATTCTAATTGTTTACGCTTAAATCCAAGTAGCTGATAGTCACTGATTTTCTTACTAGGGAATGTCAACTTATAAAACGAAAGATTTCTATACATGGACCACGATTTTGATGCCATGCCCGAGCCGTTTCCAGCTGTGTGCAGTAATGAAATTGTGCTGCTACTAATTAATTGAATTATCAGTGTGGAGAATAAAATACGAAAATTTGCATTTGATTAAATACGTCGTACCTACAGTGCGTTGATCGTCATTCAATGTCAAATCGGCCGATCACTTTTCTGCATTTTTTGATTATCTATTAGGCGTGAGCTTTCCCAGATTAAATCATTGATGCAGCAATTTTGAACAATATGGTGCACCATTATTTCTTGTCTTAAGCCATGACAGATCCATTTTTTTCACCCGACCTTGAGCATGTTCAATATCTCTGGAGTCGAGCACAGTGGGCAGGGAGCACTCGCCGCATTGGAAAAAAACTGAGGGCGAAACTCCCCGAGAATTTAATCGATCTTTTCGACTGAAGTTGCTAGCTATTCGTATATACATGTGCCCTAGATTGTATGGGGATTTGTGCAAATTCATGGCCCCAAAAATTGGACAGTAATTCGACTAATCCTGTCAATTTTTCATGGCATCTGTATGGAGGAGGCGCAAGTTACATCAGCTTCTGCTGAAACTTTGATGGCTTGGCGAAACTATAGCAGCACCACATAGGAATGATTTGGATACCAACTTCACTTCAGAATTGACTGTGAAAGAACTGAATCAGTGGAACTCTTTTCACATCAAAACTAGAACTATATACATGGCAGATAGATTATAGGATTTGCAGGACACTTTCAGAATAAGCAAAGATGGTCACCATCTTTACATCAGAATTTGGGTTTGGGTACCCAAATCACGAGTTTTTACTGAGATAATTTGTATTAGTCATCCCATTCCAAAGGAAAGAAAATCACAGAAACGCGTTTGCTGAAATTCTGATAAAATTAATACAGTTGAATACCAAATTTCAATTTCCGAAAAACTGAGAAGGTCCCTACTCCCTACAGTGCACACATTGCACGACGCTGCTGTGCAATGCACCGGATGAATACCTTCTCATCACAAATATACGTCTTTATACAAGTAAGCCTGCGTGAATCGTAAAAAGAGCTGTAGGTAAATCGACGCTGACGCTTGCGATACGACATTTTCAGTCACGATAAGCGTGTAGAATGTCTGTTTTATTTTCTTTTACACAACGAATTCTTAGAAGTTGATCCCATTCTGTTTAATTGAAATTTACTCATGCGATCATGTTGACTGTGTGCGATTTGATAGACTGTCCATTTTTGTACATGTTGCCGACATCTAATCAGTGAATAACGCAAATATTTGGTTCTAACATGAAATCTTAACCGATTTGTCACAGAGTGGTATAAGAGTTCCAACGATGGTCTTATTAATTACAACGGAAGTACGTCTTATGATATTTGATTGTTTATTTTCTTTTCATTTATACAAATACGAAAACAGGAAATGTCCGTCGACGATAAAGTTCATATCATATAAACGATAATGTTGACAGAAAACACAATCTAAAAGCAATATCTGATACATTTTTCCGATAATCTGATGTAATCTATAATGAATGTCTATACATATAACTGGAGAGAGAGAGAGAGATGAAATATCGGATTGTGCAATTGCAGCTTGCAGTCCAGAAATTGACTCAGACACTACTGGGTATTTTGCCCGTTATCTTCTATAGCAGAAAACTGCACGCAAAAAATGAGGAAAATGAATGTTGAGAAAACAGTCCAGAACAAAGAAAACAAATAAAAAACAAGTTTGAATATTCGGTCAATGTTGGGATCTGGTATTCATGGCTGTTGATCCATAGGTTCTGCTTTATAGCTAGCAAGAGACCTCAGCGACTGCCTTTCCATACGCTTATGAAAATCTCAAATAGGGAATGTTGCAGCATCAACTTCAATATCTTCATTGAAGAGTGCGGAAATGATTTCTGTGATTCTGTACATCCTTCGCTTGTCTCTCTATAAGAATTTATATAGTGAATACTGGTTTTCGTTTGGTTCTCCTAGCCCATCATTCTTGTCTCTTTAATATAAGTCAACGTCACCTTGGAACTGCTTGATTTTGCATTCTTTTGAATTTCTCTAGCGCATTGTTTGCCTTCAGTCTGCGGGCCCATGAACCACACGGTCGAAAACATTGCTATTTGAAAGTCCTGTGATATTGTTTAGTTCTGTTTAATCAAAATCAATACATAAATATGCATTCTAGATAACAGTATATTCTAGGGGCTTAAGTGCAGTTACGAAATATGTCTGACTGGTTATCAATAGACAAAGGCAACATGTTCACAGTTTCATATCAAATCTTCATATAAACGCACCTTGGGTGTAAATTACAAAATTGACAAGAAATTTTCTGGCTTAGGAATGTTTTAAAAGAGAAGCAACGATCATTTTCATGTGTCATCACAAAGTCCTTCGATGTCAGGCATTTGGGATATAGCTATCAACTTCATTAACCTGCGATGAGAGGGATATTGATGGTCTATAAATGTTTCATGACTTTGAACAGTTTATTGTCAGCGTTTTCTCTTTAGCAAAATCATATGGACAATTGACAAAGTATCATTAAACAAAATTAGGTGATAAAGTTAAAGAACATGGCTTCACAAGCAAACAATACAAATTAGTCGGAAAATAATTAAATCAATTTTGAGTCTGCCAAAGCCAGCTAGTAACCGTAGGACCTAAGAATATAAATGACAAAAATCATAAATTTTGTGCGCACAAAGCATGGGAAGAAAGTTTAGCACTGACTGCTGAACAGAGATGAAATCTCTCCATAGCTTTCTTGGAAATTTCATTTTGATTATTTTCTGCTTATTGAAGCTGCATGCAAATTAATTTCAATATCAGTAATATTGAAAAGGGTGTGAATTTTGCAGAAAACTTTTTGACTTCACATTAGTAGTTCAATTGTCATTTTGCCTGTCAATGAGGAACCAAAGCCGAAGATGAAGCATTTATTTTAAAATATTTAGTACACCTCATGTCACCTCATGAAATTAAGGAAATTTCATGTTTACAAAAATGTCTAAATCAACCGATTTTAAATTGAAAATATGAACAATAATGAGCAAAAATAATGTATCTTTTACAATTTACATGGAGCTTTCTATACAATCAATTTCATTTTCTACAATCTTGTGTGATTAATGAGACATAAAGTAATTGACATACACTTATATTTTTCATTGATAATCACTCAAATTTTCATCATAGCTTCCGGCACACAGAAAACAACTGTGATAATGCATAAAATTACTTTGATAAATCACACTTTTTGCTTTTGACTTCCATTATGTTCCGAATTTTCCGAGTCAATCCCAAATAATTAACTTGTTTAAAATTTACATTTACTACAATTAATTGTAATGATTGATTTTCGAAATTCGCGATTTCAATGACAACATGTTACTCACTTCTGTTACGTACGAAGAAACATAATATGAAAAACATAAACGATTATTTGCACATGCCAGTCATTATTGACAAACAGTTTGAAATATTGACTTTTAATCAACAATAAATTTTTCATGTACCTTTTTAAAATTTTCGACCATTTTCAAAATTTCAGCTTGTTTTGAAAACGATCCTCGCGCGATCTATAGTGATTATGCTCAAAGACTTCACTGCTGGTCATGCTGGTTCACTAAGCAGCTAGAGGTTCGGCAGTGATCACGTAGAGCTGACTGAAACGTCTGCTACACTACAGCAGAGTGCATCGACAGGTGGAGTAATCTCCAAAACCAGTTTGAGAATATTTCGATTTTTTGAAAACATCAAGAGAGATCTCATTTCATGGATTACGTAATCAGAAGACGAAGATGATCAATTATCTTGGCCGTGTCTCCATGGTACGGTTGAAATACTCCCAGTCCCGCCCCATCACTACATTGTGTCTTTAATTGGGCTTATGACGCCTCGATGAACGACACAACAATTCTTATGTGTGTAAGCCCTCTCCTCGTCACCACACGATCATCGGTCGTCGACTCACAGCAAGTCTTCATCTGCGTAGCCTTCCGGGATTTTCTCCTTCATTACCCGTCCAAACATCAGCGAATTAGAGTTTCACGTCAGCATCGAATCAGTCTCTTAACGGTAAGGCCGTGAATTCCACCAGCCATGGACACAAACTTGCACGCGTCATCAGTTCCAAAGCTGTCAATCATGTTATTGTGCCCTGAATCACCGTTTTTCCTCGCCCCCAACGCTCCTACCGCGAAGAGACGCCAAGTCGGAGCGACACTTGCTTAACATGCAAACCAAAGGCCCCTCGTGCATTGTTCGATTGGCGTAGAGAGTAATGTGACAGGTACTATTATGATCATGTAATCCACACCGACAGTCCATCAATACGCTGTCCAAGTACTTCTTACAGACGCGTATGCGGAGGGGCTAAGAGTGACATGGCGCATCCTGGGCCTCAGAAACTGAACGCGTCATCTTATGGGCTTCACGGTAGGACCCCCTCTCGGGATGTGCATCCAATTACACCTATGCAGGCCTCAAATCGGTGCAAATAACAAAAACCTCACACCATCTCATAAGTGAAAATTTATGTTATTCTCTAACAATAAGACAATATCTTCGGAGATAATTTTGTGACATTGACAAGTATTGCTTCTTTCATAGAATATTCATAACGACACCTGACGCTAATGGTGTGAAACAGGACTTTCCTAAAGAACAATTTGGACATTAGTCTATCAGAAGGGGTCCTAACTGTGACGCCCAGTTCATCGCAGTAGGTCTACTCTGATAAGTGGAACTAGAGCGATAACACTGATTGTCCAGTATGATAATGAGGCTGTGAAACTTTGCTGGGAAAATTATAACCTTTGATGGACATCCGAATGGCTTTGACACTAACAGAAGATACGAAGCGCAAAGATACACAAGTGGCCATTGAGATAGTCGAGCAAATTACAGGGAAAGGTGTAAGGACAGGTCCAGGAGGCTGCCAGTGGGAGGAGCTGATGACTTTGAAACTTGAATGAATTCAACAGTTTTCTTGATCAGAATTTGAAATGTATTTTATAGTCAGTGGTTCACCAACTGGGATATCATCAACTGGGCGGACTCTTAGAAAAGTAATTGAATTTGAACATCAATCGCTAGGAAATTACAATCCTGATCTAATTGAGCGAAGACAAATATTTCAATATATGATTTAATAAAATCTTAACATTAATTGTTCCAATAATGCAATCTAAAGATTTTGATTGAAATGATTAAAGTGTCATTCAAATTAACTTTGATGTGCCCCATAATTATAGCTTTTATATATTTGACCTGGCCATCTCTTACCAAGAGCTGCAAGGTTTCCTCAAATGAGTAAAGAAAATGATCCAAAATCTTCTTTATTACAAAAATGTGATTTTGCTTCAATGTAAGATAAAGTCACTTAATCCATATAGAATCGCATTTACATTTATTTCGCTAATTATATTATTCGTAGTTCGTTAAGCTATTTCGTTATTCATCGTTAATGTCCATTTATCAGTTAACTTTATCATTTGATAAATCAAATAATAATTTATTAACTTATATAAGCTATTTCAAGGATGAGTTCATGAATATACTGGCATATTGTCATAAGGCGCAGAGAAATAACTTTGTTTAATGGCATGTGGTAGATCCTTTGTGTCAGTTCCGGAACCTTATGTATTGCGAAATATATTATTTTAATTGCTCTACAGTCACTGTGAATCAAAATGTCGTGCACCGAATATGCAGAACGGCACGGGCGAAGCAAGGACTCATGTTGACGCAAGAATCGCCTGCGTGAATTATTTGCAATTTTAAAATATTTCAAAACTTCCCAGCTCAGGTTCTGTTTAATTATGTTTGTTGGTGAAAGGCAGATAGCTTATTTTACTCATCTTGCAATCCTGCGTTTTGTAACTTCTCTTCCCAAACATCAAATACGGCACCTTCTACATTTCATTAGATAGATTGGATTGCGTATATACTTTGCTCTCTGGCTCAATAGCAACTTCCCTTCCGGTTTTTCAGCTAAATATTGAACGATTTGAGCTCCAACTTTTCGTGAACTCTCTTCTTCTCGACATTGACAAAAGAATTTACCACCCAGCGGTATGAGATCTAGCTGTAATTGTTTATCATGGCCCTGATCTTTGTACCATCTCTCTTACAAATCTGTTTGTGTTGTGGGATTTATCTCACGAAGTCAATATTGAAATCACCACCCATGACGGGAAGTTAGGTAATGCTTGAAATACGATAGGCACTTCGGAGATTCCAGCTACTGTGCGATCAGTGAAACACAGACTGACTTCTTTGTAGAGAATGGAGTGAAAATCTTTGCAAGTTGGTTATGAATAATTCAGAAGGAACTTTGGCTACAAACCCAACAAGTCATTGATGGGATAATTTTCTGGATAATCTCAGCGTCCGTTTTTGATTCTCAAGCTGGACTGTGGTTTCGGTCAAGTCTGAGTTCGGTTCCGATATGTAGCGACTGATTTAAAGTAGAATTGTAGTCTGTGGACGGTCCCATTTGTTTGCAGATTCATCAGTTTCTGTCTGTTTTCTACACCGTAGGACCTTAATGAGACAGACATATCAGTCTGTCTTTCAACATGATACAGGCCTATTATACGTGGTTTGCTATAATACTGAATTTATCCGGCTCCTAAACAATGAACTTCCTAAAAGAATGTACAGACATGAAGGCGCAAAATTCGAACCGCATATCTAGTCTCTTAAGAAGCAATGAAGTTTTTGAATTTTAGTGATGAACTACTTTTGGCACGAGCAGGGACTAGAGTTTTCTGTTGAGATCAGAGGCCTGTGATTTATATCAACGGAATTCTCCTCCTAATCTAAAGCACATGTATCTCAAGGATGGCATGGGTTTAAGTGCAAAATAAAGCCTATTATCTGCAAGTCTTTGCACAAGTTTTTTCCATGTAGCTATTATAGACTTCAGTTTTAATGTTCATGAGTATCCTTCTGTTGCATCGATATGGCTTTATTGCTTGATTAGGAACTCAGATCAGCACAATATACTTTATTTACTGCTTCTGTCAAGCTAACAAGCTATTATGCATAATGAGCAAAATCGACATCGACAATGTACATGCATTATCAACAAGTCTCTCTTCTGATTGTCCTTGTGTTAAGAATTTTAAATCTGTTCTCATGATTGGAAAATATTCGTCCCTATCAAATACTGTCCTCAATCTCGAATTCTAAATATCAAGTGTATTGAAATTAGAACATTCAATAATTCATAGTAATTCATCAAAATTTAAGTCAATGAATATATAAAGAGAATGACAACTATTAGGTCAATAAAAGACACCAACACCCTTGATTCCTCGCTTCATTTCCCTTGACTTTAATGACTTATAATGGCTGTCACTCTCTTTAGATATTCAATGTTCTGCGACAGACCTTCGTTGTCAAAATTCATGTCAGTTTTAAATCATGCAGATAAATAACTATGCGATTTATTATATTGCTGTTATATCATTAATTGATAATTTATGTTGAATTTACTCATTTTTGAAATCGTATTTTGAAAAAAGAGTCAACCGTCTTCTCAATACAGACTCCGTCCAAAAAGGTTAATAACACAGTTTATTCTCGATTTACAAAAAATGTATTTTCGGTTTATATTCAGACATGCGAATTATTGACTGAATATGTATCTACGTCAACATGACTTGAAGAGTTATCAATGTATTGTGGAATGTGCATCACAAATTCAGTCTATCGTAATTTATACCGGTATATTATTATCAAAAATTCTGCCGACAAATCAAAACCTCAAACGGAAATTTTCAGGGCTATCACTTGTTTTTGTAAGGATATAATTTCTTTCTTTGTTGGAGCTGCATGTGCATTAATATAAATGACATAATAATTTGCAGCTTGATTTGCGACTTGAACATAAAATGAATATTGTTGCTACTATGTTACACTTAAGCACCGACCTGCTGGTTATCCGATCAGCCGGTTAAGGAAATCTAACCAAGCCAAACTGATGACCGATTTCAACCCAATCACAGCTTAATGGAACTTCTTCTCTGGGACTGTTTAAGTTCAGATATTTAGAGACGTGCCTAAACTGCCCATTCTACTCCTACAGATTTCTGTCTAAAAACAGTTCATCGAAATGTGAGGGACAAGGAACACCATTGCAAATGGCTCTCTTAAAACTGACTTGTATAGGAAAATTTCATCTAGGATGCGAAACATAAGAAAAATAATGCAACCTTATCTCGGTATTTTTCAATAAAAAATGAATTTTCCAAAATCGCATTCCGCATACGTCATAATGCGCATCATTTAATCGAATAGACCTGTAGAAATCAGACACTAAATAATATTGAAGGACTACAGAGTGGACATACGTATGCACAAAAAACACAATATGCCGTGAACACGCGTTGCTGATTGCTATGATGCGTGCTGTATTAAATGAATTCAGGCTTTCTTAATTTGAAGTTTTAAGTGTCAGTATACCGGTGTACATATCAGCATATGTTGGCATACGAGTATGTGCCATATTTTCACGATTTTTTCAAAACTCTTTAAAAATGAATTATTAAACCGAAAAGTTTCATTACGCTATCCTATCACGTGAATCTACAGGTGCTGCATGTTTTGAGGCTCTGATTTTTATCAAGCTCCATAGCATCGGGATTGATGTCTAACTAAGCAAATGAAAAACATGTATGCATGAACAAACAGCTGATTAAGTAAAATCGGAATTTCGTTAATTGTTCTTGCCTTATCTTCATGTACATGCAGATAATGGATCCTCTGAAGCAATAACTGTTGTGATTTTAGAAAAACACATAGTAAGAAAATAGTTTTACTGTGAAAAATCTCCAATGCACGGGAATCACCACTCGGAGAGATCCACAGAGATTTGCAAGGCGGAGATCCTGGTTCATGCCCGTTTTGTATGGGCTTTGTTGAACACCCTTTTCCACCCGATGGTCAATGTCATGCAAACCAGGTGAGTAAAGGACCCAGTAGAAAGCGATGCAGCCCTTTGATGAGGTAGAACTCAAAGTATCGTTCCATATCAATGAAGTCATATAACTTTTCACGATTTTTAATTATCTGCTTAATTACTTGTAGAAATTAATTTAATAAATGAATTTTTCTCGAACATCTTTTCAAAAAAAGAAGTTACAGACGAACGAGAATTTTCCAAACCTAAGAGAACTTTTTTGACTGCTCATAAACTTTGTATGGTTAAGTTTTGATCACATGTGTGAGAGCATTCAAAGAACGCAACTATTTCATAGCCTCTCCGAGTTGTATTCAGCATCCTTACGTTCAATCAGTTGAAATTAATCACCAGTGTCTTCAATTTTGCGGTGAAATATGTTGATCAAGTCGCTTGTATGATAAGAGTCAATTTCTGTCTTGGCGTGAGTTGCAAAGAGTTAAGATTCTCTATTGACTTCTGCCTCTGGACCGTTTGAAATAAGAGCTGGTCAAAAGATTTGAGACACCAGTCGGTCTGACAACGGTTCATGTCACCGCTAGTCATTAAAGCTTGCGGGAGGCCTTTCATTAATGTGTGAAATGTGATCTAAGTCATCAAAGCATAGGCTATCGCACGCTCAGCTCAGAGTAATGATAGTGTTGTCGTAAGACAGACCAGCAATTAGTCAGCTTCGATAACATGGTAACTAAGCTGCTCAGTGACAAAAGCAGGATCGTCAACTCAAACTGGAGGATTCATTGTCTGAGGTGTGATCAACTTATGGCCTATTTGTCACAAAGATGATAAGATAATAACGGTGTTGAAAAGCCAACCTATGTGTCTGGAACATGGAAACCTTCAAACCGAGACAAGTTGTTAAGATTCAGTGGATGCATTAAAGATTTAATTGAGCAAGCTGTTAGTTATTATCAGTGATTAGCTCACGAAATGAGACTTACGATGCTCAGAAATAATGCCAGGATAAATTGTCACCTCCATGAAATTAGAACCGGAAGACCGCGATGAATGTTAACGATTGGCTAGTCATGGTGAGATATTTGAATTACTAATACATGTGAAGCTCTTCCAGGGATGTGGAGGCGAAATTGAAGCGGACTCTGTGCCTTTCCGCTTCCAGTGAGCTGAACAAATAACTGGAATGGTCAGTGGTAATGTTAGTTGAAGTGCACTAAGTTTCCCTTCAGCTGAGTATAATTAAATATCATGCTCATTCACTACTAGACTGGAAATAACTTCGTTGCTTACACATTATTTCAGGATCAGGTCTGATTATTTTTCGCGCATGCGTTGTGTTTTACACGTTATACAAAGAAATACAACTTCCCGGTATTTGTGTATATGCAACAAAATTAATTGGGTTAGAGTGGAAAATCCACCAGACGTTGGTGATTTAGGGACCGATTGAGGTCATTATTGCTATATCTATATATGTGGAAAAAATAAAAAACACAAGATATATATATATATATATATATATATTTACGCACAAAGTTTCCAGACGTTTCATATTGTCATTGTGAAAAGAAAAACACTTTTTTTCCGGACTAGTTTCAAAGCTAGTTTATTGCCTCATCTTCAGCGGTGCAACAAAGAATTCAATAAAATCCACAATAAAATTTATATCTACAAGTTTGCTTCAACAGGAACATTTTCATTGACTGAAATCTCAAATAAAATACGTCACAAAATACAGAGAGCGTTGAACTACATAGCTATTGCGCTAAACATGACATCATTACGAGCGGATTACGTCACAAAATTAATGTCAAAGGAAATTGTCCGTTCCGGTCATTCGATAAGCAATCTGTGCTGTTAATTAAAATATTTTATAAAATATATACAGCACAGATTGCTTATCGAATGACCGAAACAGACAATTTCCTTTGACATTAATTTTGTGACGTAATCCGCTCGTAATGATGTCATGTTTAGCGCAATAGCTATGTAGTTCAACGCTCTCTGTATTTTGTGACGTATTTTATTTGAGATTTCAGTCAATGAAAATGTTTCTGTTGAAGCAAACTTGTAGATATAAATCTTATTGTGGATTTTATTGAATTCTTTGTTGTACCGCTGAAGATGAGGCAATAAACTAGCCTTGAAACTAGTCCGGAAAAAGAGTGTTTTTCTTTTCACAATGACAATATATGTACAGTATATATATATATATATATATATAAATAAGATAATGTCCCTCGGAATCAATCAAAGAAAAACTCAAAAGACTGCCCAAACCGGTTTCACCAGTCTGTCTGGCTTCTCACGGGCAAATGTATTGAATGCAAATGAAAGATATCACTAAGGTGACACAAAATGATGAGATCATATAGATTACTGAAATCTAGGAATTTATGCACATGAACATAGTAAACAATATCACTTAATTAATCTGTTCAATGAAGGCTTGAGAATTTTAATACATAGATTTTCTTTGTCCTCACGAGTATATTTATCACTGTTATTTGACAGCTTCAATATGGGCATAGCATGGAATGGAGGGTCAAAGTCCTTAGCACATGATGACACATGTTCACTTACATGTAGTGTTCTGTAATTTTGGTCACGGGTCTGATGGCGGTGGACTCTGATGCGTGATCTAAAATTGTCCCCAGTCTGTCCCACATAAATTTGATGACACCCACGACATTTCAAGACATAAATTACATCCCCTGAGGCACACGATAAGTTCGATTTTATTTGGAAGGTCTTCGTTTCATTATTAAGCAAATAAGAAAAGCAAGCCCCTTCTAGAATGCATCTACAACATTCACATTTTTTGTCTCCGCACTTTTTAACTCCAGTTACTGTTGTCCTGTTATTTTTGCGCAATAGATGCAAAAGTGAAAGTGGCTGATGGAAAGTGTTGATCAAATCATATTTATCGAAAGGAGAACTTAGCTTTAATGATGATACGCACGATTCTCGAAAAATCTTACCTTTCATACAAACTTACAATCCGAATAGCCCGAATATTTATGGCAGAATCGTAATTTAAACCAGAATCACCTTCCAAATAAAATCGAACTTATCGTGTGCCTCAGGGGATGTAATTTATGTCTTGAAATGTCGTGGGTGTCATCAAATTTATGTGGGAAAGACTGGGGACATTTTTAGATCACGCATCAGAGTCCACCGCCATCAGACCCGTGACCAAAATTACAGAACACTACATGTAAGTGAACATGTGTCATCATGTGCTAAGGACTTTGACCCTCCATTCCATGCTATGCCCATATTGAAGCTGCCAAATAACAGTGATAAATATACTCGTGAGGACAAAGAAAATCTATGTATTAAAATTCTCAAGCCTTCATTGAACAGATTAATTAAGTGATATTGTTTACTATGTTCATGTGCATAAATTCCTAGATTTCAGTAATCTATATGATCTCATCATTTTGTGTCACCTTAGTGATATCTTTCATTTGCATTCAATACATTTGCCCGTGAGAAGCCAGACAGACTGGTGAAACCGGTTTGGGCAGTCTTTTGAGTTTTTCTTTGATTGATTCCGAGGGACATTATCTTATTTATATTCAGTCCATTTTTGAACATTCTCTAATTTATATATATATATATATATATATATATATATATATATATATATATATATATATATATATATATATATATATATATATATATTGAAGCAGCTGTTCGATCAAAATTTAAAGATGGGTGACTTCGACTTTGAGTGGAAGTCTGGGCAAGAAATTCCTGATCGCATTTTTGCACTGAGAAATTAAGACTTTTATAGGAAAATTTACTGCGGAGCCGTCTGGAGTGATGGACGCACTTCACTGTATTTGATGAGATACAACATGTACTTAGAGCACTAGGGTCGAGTGTCAAAAAAGCAAATCTATCCTTTCGCATTCACTCGACGAGTTAGAAGAAGAAATGGTTCTGGCGACTGTTTGAATCTATTGGAATCTTTGTTAAGACAGGAATAGAATCAAATTGATCAACAGATGATCTGAGATTTGATCTGTGACTTGCCAAAGAACATTCGAAGTGCATTGAACTCAAGGATGGTGGACTCAGCCCATACTGGGTAGCAGTAAAAGTAAAATACATTAAAAATGTTTTAGGAAACATATTCAATTATATTGACGAAAATTTGCTGTGTAATATTTTTGTTTTAACTATTTCCCAACTTCTTATGAAGCGCACTATGTTGTGTCCGATTTGCATGGTGATATTTAATTACATATCATTCTCTGCAGTAAACGAGGTCGATGAAAATGATGCTGTAGCAGAATGATGCACATGCACGTACAGCCCCACGACTATCACGAATCTGCGCGTCTGCCGAGTTCTACCTGAATTCTGTCCTTGTCAGACAGGATCAATGAACACACATAGAGCAAAACCACATGTAAATCCAAGCGCTGGAGTTTTCAGTAAACAAAGCATTTCTCTTTGTCTTCATCAACTTCATTTGATGTAGTGAACGGCCACTAGCACTAAGTCTGGAGCCATAAGTGGTGACTTGGAATATCTTCAGGTCATGCAATTATGTTTATATACTTTTGTCTTCTTAGCTCTATCTTTAGCAAGTATCTTAATATTGGCAAATACAGCATTTTGATAAGATTCTAACTGGAAATTAATGCATTCAGCCACATTCTCGCATGCATCACCGATCAAATGCATGATAGATGCATGTACATGATGGACGCAGACATTCCATGCCAAATATTGTGGCTGTAGACGTATTGCTTCTTGCTAATCAGAGAAAACGCAGACATGTCTCTATTCTACCGAAAGAGTCTGTCAGCTTCCTTCTTGACTAACATGTGTTTTCTTTGATGCTGTCTGACAAGAAGAGGAGCCGAGTAGAGATCAACAGATGCTCAGATTCGTAGTAGGCATAGGGTGTACATCATTCAGTGAAAGTCTATTTTTCGGCAAGTTTCTCATCAGAAACTCGTCCTGGAAGTCAGACTATAGGAACTAGGCCTTCATACCGTATGTTGGCTACATGTATAATATCATGCTGAGATTTGTGGTCACGCGTTAACTTCTCTTAACTCTTCATGCGTTGATAATTTGTGCGCTGTATCGTTAGTCTTGAAATATCAGGTATTCACTGCACCATATGATTGAAAAATAAGCACATTTTGCAATAATGCACATCTGAAAATCTCAATAGGAATACAACCCCTGGGTTCCTAGAATACGTCATTTCAATCAAGCGCATCGGATACTGCAGTGAAACAACCATCTTCATCGCAATTCTGCAGTAGACTAAAATTTACGGCCTGCTGCAGGTTGTTCTAAATTCTGATCCATAAAAACTTAATTACTTTAAATAATTTATCGCATATGCTTGAGTCGATGATTTGAACAGCTAATCTGCATCCGGAAATGAAAACATGGCCCCTTTTTTGGTATCAATGATTTGAGCTATCAACTATCATGAATTGGAGCATACAGTGTTTAGTGAGCATGAGAGGGGGATCGGAGCCACTTCAAATTTGAGTCAAGTTCGAATCTGGCTCCACAGCCTTGGTACGTGTTGTTCTATTGCTCATAACATTCTTGGAATTCGCTGAGTTCATTAATCTACGCCGGCCGATTCGAATATTCAGATCAATTGTTGCTTATCTCACCTTCACCCGCTGTTCGCAAACATCAAAGTAGTTTCATCTGTATCTATTAAAAAAATAACCGCATAGACCAAAGTTTACATGAAGGCGGAATTGGCCTTGGCCTAACTTTGCTTCGGCCGAAAGCGAGGCCAATGAACCGTAATACAATTTGTGAACTATTTGAAGTTATACTGTACTACCTGTTCAGCTAAAAGAGTCGGAAATAATTGCAATGCAAGTTTGCTCATGATGACATGCATTATTGAATTTCTGATATTTTTCTGATATATTTCTCAATCATTCTGATTCGCTGTTGCAAAACAATTGAGGCTCATCAGAACTCTGGATTTATGGAGGATATATGGCCCTTATAAACGGAGCATGTTGTGCCCTTGCAGACAGAGGATATATATGTTGCTTCTCCTTTTAACAATAAGGAAGTCTCCTCCGGATGATTCAAACTGACAAGATTCCAACAAGGTTCGTTCCTGTTACACTATAGTGTAAGAATGCTATAGCATTCCAGTGCGGCCTATTCTGAGAAATTTAAATTCATTTCTTTTATGGATGAGTGCTACTCGCTCAGGCATGTTGAGAAGAATGGCACTTATATTTTACTCACATTTTCTTAAGAGTGGTTCTAAATTGCAGTTAAAAAGAAAGTGATAGCTTTCATGTGCATGTTAAGCTACAGAATCTTGCACGTGCAAGGCCAATTAGAATACCTTATATGACAATGGTGGGGACATCAATCATTGTTTTTGGAAAGATTCCTTGGCTATTGGTCATAATTTTCTTTTCTTTGGAAAGAGCCAAATTCTTTACTGTTGCGATGTATGCCTCTAATGAACCTATCTTTGAGTTTTACCGTAAACCAGCGAAGAAAAATCTTTTCATACATTATCGTTCACATTTTCCTCAAACTGCGAAACTGAATTACATTAGAAATGAAAGACAGAGAATATCAGAACGTTGCTCAAACGCTGAAATACATAAACAGCATGAGAATGATTTCAATAAAACTCTCCAACTCAATGGTTATCCTGATTCAATGATAAAAAAGATCAACAATAAGCTTAGAAAATAAAGTAAAGCAAATTTTGATGGCATATATTTTCCATTTCCGTATGTTTCTGAAAAGGTCGACAATCAGATCAAAAATGTATTTCATCGTGAAAATATAAACGTCAGAATCACAAGAAAAAACAACACTCTGCGCAGTGCATTGAAACAAAAAAGCTGTCCCATCAAAAATAACAGTCTGTGTTTCCGAAAATGCGTCGTGTATCAAATTTTATGTAAAAAATGCAAAAACACCTACATCGACAGCACAGTAAGATGCTTGCATATACGCTGTCGAGAACATCTGACTAATAACAACTCATCGGTATATAAACACATGAAAAATTGTAATGACTCCTCACAGACAATAACAACAACGATTCTATCCTCTGATAAAGATCCCACCAATCTCCGATTACGTGAGGCATTTTATATAAATAAAGTGAAACCGTCAATTAATGCCAAGCACGAGTTAGACAGTTATAGAGATTTCCTCTTTCGTTGACTCAGATGTTTTTTACTTATTTTCACATACCTTCTATGGTAATCAGATTTCTTAATTCACATCACATTTTCCTTAGTCTATGTCAGGTCATTTAACAAACTGCTAATGGTACTATGTAACCCTTTACTAACTGCCGCATAGCTCCCACTCTTAATAGCTGAAATTAATCGAACATTAGAAAATAAAAAATCAATCCATCATTGGAATTTGGCTCTTTCCAAAGAAACGAAAATCATTGTTTTGCTGCAACAACATTAAAAAAATGCCTGGGCCCAGAAAACGCCCTAGAACTCCGTCAACATCCTTTGGATCTCTCAAAAATTACTTGATGTCCTCCGAATTTGTCGGCTTCAACTGATCCCCATCATTATGTCGAAGTTCTGCTCCTATATAGTCCCTGGTGCTGAGACCCACCTTTGAAGAATATGCTTCACCAGGGTTTTTGAAATTTTTTGAACGGCAGTATACAAATAACATATACATAAAAGACTTTTGCATTTTTGAACATCATCTCTGTATCTGCACATACAAAATCATACTTCGGAAAGTTCAGTATGTCCTTCTTTAGGAGTTGGCATCAAAGGAACCTGCTCGCATTCTCAATAATATTTTTGACTTAATTTTCTAATTAGACATAAGTGTTGACTGGTAAAATTCAAGAGATAAATGTTCATCATATCTTATCGTTTTCAAGTGCTAAAGAATGCTTTTGAGAGGTTTTAACGATTACAAAGCCCAGTATGATAAAGATACGGCTATTTGTATTTATTCTTCTGCAAGTGCTATTACAGTAGCGGCGCCAGTTTGCTGCATACCATTCATTAAACACTTGATATCTGTCTGTCTCATTAATAGATAATGCCTCATGACAGGCGCTAATCGTATACTTTTCAAGTATTAAGTTGACAAAATGCACACCATGAAGTATCACCTTACCCATTTATATACTCATCGTAATTTTAGTATAGCGGAGATTATGATAATTGTCGACCAACATATGTTATATTCATTCTGCTTGAGGAACGGCATGTACTCACGAAAACTTTCCTTATGAAATTCATGATATATTATTCTAATTAATAGCGACTTGAGGAATAAGGTTAATCATTAATCAAAGCCGTAGCCAATCTATTGACCCTTTTGCAATGAATTAATGATAAATTGACAACAAACCTGACAATGAATCAAAATTCACAAATAAGTTACCTTCAGATGAATTACAGTGATAAAAGTATTTACATTGGGCAATGAGTTGAGATTTCAGAAATTATCAAAAATGTAATTTAACCGCAAATGAGATTTCACACGAAAAGTATCCTTCAACTATATGCAAACAAATCAGTGTGTCACCTCAACAATAACCTATGCAATTTTAATACAAGCAGTGTAGAGCAATATAGATAATTGAGAGTCAAAGATTTAATCGGTTAACCGACAAATTATCACCAATCAAATTTTCAGGCATGCTAATTTTTAATATTTTATTTTTTTAATTTGAAAACAAAGTGGGATGCTTCTATTCTCCCTCCCCCACATATTCCAATTTTTCCGATTTCACCAAAGTTCGGCCAACTTCGTCACATTGGGTTAAGGATAAGACCGTGCTGTCATAGAATGATAGCACAAACAGCACTGAGGAGTTTAATTTGAACAGCCTTTTGCGACGGTGGTCATGAAATGAGACTACACTTAGGAGCGAGATAAGAAGTAAATGTGAACTGAACATGGGGAAAGAATTGAAGTACCTAAAGTGAATACGTTTACAACCAACTTGAAAAGAGAAGTAAATTTCAAAGAAGTTTCAACAAAGGCTATACAGTGTTACAATTATTGCAAGTTTTTAGCATGGTTGATGCGATCAAATAAAGACAAACATGATCAAATAAATATTGATCGTTGCAAATAGACCATGGCTAGATATATCAACTGAATAAATTGATTTGAATTTACCATATTTTATTTGTTGATTAGGAAGAGGGGATTCGGAAGAAACATACATGTATCATATCAAACCTGATGATGGGATGTGAATTCGTCCCGAATTATATCGGTAAAGATGCACAACTATTTTCAAATACTCATACTTGGCATTTCACAATCAGCAAATCAAATATTGATCTGTACAGTATCCTGAAAATGGAGACATTTCTGTTTTCTAGTTGTGAATCCGTGTGGATCAGATATTAATGATGCCAATTCCAGCAAACTCGAATACCATTGCTCGCACATGTATCTACAGAAAGGCATTGAAGGCACACGGCTTCCCAAGGCTTTATCCCTCACTTTTCTCCCAAACGCATATTGCACGTGGCAGCAAGAACTACAGCTGAACATCAGTATTTGTCGCAAGCAGATATTTTCATAAATTATGATTCCTTACAGATGTTCATTGATTAACAAAGCGTTCAGTAACGTCACAAAACTACAAAATCTGAGGAACTGTTCTCCTCTGGGAACTGCACTACTACGGTGCAGAGAAGCACCACCAGTTAATTGCAAAATTGAAGGACTCTTCCGCGTAGAGAGCAGAATCTTGAAACACAGCCCCTGTGCACCGCACAGTCGCGAGAGAAGTTCATTCAAATCGTAGCCTTATAGTCCCACTACCGCACTTTAAAGTACGCTGCACTTTTTCAACTCATCTTTACCCCAATCAGGGCACGAAGCCACAGTATCAAACTGTGTATGCGGAAGCCTTTACGCTTGCAACTTTTACCATAGGTGGAGGTTCGTTAGTAGCTCCTTGGAAGACAGTGGCACCTCCCGAGCCAGATAAACTCAATCACTCTATTGATTTTACATCACAACATTCATGACTTCTGCTCAAGCTTGAGGCATCGAATTTCTTCTACTTAACCCTCGCCCTCCTACTGTGATCCACACTTCCAGGGTCGCACAACGCATTTCAGGCGTGACAAAACAGTGATGATGAATTTTTTCCAGCATCATAGATTTTCATGCCATAAATTGCATTTCAAAAATTGAATTTGTATATTTATGGAAATTATCGTTTCTTTGGCAAAAGAGTGAAACGAGGCATTAAAGAGAATTTTCAAACAGTCAGTTTTGACATGAATTATGTTATCATGATGGATTTATATAATCTATTTCTATATCCTATTTCTCAGCTCACAAGGCAAATGACTTCTGCAATATTTATTGTGACTGCGCAGGTACTTTGGCGTAAAGGCAATAACAGCAAAAAATATCCTACAAACTTCACAATAATTGTAGAATTATTTTTTCGCAACATTAGAATGTCCGGACCGGTCATTTTGACCGAAAGATGACTTTGCAACTATTGCAATACGTTTATTTAAGTAAATGGTATTAAGCCACACCCCATTTTGAGTGGTTGTTATTTAAGTTTCCTTTATTGAAGCTTTTTACTTTGTTTGCCGCACATGTGGATTCAACATTAACGTAATCAAATTTTAAACATGTGGCTACGTAATCCGGTACTTGTCATATAACTTCTGATCAACCATATGCTCGGGAGTTATATCAGATGTAGCCTATTATAGGCCTACTCCTAGTCTCAGTCTCACTTATCGATATCCTAATAGGACTGGAAGAGGTCAAGTGAACTGAAGATGTTGCGTGGCAAATCGCTATCTAGATGAAGGAGTGAATGATTGGCAGCTTTGAAACTTCTTGATTATCACATGCCGATCACTGCTCACAGACACAATCTCATGAAAACGCAAAAGCTGATCGTTCCATCAGTTTGCCAGATTTGCGCTGCTAGTCAGATCACTTCTCACATAATGCGTGAAATGCGACAGTTGCGACAAGACAATTGTACAGTGGGACGATGGGTGTCGCGTCGTGGCACGGTTTTTATCCCGTGCTCACTTTGAGACACAATGAATCCAGCCATTTCTGCAAAGACGAAATTTGAGCATCTTCTATCAATGCAAACCGAACAAGAATGTCATTCTTTTATTCAGTTTTCATCCTTCTGCTACCACAGACTCTGAAGGTAAAAGAAAACCACAGACTGTAAAATTTACAATCAAAACAAACTGGGTGTAGAACTGTAGATACTGAATATCATATTTTACGTCTGTTTAGTTGCAAGGCAGCAATTCGAAGATGCCATTGCGATAGCTGTGATGATCTTCGGGATAAGGCTGCTCTGAACTCATACGTTATGCACAAAGAAGCTACATGGTCTCGAAGACAATGGATTGCATTTAGCATGCCATAAACAGCCACCATTCCATAAATAGCAAAATGGTGGCTATTTAAGCATTCCTAAATTGAAGGCACTAATATTGTGAAGTCCTAGGTTACTCATCGGAGTTTCACCAGAGTTCGAAATCACCACATTGTCTACGTCCCACGGATGACTTAGGTTGATTTTGCTGTGGGAGTCGGTGAAGATACGTATGACTGCAATCTAACTTCAACTAATCCTGTTCGATGCCTTCAATCTCCTTTATCTTCATATTGTATTTATGGGCATGACATTGGCTTGATTGTGCGATTGTTTTCCCGGCCCGATTCCAAGTCTGATTTCCGCAATAACACCACACTCGTACAACAAAATATTTAAGATCTCAAGGATCTAATTATTTCGGAATTTCTAGTAATAGAGCATACTGCCTGTTTAATTAGTAGTACCGAGGCAATGCCATGAGAGCATGCTGCATGCACTGCCAGTGCAGAATGGTGATATTAGTTTTAAGAGTTTCTTTCCAAAAATACAGCCTTATGTATGATGTAGCAATTTCAATATATTGTTTTATTCGTTTTCCCCTATAAAATGCCGAATCAGATTGCATTGCTATTTATTGATATATTGTGTGGTAGTTTAATTATTGTGTAATTTAATGCAAATCACTTAATATGTCCCTAATTCAACATCAATGTGCAAAGCAGCAGATGCACTTAATGGGACATCCAAAACTGCCTTAAATTACGGAACACTCCTCGTAACATGGGAGATTTCATAATCCCATCGACAAGTAGCATGCACAGTTATTTTTTTTATAACGTTGTCCACTAAATAAGAATCTAGTCAACTACTGTCTATGCAGCAGATATCAATGTATTTTCATCATCAGTTTCAATGGCATTTTTTGCAATAAAAATGATAGCAGTAAATAAATGTTCTGTCAAATTTCAGAATATTTTTATTGAAGATTTTGACAATTCAAGATTCTGAAGTGAGAAATAATAATTGCAAAATGACAAGCGGGTCGTTTACAAATATGGTTAAGGAAGACAACGTAATCCAAAAACAGTTTGAAAAGTCACTGTGGATTATTTGATTGATGAATGTCCTTCCGTTGTCCTCATTAACATAGTCGTTCTCTGCAGCCGGTAGGTCTTAGTCTGAGATTCCATTGGTGTGCAGTTACTGGCGGCATTTGGAGTTACTGCTGTGTGTTCTGTTTTGATTATTTAAGAACTAAAGATGCCATTACGACTGATACTCCGACTGAGCAAGGACTCGGATGTGCCCTATCCCCGGATCATAGAGTACCGGCAAGTACACTAATATAGTAAGTAGATTGTCGACTCAAAAAATGTTAGCATACAGTGAAGCTAGCGATTTGGTACCTCTATATAAGTAGCATGAAACTTATTGGATATCGAAATGAATGAAAATTTACTAAGAGGTGTCTAAATTAAACGGAAATTAAGTTGATTGTCAAGGAAATTTCATGAATTTCATGAAACATTATGATGCAGGTCTTCATGGAAAGGTTGAAATCTTATTTGCGCTTTTTGGCTGAGATTTCAAGTTTTTAATTCAATTTTCATCGGTATGATTTTATGATCCACTAAACTTATGTTTCATTTCTTGAATCCGAATAGAAATGTGGACTTATTTTCATATTTCCAAGTTAAATATGATCATTGGCTTTGATTATTATATTCTGCACCTTTAGTTACAGGTAGTTTATGATATGATCACACTTAAGAAAATAAAACTCTTATAAATAAAGCTAAACATTAAAGTAATCTGTAACAGTGACCCTTTGAATAGCTAATTTCACAAGCATTACCTCTCCAAGGCTGTCATGACACGGAATATTCGTAAAATACTATCATTCCTTCTGTATTGCTATCATGATCAGTCAATTCCGTAGTAATTTCTTCAAAACTGCAAAAATTTGCTTATATCATGTTTGGTACTGGGTCTCAACTCGAGTTCATTTAATTAAATCCTAACAGCATGGAGATTGAAGATTTCATGAATATTGAGTTGCAACTCTACCTAATATACCTACTCTATGCCCCGGATGTGCCATGACCTTAAGTTGAAAAGACATACGTTCGGGTTTGCAAGTAGACAAGTAGATGCTCCAGCAGTCTAAACAATCTTGAACGCACAGAGCAGTGACATTTAACTTAATATCCAGACCTGAATCTGAAGTGTATAGAGATCCCGAAGGTCGATTAGGCTCCGCATGCATAACTTCTAAAGCATTGTTAAGAATTGCACAAACATCAATGCTTAACGTACAGTTATTATTTTTCACGTGCTCAATAATATAATTTAAAGTGCGAAATCCAAAGCGTTGATTCTTGTAGAAATTTCTCCGACTGACAAGACAGAAGGGGGCATGGTCCGATTTCCTCACCTGCCCACACCTATGGCTCAAGAAAACAGTTACGTTTCAACTGAAAGAGTCATGTTAGTTTGTGTCGTCAGTTAATAACATTCATCTAACTTCAATGAATCATTTGACCACCTACATTTGTGAAGTACAATTTACCTTCCGTGTAATTTACTGATTAACACTGCAATTAGCAAAGATGTAAAAATATGCTGTTTGGAGACCTTGCATCCTTACCACTGATTTATCTCAATAACGTTATCGTTAACATATGTGACTTATATAGAGCACTTGTGTAAAACATCGTTCAAAACAAGAGTCATTTAGAACATCAACGCTGAATTGTTTGAAGTTCAGATTGATACAGAAGGAATAGGTAATTGTTTATGGAAGTAAATGACAAGTTTCTTTCACGTACATCGTTGTACTTAAATGAAACAAAGCAAGCTTTATTGATGATTGAGAAAATTTCATTGTCAGAATAATAGAATGGTGCAAACGCCTAAAAATCATATGATAACATTGGTCTCTACAATTTATACACTGTTATACACTCATCGCAATCCACTCGATACATGTATCAATGGCAACTACAAGTATGTTTCCTGGTATTGGAGCCGATCAGTTCCATCAGATAGATTTGATCTAATAACGTTCGAGTTTCATGAAATGCAAGTATTATTTCCTCTACCCACAGAAAGACCAGCAGACCATCTGTTGAAAGTGGCAATAAGCCTGCAGGGCATTTAAATAGGCCTGGTTTCTGTTAACATCGCTTAGCTTAGTTCTGTTAGATACTTACACGTAGTTGTTTAAGTTGTTTTCTATTTCTCAAATCTCCAATTTCCTGCAAATGTGAATAGTGGATTCATGCCATTGATGTACCGCGAAATAAATTCCTTTTTCACAAATATTCTGACTGTCGATACAGTCATCAAACCTCAACAGCTGCACCTAATGCGAAAGATGTTGAACCAATTTAGTCGTGGACAGGTTCGAACCAGAAACAGTGAAGCAGGAGTCAATACTCTCAGACCACAAACTCACCAAACCATCTGTTGGGCGCATGAAGGCACTGCTTTATTTCAGGCAAGTTGAGATGGATAGCTTTCTGTAATCACGGCATCATTGCAGGCGTTTCACGCAGGCTACTCTTGTATGTTTTAATAAGTAAACTGGCTTCAATAAATTGATCAGACCTCAACAGATGTCACCACCACCACGAGACATTTTTCGACCTATTGGGCCTAATTAGTGGTGGACAGGTTCAAAACAGCGACACTGTACAGAAATGAACCGCTCGAACCTGCCTATAGGCCCATTAGTTCGAAATTTGTCACGTGGATGAACATTGTATTTGTTGAGATTTCATGAATTTCTTCCATTTGATGATGATGGCTAATAGAAATTGTCCAAAAAATGACTCCATAAAAAATATTGATCATTAAATAGATGTTAACTCTTCACAAATGTTGTACTTAACCTATAAATCTCCCTCACACAGCTTCAATATAAACGAATAATGTATCTATCTATCTTATCCCTGTCAAACGTCATTTATCTTGCAGAATACAAATAGTAAAATGCTTCTGCCTTCTTTATTTGAAAGCTCTGTCTTTCATATACTAACAGCATCACTGCAGGATTTAAAATCAACTGTTGCAGCAATAGTATGTCTGCGTATCGAAACAATTCATCGAAACATTCAACTGTCATTTACATTTTTGTCAACTGTTTTCTATTCTTCTCATTTCTCGTCAAAAAATATGTTCTTCATCAAGTCTAAATTCTTGTCTATTATTCGGTGACTTAGATATTTGTCTTAACAAGCCCCTGAACATCAGAGTCTGGAATTATTCAATTCCATCTGATTCTTAGTTTAGTTCCAGGCGTGGGAACGGAAGTTGGTCGGCAGACTGTTTTGAAAAACATGACATCTGAACACAAGCCTCAGTATGCTAATGTCACTGGTGTCTTTCCCTTATCATTGCAGTCAGAGCTGTGTGACACCTCATTCTTCATTGCATTCTCCTCCCCCTTGTCGTTATCATCCAGGATGACCAATCACCCTTTCATGAACATTCTCCATTTGAGTCATTTGAATCTGTTTACTGCGAGTCACTTGATAGTGAAATTGAAAATTGCGCCCAATGTCCAACAGTTTGGTTTCAAATTATTAGTTGTGAGGATTGAGATTCTGGTGAAATAAATTTCATAATGCCCATGTTTAAAGCTATCGTGTGACACTTGCTTTAAAGCATCTTTCTTCAATATCAACTGGTCAGAAAGCTGCTGGTCAAGATAAACATGAAATAGAAGAATTTTCTGAGAGGTTGAACAAAGTTAATCTTTTGAAATTAAAATATTTTTTTCCAGATATCAATATTGACCGATTAATGGTCTGGTGTCTTAAATTTCATTCATAAATTCAAATCGATTCAAGTAATGTAGAAGCCACTTAGATTCAAGAGTGAGGCAAAGTTGTAGACATACAGAAGAAAGAGAAGAATCTTCCAATGCTTCACAGTCAATCGGTGAACAAATTACACATTGTATAAGAAGATATCAAGGAACTACAATCAGAAATTGTGACGATCAAACTAATACAAGGTTGAGGAAGCCATTTATTGGATCGAAGCAGTTTCGAATTTCTATTTTTCATTTTATCAAATATTAATTTTGATTTCTGCTTAATTCGTATTTAAAAAAGAACTTTCGACAAGATCGGTTTTTGCGAAGGCTTTAGTGGTATATTAAATATGAAATTAAACAACAAAGCTAAATTCTTATAAAATGAATGAATATATTAATAGATGAACGAAATAATGATAGCAAAGCAGCGTGAGACCGATATTGATTAAATTGACAAGGAATGACAGACAAAGGAACTATTTCATCACTAAATGAATTCTTCCACGAGGCGTTTGGACGACCATTGTCCTGCGACGTACCTGCTGACAAGATTGGCCGAAAGGCCTCACGGAGGAATTTACATAGTCATATTATTTGTTGTGGAATTATTATAGACACAATATTTCTGTATAGGAATTTATATAGTAATCCTATCTGAGTTTAGGCAGATTGTAAGGTTTTATGAGGGTCTCATCCTTTCGAAATATACCATTTCAGCAAATTTACTTAAGCTTTCCAATTGCACTTCGAGAAAATCTTGCAAGCTTGCAACGACGGAACCTATCAATTCATATTTTAACAAACGTATGAAGACACTTTGTCTTTTAATATTTTATCTGAACTTATCTACAAGTTGTACATCCAACATTTTCAATGTCGAAAAGTGGTGTCTTCATATACAAAAAGGATGGTTGACTCAAGATTGATTTCAAACAATGAGATATTGAAAACTAGGGCAGATTATCCGTTCCGATAAGTATTCTGGACAAATGCAATTAGATCGGAGCTTTCCTACATGGTCGTTACGTCAAATTCAATTATCTATAAAGAAATGATTTCTAAATATCTCTGATCATTTCTTATTTGATCATAGACGGTGCAATCAGTGCAAGCAGTCTTCCCATGGACAAGAAATCAATTGTTCAATTTTGCGAAAAATGGCCGTTGATCCAACTCTTCCTGTCTTTCGTGTTAACATTTCTTAAAATAATAGCTCTGATAGCTGTAAATATCGTCTTCTAAGAGATCGAATATTTTGTTTTCTTTGCCATTCTGTTGAGTCTCTTATCATTCTCTCTCATAGGTTAGTCCCTTGTCCTAATATGATTGCCATAAATTCACTGAAATATTGTAAATATGATTTCTGATATGACGTGTCGGAAACGTGAGAGAATCCTTTCGGATAGAATAGATATTCTAACAGCTTTCATTTGTAAAATGTTTCGATTTTCGAAATAATTGTTTGATAAAGTTCCTGAATCCCAATTACTTTCTTTAAGATATATATTGTCATTTCTTCGTATTATTTTGATTCCTATATATATTTACGTAAAGTTGCAGAGAAACGGCTGTCGAAGAGTTAACAATGATTTAGAAAGTGACAATGTTTAACTTAGTTATTACGAACAACGAATTTCGTCCAATTAAGCTCACAACAGTGTCAATATTTCGTGTAGAAAATGCTGTCATTTAAACAGTAAAATAACAAATCTCTGATTCGGGCATAAAACGAACATTTCTTGACAATTTAAGCAAGCTCTAATGCTGTTCTGAACGTGCCTTAAGTCATAAATTTTAGTCAAGTTGAGAAATAGAGGTAAATAACAGATAAGTATGATTATTGCAACATCTTTTATTCAGTCAGGCGGCTTGACTTTAAGGTATTACAAAGCAGAAATGCCTCAAATTAGATTCCGATGCAATAGCGAAAATCGTCCAAATTGTTTCTGTAATGAATATTTTGCTCAGTGATTTAAGTTAAATGAAATACATGCAGTCCTACGACATCAAGCGTTCGCTTAATTGTGACTTGAAAGGTTCACAAAGGCAATTTTGTTGTAGCCATTGTATTATCCTGTTCTTAAAAGAATTCAATGCCCGTTGTAACTTTCTCTCTGCAGCGAATTAAATTTTGTCAGCCTGGTCCATCAACTGATGATAATGGAAACTTTATTTTTAGCCTTTACTTTTACTCTTATATACGTTCATTTACTCTCATATGTTGTACACTTATGAATTATGGAAATAGATAAGGACAGTGACCTTCAATAGTCATGGAAATTAAAGTGAAATGGATATCATAGAGCAATAGAAAGCCAGTGCATAAAAGGAAAAAGAACACTGGAAAACTGGATATAGACAAGGAAAATGGAGGCAAAAATGAAACTACCAATTATTACTACAAGGAGTAAACTGATACTATGCATGGAAAATTATCCTTAATCATTTAAAGCTATGTAGTTGCTCACATAGGTTTCACACTACAAGTAATGCTGAGCATATATGAAATTAAATTTTTTTCACTTGTTCTTCACTTATTATCCAATTTCTCAATTGATTTCTTTGGAATGGGATATTCATAGATAACAATCATTCATTGACATGAAATGCTGGTGAAGCATCAAAATATAGGAACAAAATGTCTTTTCAATTTTCATGAATTGCGAGCCTTTACGTGTGATATAATAGCAAAAGTAAACACTGATGGAAATAAATTAACTGAGAGTGGAACTACCATCGAATCAGCTCATGAAGCATGCGGAATTGAACTGCAGGATACCGATTACACGTGTGTGCATGGCCAGACATAGACATTACTGAATGGATATGATAAATGAATTGTAATATGAAGCATAGCAACAGATTCTGATTGAAAAGTAACTAATTAATAGAGGAAACTTTAGTATTTTCGAATATTTTCATGAGTTGAAAAGTGTGTCTAAATGTTTCACAACCACAATTACGTGTACCAATTCATTAAGTATAATTCTGATCGATCTGGTCATAAACCATTTTATCTTCTCAATAATGCAATATTCATTAAGAATCTGAACTTCAAGCAAATTCCTAAGTATACTTTAAATTGCTTAAAAGTCGCATTATAGCTTCCTTACATATGTATACATAATTAATTTAGAATAAATATTTATCAAACTAAGCCAAATAGGCTTTGCAAGAATGAAAATACATTTGATATCATGGCTGTAATCTCATTGGCCGACATGTATTAAAAGAATTTAGACGTTTACATACATCCCTTAGTCAGGCAAGATGACAATTGTGATGTGATGATGTACAAAGTCAGGTGACATCTTAGCATAAATGTGGGAGCATATATTTCTAATACAGATCTGGTATATCATACACAAATTCAGTTTGCTAAAATCCGAATTATCTTGGGTCTATTTTCTTATACATATACAAATGCAAGGTAAGGCCCATAATACGAAAATTTAAGGTTGCGCTTTCTTTGTAGAATTATGAAAGCATGAAAAAGCTATTTTAAACACTGAAAGTGTACATAGAAATGTACACCATGCAATCGATGATTACAATGTTTAACTTTGTAAATAATACTGTGAATACGTCGGTCAGTGCCTGCATTGGTAGGCCCTTTTTCATTTATATTGCTGAAAATCATTTGTCTGCTATTGATTCACGTGAAATGTGCATTTTGGAAAAAATCTAATTAAATTATTTTATTGCTTCTGCATCATTGTAATACAGCATCTTGGCTATCAAAACGATGAATAATTTAATCATCAAAATTAATACAGTAGGCTACAAGCTAAATTATCATGTATATGAATTTTGTACTCGAACTTATGATATGCTGGTATTAATTTCCCAAATGTTGTAGGTCCTTGCCCCTTATTGTGTAGCAGTGTAGACACGTATCGCAAAACTCACACAAATAATTCACTTCAGTTTCTCAACTTGGAATAAAACTCGTCATGACTGAATAGCTGTTCAAAACAAAATAAAATAACAATTATTTGGTTAGCATAAAATGAAAATTTCCTGACAATTTCGAACAAGTTTTGAGTTGTTCTTGAAACGCTAGTGATAGCAGATCTCTCAGTAGGGGACCTCATTAATTACGAAATTCAACAGCCCTATGGTGTATCTACTATGAGGCTCAATAAGAAGTCCACGCCTCTTCACCAGTTTGTAGAGTTTATGTCTTTGATGTATCAAACGAAAGCGAATTACAACTCTCTTGGTATTTAACTTTCCAAGAGCGATTGTGATCCTGATTGTTGGTCTCATTTGAGACAGAATTGAGTTGACTAATGATGTCTTTTGGGAACTGCTTCAATCGCAATTATGTAATCAACAAGCTCGTGAGAGATGAGCAGTAATAATGACACTGTATTATCGGCATTTTCCATTCAAACGATTAACTTGTCAAGTGGCAGAAGAATGAAGACTTTTTGCAAATCGTCGCCTAGTGGCATTTGAACAGCTGTTAATAGAGTTCTATTCCCTGCAGCGAGGTTGATGTGTAAAAAGAAATCCTATTTCACGAAGGATACTCAAATATTCAACCTGGTGACAAATTATTTTGACATATTAGGTGAGAAAATTGGAGGACAAAAGTGAGATAATGACACAGTTGATAATCACTTTTTGCTTTCATTTGGTCCACTTAGTTGAAATTATAGCTTTCGAAATCGACACTTGATGATGATGCAATTATCCTAATGCAAATGTGGCGAAAATGATGACTTATCTGTAACGAATCACAATAACACGAGTTAAAACTTCCGCAATGAATCTCATATTGCAGAGAATTCTGTTTACTGGTGCTCAAATACGAAGTTAAGATAAATTACCGAAATACTCAATAATTCATTTTATATCTGTATAATAGATGAAAGGCACCTGATTGTGTCTGATAGTAATGAAATGAGCACAGTTGTTGTCATATAAGCAATCCTTCTTGTGCGTATACTCTGTTTGCATTCACCTTTTACTTTCTCTTCATAGATTTACCACAAGATAGTCTTAAACTCTGAATAAAAAACGGACAAAAAATGAATGAGCGTTATTTCGGAACTGTCGCGATAACAACAGATCACAGAAACTGAGGGCTTTGGCTATATGCTAATTAAGGGATACCTTGAATGATTTCAAATACTTTTAGCATTTTCAAGAAAAAACTTATCCCAGTAGGTCCAAAATAACTCCCTGATATATTTTGTCTGTCCTTTTTTATTCACAATTGAAGACTGTACGTGTATAGTAAAGCTATGTATTCTCAAATTGCCTCAATCACGAGAAACTCAAAAATATAATGCGATTTCTTTATTAGAAAAATAGTAAATCATTCTCGCTGAGATGAATCTCCAGCAAAGATGAAATGAATCATCACAATGCTGGGAAATTGAATATTTCAGTTTTATCTACGAGTATCTACATTTTTATCAACAGTAAATAGCGTAAAAACTTGGAAGGTATTCGAACCCATTACTGGAATCGTCCAAACTAGCTTGTGACAATGGATGAATGGATGTCGATCAGAGATGGGGCCGGTGACATGCTTCGCTGCCGGTACCGGTATCGATACCGGTGTTTCTACCCGTAAATTTTGCCAAGTGGATCGTATTAAGACAACGTATCTCTTTGTTTGTAGCCGCTTGAATGAATTGTTCATCATGTACCGGCATTGGTTGGTGAAAGTGGCTGCAATTAAGGAATTGCCTTTCCTTCATTCATCTTAATATTGGAGCATTAATAGTAGGCATAGAACGTAATTGTAAAAATAAGATCAACAGCACCAAATCATGAAAATTTCTTCAATCACAATTCCTTATGGGCCTATACGTGCATCAATGTTGCATGTGGAGAATGGAATATTGGACAATTATTCACTTTATTCAGGAATCGTAACAAATCTAGATGTGAAAACTGACATGATCCTGCTTCTGAAGCACTACTGAGAGTGACCAACTCCTCGAGATGCTGTGATTTATGCACGCCAAGATTCTCACTTTGTCTCATCATTCAGAAATCACAAAGGGACATCGAAAGAAAAGTTCTCTTTAATGTAAGCTTCTATTGCGCCAACAGTTAAAGCACATGATGGTATCAGAAATTCTATACCAGTAGGTGTATTGAATACTTTTTTACATGTTGGCTAAGTACACAAAATAGCATAAGTTATACATATATTTAAACACTTTGCTATAGGCTATTTGCCAAGATTGGCCCAGATCCATTAACCTGAAATTAGAATCCTTAAATCAATAATGATGAAAGCAAGAGCTAAATCAATTATGTCTTTACATTCAAATAATGAAAATCGAACATTTCTTTGTGGTGAGGTAGTGCAAAATTTAAGTCATGTCACAGAAAGTCAAAGAAATCTTCAAAAATCCACTTCCTACGCTTCCTTGTTAAATAGTCCAGCAGCGACAGGGATAAAGGTCTATATACGGCGTTGCGTGTGACATAGAGGGACTTCTGTTCGAATGGAAGAGGTTAGAAATGGCGGTATGAAGTGATGTAGCAGATGATCATGATCAAGCATCTTCTTGAAAAGCTTGACAGCACCAGTCTCTCGGCCAAGGTAAAGAGGGGCAAGGAGATCACATGTGCTGTGGTAGTCGCAGTGACAACGCTTCCTAACCTTTTCAATTTTGTTGGAATTTTTCGTAGACAGTCAGACGAAGAATGGACTGCTATATTCAAGCACACTTCGAATGATTGAATTGTATACTTGAAAAAGTTCAGCTTTAGATGTACCCATTTTCGAGTCACAATTTCATTTATTCTGCAATAATTGAAGTATTCGTGACATATAGGCCCTTACATGCATAATCTTGGTTTCTTTTACAGAACATCATATATACCTCCGTCCATATAATCATATTCAATCATCACTGAATGACTGATTAAGTGCGACAAAATATGTGCTTAGTGCTTATTTGACAGAATGTATCGGTACCGGCATTACCGGTTGACCGGTGCCGATTTTATGATATTCTTCCCACCCCCATCTAAGTTGCTGACCGGAAAAATGTATATCAAAATCCGCTATTACTTACGTGTAATTTCCTCCTCGGAAAAAGATAAACAAGTGCAAGCTTAATGAAGTCTCCTACTAGCCACAAGCCTCGATATCTTGACATTGCAGCTACTTCCAAAAGTTGCAATTACTTTTCTCCCGGATGCTTTTCTTACGGTATATTTGCCGGCAATCACTCATTTTCATGGTATAGATAAGTCTTTATATTTGTCTCTTTAGATATCCATGAAAAACAGTAAGACTGCTGGCTCATTTGTACCTAATCTGTCCACTGTTGTGAATTATAGGCTGCACGATCGTAATCGAGAAACTCACTCCCTTGAATTTCTGCAAATCCGTTAGTTAAAATGAAAAAACGAGTTTTTACTCAAAAACTCATTTACTCTGTGAATGAAAACTTCAGTCTACTATGAACAGGCGTGCATCATGCTCAACAATTACTACGATTTTTATTAATCTTTAATGGGGCACATAAACTGGTCTTTTTAAAGGTTAAAATCACGACTGTAAAGCCAATTCTAAAACATGGTATCACGCCTGCTCGATTTGTTCCTTATCTTATCTTGAAAAACACAACATGTGGTAGTTGTGCTTTTATATCAAAGATCATAGACATGACTGTACAATTTTTTGTGACTATAAAATCATTCTGAACATCATCGGGGAATACTTATGAAAGCTGATATTTGTTTGTCTGTATATAAGGAAGACTTTGCATGTTGGATTACATACAATTACTTGAAAATCCTAGAGGCCTCTTGACCAGCGCAGTGGTCAGAGTGTTCACTTTCCGTTCAGAGACATGTGTTAAAACATTGGTCGGGTCAAATCTAAGTAGGCCTGCCTTAAAAATATGTACCCGGTATACTCCGAATATTCGCTCAGCATAAAAGAATGAGACATCGACAAATTAGGCTAAAGATTGAGGGTGGGGTGTGTAAAATTCGACGACATGGAAGAATGATGTGCGCTAAATGTGCCTTTCAGTGTAAATAGAGCTTATTTTTCAAAATAATGAAAATAAACATGTTTTTCCTGAACAAAAACAAAGCAAAAGTTTTCTTTAAGACAATATTTTGATACAAGTCCTGTTTTTGACCTCTCGTCACATTCAAGCAGCAGCCTACTCATAGTTAACACTGACTTAATCTTACATTTACGCTAATTTCTTCATCGAGTTATACAAAGTAGGTTGTAGGAGACGCAGATATGAATTAAATTCAAGTCTTTTCAGCAAGGCATATCGTTCTGTTCCTATCAAAATCACAAATACCTATTAAAGAAATGATCTGTCCATCAAATCTTGGCATCAAACGACAGGAATTTTGATGGATATGGCGAGAATACTAGTGATGAATTCTAAGTGTTTAGATACTGAAGGTCATTTCTTATCTTGTGGCTTATATTCGTCTTTCATAAAAAGTTTGACGGAAGTGATATCTCAATTCATCTGCCATTAATGTAGAATTAACTATCAGGCTTGACAGAAGAAAGCAATTGTGAAAGAATCGAATGACTGATGAACTCAACAGTTTCACCATGACACTTTGATAAGCAATTTTTCAAACCGCACATTTCTTGAATATTGAAGTGGCATTTTCAAATATATAAGATAACCTTCTTGCGACCATCTTCTTCAGTTTTGAAAATGAAATTGTGGTGTGAGAAGAATATTCAGACAGATAAAGTTTTCGTTCAAAGATTGTTAATAGCCCTTATGCATAAGCCCCTACAAGCGTTTTTGGGCGTTCTTTCATTAGTAATTTGAAAAATGCAAACTTCATTCGCTTAAATCTATGGGCGATAGTTTTGATATGACATTGACTTCGTTGTGATATTAGGAACACTATATTATATGTATTGCGCTACTCAACTATTGATTTTTATGCTGTGCACATTCGTTTATCTGTCTCAGTGACAGCTACCCTGATAACAGTAAAAAAGAAAACCGAATACAGAATGCATGAAATATGTTTCTTTGCTAAGTAAAGGCCGTCGAAACACACAACAAAAGTAAGAAATTTAATTTCGCATTAAGCTGCACAACCAAGTTGTTTGTTTCAACATCGCAATGTTTTCTCGAAATTTATCCATGCTTCATTCAAAGGCAATGTTCAGCGTGTAAATTGGTGCAATTTGCAAATAATTGCATAGTATTTTGTTTTGTAGTGATATAATATTTCCAAAATTGATGCATGGAAATAGCCTACTATCGTAGTTTTACACAATCTTGCATTTTTCTCCTTCTTCGATGTCATGGACTATTGCTGATTTCGAGGGCAGTGTCTATGTTAAGATATTGTCGAAGAGCTTGTTGTCGTTCGAAGAAAGCTAATTGAATTTTTGATATTGATTTATAAATTACATCATATTAGTTAACGAACTGAGAAACTGTATTTTTGACTTCTCAGAAGTTTTTATCTCCAAAATTGAACTAGGAGGAGAATGGGGTAGGAATGATCATTGCTATCCAGTAGATGTATTGCTTTCATCATGTCATCTGGATCGGCATCAGCACTCGACTTTACGGTTGTGCATCCGTTGAATAAAGTCGATTTAATCGCAGCGAACACCAACTGCCGATGTTGACAACAAAATCGAAGGCATTGTACTCCGACTGTCGCATCGTCACTGGCTATGTTCATGGGCAAAGATCGCCAACAAAATAGTCGTTTGTTTCGGCGAGGCTGTCCATAAGATCTTGATGGACTACAGTCTAACAGCACTTTGACCATGATGTACAAGCGCCTCGCAGTGGCTCATGAAACCGAACGCGAGAGCTGTTTTGTTTTGACCCGAAAGTCCAACTTAACTTGTCACGTTTTCTTTTTTATCTTTAGTGGACTTTTTCACTCTCTGTGTTTATGTGTTTTGCATCTTTTCAGTTGTACATATTCATGTCATGTTTTGTGTTGCAAATATGCAGACTTCATATCTTTTAAAGCGCTTATATCGCATTCTGAAGCATAATTTTTAATACATTATTGGAGCTTCCTCATTGTCACAACAATGTTCCCAGTTCTGGCAAAAAATGGAAATTTACAATCTTTCAATTCAAATTGCACTCATTTCTAATGCATTCATTTATTCAAGCGCAACGCTTCTAGAAAATGTAATTGATTGGTCCCGCAAATTGTGAAATTTTGATTTAATAAATGAGTGCTATGTATTTTTGCACAACTACGGGGAGTAATTTAAAAGGAACGAATTTCATCATTTTGCTAAATTACTTTGTAAATGAAGTCAACCAAAAGTGTATATATAAACAAGTCAGTTATTTTGCATTATTTCCTTTTCTGAACTGCCCACTCACTTGATAGAATTGTTTTTCAGAAAATGATAATTCGTCAGATTGTACTTAGTAACATCTAAAATTCCAATTTATTTCAGTTGAACTTATCTTGAACTCACTTACAAAGTAGTACACTTCAGAAAACTGATTAAAGTCGTACCTTACAAATAAGTTCATGAGATTTGGGTCAAAACACGCTTCACAATTGTGTTGTAAACATTGATTAAAGGGGTTTTGATAAAAAATATGCTTTTTGCAATTTTAAAATTTTCAAATTATCACATTAGACGTAAGATTTGCTTCAGCAATATAATAGTCATTGCATTTGATTCAATACTTCTATCTTCAAAAAGTGTTGTATCTTCCGCATATGTTGTGTTACATAACTAAATGCACAGTCATGCAATAATTATCACGTCAGGTTAGACAGAATTACCCCTTTTAAATTTTCTAAATGATGCAAAGTTTCGAATATCAATTGAATAATTGGATTGCCAAATGATCAAAGTGAACAACTTCAAAACCAAGAACTAGAATTGGTTATTAGTTGTTTGAAAAATGATTGTTTTCAAAGATGCCACATTGAAACTTTTTAATTCCCCTTTCTTGAACAGTGTTTCTAATTTGATCTGTTCAGCAGTGCTTTTAGACGTGCTTTCAAAACGATCTATGCTAAAAAACTTAGAGATCCAAATAGCTGCCTTCAAATACATTGGATATAAATGAACCAGCAATTTCCCTCTTTATTCTGTATTGCCACAGAAGCAAAAGCTAATCATCAGAATACGACTTAGAAACTGAGTTGCTGCCGACAAATATAAGTATATGATATAATCACAAGCCAAAATGTACTTAGGAAAATCATGTCATTGACGTTGCAAGTCTTCTGCTTCACTCATCAAATCGGCCCTTGAGGTTGTCGATTCATTCAACACAGGGTTGGCTTTTTGCCGGCTAAAACTGGTTTTTGCCACTAAGTGGTAAAAACCAGGTAAAAACCGGCAAAAACTGGTAAAAACCGACTTAAACTAAAATTCCGAAAAATCAGTCTATTTCTTCACGAAATGATGGACAGTAAGTTGGGGTTTAAGTATATACGGTGCATGCGGGTTTGCAGTTTGCAACTCTTATCTTCCAAAGCATGACATTCATTCTGTGATGGAACCACATGATATGTTTTTATAACGAACGACAAACGATGTTGCCTTTCTTTACGATTGCTCTGCCCTTTTCTTGTGATTTAGGAACTAATGTAGACTTCAGCACCATTTTGGCTCTTTGGTTCATGTAACAGAAGTTGTTAGACTCGCAGAATTATCATCAAATGAATGAAAAAATGAAAATAAATATATGAATATAACTGGCATATACATAGAACTAAATTAAGCAAACCACTTTCTTCATGTGGACGAGCTTCAATAATCCCACTGTCATTCTTCTGTGTTGAGTGTTCAGCAAGAATGTAGAGTGTATTTTAATAGCAGCTTAGGCTTCATCAGATCTAGATTCGAACCCAGGTCTCATGAACGCAGAGAAAACACTCTATCAAAAAGTCTCTGCACCGGAAAATCTCACCTCCCAAATCAAGCAATGTGCAACAGTCACTTAGAATGCATTTCTAATTTTTTAGAAATATACTAAATGTACTAATGCTTGTGACTGTAGCAGGAAATCATGATTTGCAAGAACAAATAATACATGTAATTAAATAACATAGTTCGCACCAGCAATCTTGATAAAGTGAGGTATAGTGTATGTCTGAACAGCTTCAGTTATAATCTCAACAAAAGAACATGTCCAGTAAGCTGCAAAATTGATCGTGTTAATAGAATCTGAGAGCGACAAACAATTTTGACATTATTATATTATACAAGTTTGTTTGAGGTTCCTGAAATTTCCATATTTTGAGCTCAAATAAAAACTTTACTTTCGGTTTTAAATTCATTTAACATAACCTTATCATCTAAATATGTGAAGATAAATTACCATGACATGAAAAATGTTGAAGGGCAACATTTTTAATCTAGTCCTTCTGGGAGAGCAGGATAAATTTCATAGTGATATTCGTGTAATCACAATGGGTATTAGCACATTTGCCACAGATTCAGAAGACAAGCTATTCTATGAGATCAGCAGGGAGGTTAATTGTAGAAATCCGAGGCCAGATTTCCATATTTTCTTACCCTTCTACCTTCATGGAATGCCTGTTTTCGATCTTTTATAAAGAGCCAAGTGATTTCCTTCCAGCATGGACGTCTGTTGCATCTTATAATGAATGAAATTCGTAAAGCAACAAAATGCGTGCACACTTAGAAGAATAATGCACAACAGCTTTATAACAATATTTTTTGTAATAATTCATATTCCTACATCTACACTTGCAACATATTCTTGATTGAAATGCGATATTGATAGGTTTGAATTGTGAAAATACAGACCTAAATGTTTATCGAATGATGAAAAAGTAAAGTGAAATTATTGCGACTAACGTTCATCAATAAAGTAAGGAGTGACGATGATCCCTTATACTGTATGTACCCAAAAAACCTTAAGCAGTAATGCTGGAAAAATAGTTTTAGCCAGTTTTAGCCGAAAAATGGTGACAAAAGCTGGTGGTTTTTACCAGGTGGTAAAAACCAGGGTGGTTTTTACCGGCCAACCCTGATTCAACATGTTGGTTGACTGAAGAAAACAATCCGAATATCAAATATTTCCAAAAAACATAATTTCTTTTCTCATAACATGTTAATAACTTTACGAAAGATACAGAGGAAATTGAACAATATGTACATGTTCTATTCGGTCATTGCCATAGTCGGAAATTGGCTCCCTTTGACGAAGTGGTATACAGCATCGATGAAAAAGGACGTCGCAGTACATGTCGGAACTGTTGTCCTTCACTTCGTGCTTGGCAATTAGCCTAACCTAAATTACTTCACTCATCCTCTTGAACTTGTGGCATTCGTAGTGTTTGGTGCTATGTCAACGATTTACCAACAATGCTCGTGAAGTGGCAACAGATATTTATGATGAGGTTGCCGTGATTCGATTACTACATGATTTTCGGGTATGAGCAAAAGCAATAGCATTAAAAGTGTAGCTGGCTGAACATAATTTGGCTACACTGCTTGTGTATAAATCTGCAATAGTAAAAATTGAGCACGGCTTTGGACAACTTATTTTGCACGGAGTCATTTTAGTTCAGCTTTGACCATGAACGCTGGAATAGTGGGCCATTGAGACGTTTGCGACTATTCTAACCTTTTTATTTTGATACTCAAAGAAGAAGAAATCCAGCTGTTCATGCTGCATCATAACTATAACACTAATTAACAAATCAATTCAATGGTGGTCACATCAATGCGTGTCCCACTGACAATTAGTAGCGATATCACACAGCGAAGAGATATATGTGATATTAAGTTCTCATGAGTTTGTGAGTTTTTTTAATGCGCTATCTATGTTTTAAACCAGTGATCAGAAGGATTTGCTATCAACAACATCCGTGCGCAATGATCTATGGTTTTCTAGTTTCAAGTCAAAATTGAAATCAAAATGACTGTTATTTTAAATTTATTGCTTTAAGTTGATTTCCATATATTTGAAATTCGAACTATTCGATCTCATGTTCCCTTGATGTCAGCTAAATTTCGCATCGATGACCAGCGTCGAGAAGACCAAACTCAATTCTGTCCGAGAGTTCAAATTCTATGAAGGTCAAATTCTATTAAACTTATGTAATTTAATTGTGAAGATCCCTGTGACTGCTTTGATTAAAGAATGACACTTCTGATATTGAAGATATTCTTGAGGCCAGTTCCAATGTTTGAAATGTAAGTCAAACGTCAGGCAACTTGTGTCATCCGATTAGTAAATATCTAGATCATTTGAAGTGTTAAATTTGTCATTATCCACTTTGCCAACGAATGAAGCATCCGTCACATCTACTTACAGCCATGAAAAATTCTAATGACGGACAAACAAGCTTGAATGAAACTTGATCGATGCAGTTGAAGGTTGCATCACGAGTGTCGATCGAGGACGAAGCCCGAGATCGACAAACGAGTACTGAAACCGAATTGTTACTCTGTTTCTTTGCAATTCAGGTTTAATTGCACGACAATATCATGTTAAGTAGCACCTCTTAAATCCCAACAATGACATTTCGGTTTATTAGCAGCGTTTTCGCTTATACAATAAAGCTTCAAGTCATAGTGACAATACTATAACTCAATGCCAATATCAGGTTAAGTAATGGCAGCGGTAAAGCATCAAGCGGCATTTCATTTTAAAAAATAAAAGTTATTCCGATACAATATTATTTATTTATAGCGTGCAAATTATGAATGGTTTTGAACAATATCTTCGCAATTTGTTAGTCTGGGCATCATCCTGCCCATGGTGAAGTTGGCAGCTGCTCTCGTATCTCCGCTATTTCTCTTGAAAGCTGCTTTCCACAATGAGAAGGCGTTTTCGGCTATGTTGAGGAAAGGGGAATATGGAGGTAGGTATCTAACACAAATGTCCATCCTGGAAACTGGCTGCACGGGCTCGATTATGACATGAGACATTGTCCATCACAAATACTGTCGGACCAGCCCCTGTTGCGACTGAAGCTGTCTTCAAACAACTGTTGAAGCGATCGTATGAGGTACCTCCGTAGAATTCGTGATGAATTGCAAGGTGCGAAGTTTCGACCTCGTTGTCCATGCACGACTTACAGCTCGCTCTCCTAGCTAGACCACGAGTTCGACTGATCCATAAGTTGAACCCAGACTCATCCACAAATATCAAGGTTGAGAGATGATTTGCGTTGATGGTCGAAGATACCAGTCCGCATACGCCGCTCTCTCCATATTGATGTCATGACTATAACGACTGACTTGAACAATCTCCAATTTCTTCAAGAGGATATAAGCCTTTTTAAAAGGCAAGCGTTGATAGTCTGGATCGAAATAGATTGTTTCATGCGTTCTTGATTCCAGTTCACGTTTTTTTTGATCTGGGACAAAATCCACCGTACACTATTTGACATCTATTATTCAATCTTAAACCTAAAATTAAATTAAATTAAAAATTAAACCTTAAATTAAATCTAGAACGCTGCAGCATTTCCAGAAGTGACGCATTATTTTACCGTTTGACGTTGGATAAATTGAAATGGTTCACTTGATTCTGTACCTGCCGTTGTCGAACAAGAAAACCTGTAGTGTTGCAAGGGATTTATCACCACAGTTAGCCGATTTATATGTAATTGCCTACACTATGCTAGGAATCTCCAACTAATTGTCCGCAATCAATGACATAGAAATCGTCTTTCAAACATAGATATCTATAACCACCGATTTGGGCTGACCAACTGTCTGTCGATGTGGCCTGGGTTGGGATTGTCCAGAGAGCGTCGTCAGATAAACGCTATCTCAGCGCTTATATAGCGCTCTCAAGCGAAGGTGTTTCAAACAATAGCACTGTCAGAGTAAGCAATAAACTTCAGATATTACTAGCAAAAATAGTCATTGGTTTCATATCAATCGCTTCGATTTCTTGATCTTGACAATAGCAACTGTCAGCTGATCATGACGTGACAATACGAAAATAACATAGAAAGCCGAAATTCGTATAGATGAATGCTTCCTAACCATGATAAAGTTCTAGCAGATGTCGCATTGTTATAGCGGCAGAAAGCGCTATCTTAGCGATCTCATTGCCTTGTTAGTCAAACTCGGGTCGGGACATTGCGTTAAAAGAGAACAGTTCATAAGAAATGTTTGCGTTTGACACAAATAAAAAATTTGTTTGTTTTCACAGCTCGACATCCATGATTCACACAACTCATACATTCGTCAAAAAACCTGACGCTATCTGATGATCTGATATCTATGATTTCATCTTTCTTCAACAGTTGAAAAAGGAGATGTGCATCGACTCTACCTACACGAGAACGCAATGCAAGTAATTTAGAACTTCATGTCGATGTAACCGAAACTGCCGCAGTTAATGCATATGGATGGTCAGACTCAGAGTGTAGCAATTTTGTTTTATAGAATGAACAGCCGCTTTATATCATTTAGTTATTTTTTCAATAACCCCTAAATTGATATCCATCTCAAAGTTGCATCCAATTTGAATAAGATTTTATCGAAGAAGAATTAGGATAAAAATGTAATTGAACATCTACTATAGTCATTGTATGATTCATCACAGAAGCAGCAAGCAACACACCATTTTTCTAGAGGCACATACAAGGTGCCCCAAGTGAATGGACACTGGACACATACTGCTGCACACACAGACACACACGTACAATTACGCGTGCGCGATTACATCTCGAGTCAGTGGACTCCATGAAGTCGGTCAACTAAATTACTTTGCACCATAGAAATAAACTGTTTATCTGAAGTTGACTAGAATGGAAATTGACTCAAGGTCGCGGCACATCCGGGGGAACTAAGTTGGGGCATGAACCACCAATGAAAAGCTTCGATTTACACATGTGACTGATTCTGACCCAATCATACAGACGTTGGCAGGTGCATCTAAGTGAAAATGCGTGCGATTTATGTGCCGTTATTGTGCATTGCATGAAACTTAATTTCATTCTAGAGGTTTCATTGTTGTCAATTTCTGTGCTTTGCACTAATGGTAAGGTAAGCGGTCCACTAAACCATAGATATCTGATAGTTCACCTTTGTTGCATGCGACTACAATGTGCCCATTGTCAAACACTACGGCGCCGTCATCATTTAGGCACCGCTGTCATAACAACGGCATAGAATTGTTTTCAATGTCCTTGTTCGTTCTACTCCTAAATTATTACAGTGTCGGATTTCTATGGTCACAACGATTTGGCAACTCGAAAAGGGCCTCGAACACGGTTCAATGGTAGCATACATAATGGTTCGACTTAAAGCAATGAAGGGCTAACATGATCTCATCCGGGAACCATTGGATGTAGATTGCAAGATGAATAAATAACAACGTGAAGCTTTTACTTTTTCAAATTGAAAGCAAACTGAATCTGGTGGGAGATAAAAGGATTTTAGTGTGGGTAAGCCCTTTGGATAAATGTCATATTATCTAAGTGATAAATGTCCATAGATAAGCAGTACCATAACTTAAGAAACATCAAGTGGTGTTTTTACAGCATTTCAGCAATTTTCTACATCAACTTCATAACATATTTATCTCTGAAAAACAATGCAGAAATAACTAGATCCTCATGTTTCACACAAAACATTATCATTGTCAGGTGGTGCTGTTACAATCAATCAACTACCATCAATGCTCGACGAGAAATATATAAAATTCTAGATAGTTGTAAAAGTGCTTGAAACTAGGCACAAGTGCTTAATACTAAGCACTCGGTCAAATTATCATTAAATATATGGCGGCAAATAAGCGGTAAATGCAGTGGAATGATTGTTAATAAGAAAAAATGAGATAAATGCACAGTTTTGTTAATTCTCTCGCCTTTCAAGGCATTCTGTTGGTTAGAAGTTTCGACAACAAAGTAGTCATTTGATTCAAAAAGAATACTTATCTACTACAGATTGTTTCATAAAAAATGGATCACCCTTAAACATCGCCTGAACTTCAACTTTGTCTAACTCCGCCAAACTTGAACGAATTTCTCTGAAATTTGGAAGATATGTCAGTTGTGCTTACTAATATCATTGTTGGAAATTTCAAGCATGAATATTGAGTTGTTTTCCTGTTATAGATAAAAAAGTAGTAGATAATTTGATCTTCATTTAGCAATGTTACACAAAATCATACCTCACTATTATAAAATTACATTTGTTTCCTTTGTTATGTAATATGTTGTTCTACTAGCCAAAAGCTATCAAGCAAAACAAAAATAAAGAAAATCGGTCAATCAGAGCCAGTATAGCACCATTATTCATCAACAATAATGTAACTGCTACATGTGATTAACTGGACTTCATGTTCCATAGCTTCCTGACTTCGTTGCGGTGGTGTTGGCAGCACTCCTGATTGCTTTCAGCTAGAAATCTATCTCTTACCGGTCGAAAACAATACAAAGCACAAATGAACAATAACGAGATCGCATTCACAAAAGGCAAAGTGTCAGCCTTGCTAGAACTAGGGTTTTCTTTGCGAGCTACAAGCAAGCGACTAAATGTCCCTTACACAAATGTGCATCGATGGCATAATGATGATTTTCGACTCTGTCGTAAAGAGGGCTCTGGCCGTCCACGCAAAACATCCAAACGTAGAGACCGCCTAATTTTGAGATTTGTTAAAGTTGATCCAAGTCTCTCGTTAACTGAGATGGCTGCACTAGACTCGTCTATTTCTAAGTCCCCTATTCGTAGAAGACTTATTGAGTCGAATTTCAAGAGCTGTAAGAGGCCCTCTCAGATCGAATTATCAGATCAGCATACAAAAAGACATCTCAGATGGGCAATGAGTCATTGTCACTGGCGAAATCAATGGGATCGGGTTGTCTGGTCTGATGAGGCATCAGTCCGTCTGAAGGATAGTGATGGTCGATTGAGATTATTGATAAAATCTGATCAGGAAATTCGGAGACATTTACATCGTCCCCGAGTACAAGGTGGTGCGACTCTACTGATTTGGGCTGGCATTTGGACCAATGGCCGCTCTGAACTTCACATACAGCAAGGAACCATGAATTCTGAACGCTAGGGCTTAGGACATTATCTTGGCCAGCTCGTTCTCCTGATCTGAATCCCATAGAAAATGTATAGAGTATTCTAAAACGTAACGTTCGTCGTTCACTGCTACCTACAGATGGCGTATCACAACTTACGTCACTGTTAAAAAGAGAGTGGAGAAAGTTAGATCAGTCAAAAATCAACGATATCATCGAATCAATGCCTAGACGAATTGGTAATGTCATTGACAATAAGGGTAGGGCCACAAAATATTAGCTTCTTAAGAACCGTTACTGTATCATACCTTATCAGATTATATAAGGACATTTAAATATATTAGGGACATGAAATAACATGAAAAATGCTTTCTGTATCATACTTATGTTTTATTTAGTCAAATTTTAGGATGATCCACTTTTTATGAAACGGACTGTAGTAACAATAAACCTAGTAGGCGATTATCGTTAAGCATTATTGAAAAAAGCCATGCCTAGAAAATGACTGAAGCCGTGCGCGTACCCGAACTCGAGCCTGGAAGAAGGGCCGAAGTCGTGCCCGAACCCGGGTCGGTGCTTGAGCAATGGTCGGGTATACCCAAAATATTCCGAAGTGACTGAACTCTATGGAAATAAATAGTCCTTAAGTTTCAAGAATCTGCGATCATTTTCACTGGACATAATATTGAGTTATAGACACAATGAAGAGTCAGCTGGAGACAATGATGTTTGAATGTTATCTTGAAACAGTTCATGCGGTGCTTCATCACTGCATTGTTCCAAGTATGGGTCGCAACAATTAATTCGAAAGGTTTGATAGTATTTCGAACACTTGAAATACTTATTACGTTAATTTCGTGACTGCTTGACGAAGTCATTTAGATAGGTGTTTCGGTGCAAGGTTGGCGGATAATTGAAATGCTGGTCTTTGCTGCCGAAGAAAAATATTGTGATGTGTTCAAATCATTTGTGAAGCAAATGTTAAGTCAATTTTAAACCGAAGAAGTCATAGGAATAATGCTTCATTATTTTCATGGATGGTGAAATTTTGCAGATCATATAGTCAGAAGAAGTTTGCTTTACGATAGATATGAAGCATAGAGGCCAAAAAATAATTCCAGTCTGTTAGAAAATTATTTACTGCTAATTAATTTTACGAATTGCTAGCATATTGTCTTAAAATTATTTCTAAAAACATAGAAGTAAATTGTTGTTTATCTGTAGCTTATTATTGTTAACTTCTCGATTATTGCTCGAAAGGAACCGTCGAAATATCGTCATGCTTGAGAGCAGAGAAGTGAGAGTGGTAAAGAGCTGGCTTACTGACAGCAATAAAATCAACATTGACACAGAGATGACAGAAATTCAAAAATTTTAGATAGACGGAAGATACATAGATATTCATCGGTAAGGCAAGAGAGAAAATGTATCTCTTTAAGAATAGGCTTGCACCATCCATGGTTTGTGCAATAAGGGTGTGCCTTCCTTGTGTATCCTTGAGCAACTCATTTTCTGTCTTGTTTTACCTTTGTAGACATCAATGTTTGCTCCGTACATCTGTCTTCTTGAATTGTTATTATCTCGGTGTGTCGATTTTAATGCATCAAGTTAGCCGGCGGTCTAGGCTCTCAAGTACGATAGAATATTCAGATCAGCATCTTCCTCATTGGTGTTGTCTTTATTTTTAATTACGTTGACACTACTGGTGAATGGAAAAAATTATTATCAATCCTATTAGTGCAAAGTGTAGGCGTGGTTATGGACAGAAGTGAATTGTCGAAAAGAACAGCGATCAAAATTCATAGCGAGTGAATTTAATCACAAAATTTCTTATTATGTTTATTTCTGTAGTTCATGTCTCAAAATAGTGATAATCAACTTATTTAATTGTTCAATCAAATTGTTTAATCAACCAAAAAAAGAGCTATTTGAATTATATAAAACCTTGAATTAATGAGAGAGGGAGAGAAAGTGTTTTTATTTCAGAATGGCAATCAATCAGATACACATCGGTAAGCTTCAAAAGTGAGATAAAAAGTAATTGACCAGCTGAATACAGAATCAAGAATTATGAATACTGTCACATCGAAGTGAACAATTGAAACTGTCGCTGCCTTCGGGAAGTTGTTGCCATTTCAATATAGTAATGACCACTTCTGTCAAGACGATGAGGAATGAGGTCATAGAGTGGGTGATTTTCTATGCATTCTGTAGTTTTGCTGAGTTTGCAAGTCAGTCTTATGCGTCAGTTGTTAACGTCCTCGATCACATCACAGTTACAATCATGTCCATGAATGATGCGATGACACCTTTTGGCAAAAATAACGAAGAGTTTCCTGCAGACGAACTGGGAAACTTGCAAAATCGGACGATGCATAATCAAGAAGAGGAAAAATTATGCTCTTGCAAGTGGTCTCTAAAACAGGTAAAGGAAACAATCGATCGATAGACGCGAAGGGCATATAAGCGATAATAACAGTTTTTCAGGGGTACATTGATATGCTGATCCCACTTTAAGTTAGAGGAAAAAACAGTTTCAATCTGTCAACTTTCTGAACGTGTTACAGTGCAGCTGAATCAAAGTTAACACTGCAATTCCTCTCCGGTATCATCAACAGCTTTTATTTTTCGATGTTAAGATGCAGGTGAATTAAGAGTCTTCTGAAACTGTTGAATATTTGATAAAGAATCATGATAGACCGCTTGGAGAACCACAATGTCATCAGCGTATTTAATGTAATCGGTAAGTTCTGGGTCAATGATATATGCTGCCTAGAAGATATAGAGGAGAGGACCAATTAAGGACCTTTGGATCACTCCACTCTTCGTATGAATCGGTTCAGTGATGTAATTTGCCAACCGCACGAATTGAAACCGATCAACGAGGTAACCCAGTCAGTAAACTCAAGTGGGATGTTTTGACGTAGTAACTTTTCGATTAAGATTCGATGAGAGACAGAGTCAAATGCATGCGTTAAGTCCAGGGACAGAGGAACAACAGCCTCTGCAGATTCCAATCGCTTAGTAATACGATCATGTAATTGGATAAGAGCACAAGGCGTAGATGAGTATGGCACATATCCGAATTGATTGCGAAGAATGCTTTTAGAAAGCGCATGACGTATGCTGTCTGGAACAATACTGTCCAAAATCTTCTCTAGCAAAATGTCAAAGGATTTTGAAGGTCTATGCGAATCTTTAAATGGGTGAAAAAAGAAAATTACAAAATTGCATCTTTTAAAAACACATTTTAAGACCTATATATGAATATAGTTCAGCGCTTTTATGAACTTTAGATTTGATACTAAGCTAGCCCAATTGCGGATTCCAATTCCTCAAAATGTAAATACCGAATTATTTTTATCATGTTGAGACTGATCAATGTCACTTTATATTTGCAAATAATTCAGCTTTATATGAAGCATATCTTTCCTTCAAACTCTAATTGAAGAAATTTTGTTGATGCTTGCAGTTAAAAGCTCCGTGTGACACATTTTTGCACTTTTATTTCTGTTAATTAAGTTTAATCACATTTTCAAGCTCTTGCAGGATTTATGCTAGACAAGTTCTCAACTAAAATACGCGTAAATGTTTCAAATGCGACAAGAAAATTCATTGTTTTGTATCTAGCAGATCAGTTTCATAAACTTCACATAATGTAGATTGTTTTAAGAAGCAAGCTGTAACTGCATTTGTCAGGCAACAATCTGTCAATCGAATTAAATGACTTCTGTTTTGAAATTGTATATGTTCAAGCAAATTGCTTTCAGTTGATGAATGGCATTTTTATTTATATAAACTGGTCGAATGTCAACTAATTGTTCATCTGATTTGTAATCGCTCTTCTGAAATTGTTAGTGACAAAAATCCATTTCACTTAAATATTATATATTACTTGAGCTGACGTTAATTCTCATCAAAATTAAGAAAAAAAGCTCATGCGATGCATTTAGATTAGAAAAGGAATTCTGTTTCGTTATAGGTGAATCGGACATCTCATAACAGTCTTCATACGTAGACAAATTAAATCATAGAATATAATCAACATTTATCTTATCCTACCGCACTTTTCCTGAAGCTGCAACTTGTACATGTAATTATGCATAATTATTCTTTGCAGCTAAAGAAGGCTAGAATGCAGTACTTACAGCGCATAAAGGCAATGAATGATTCATTACAAGTTAGTGTTGAAATTTCTATGTTTTGAGTAATTAAAGATGAAGCATGAAGCAAATCTGAAGTAAATTCTGTTAAATTATGACATGATTAATCAAATTATGCATTTCTTGAGGTAAGGCAAAAATGCATGTTTTTTTTTGATGGATGGAAAATTGTCGTGAAATTTGCCATTCGAATATCATTTGTCGTTAATTAGAATTTCAATCGTGTTACTACTCTTCGCTTTTAATGTTTGTATTTTAAAGGTTCATGAAATAATTATTGTGTTATTCGGTAAAAGTAGTGAGCTCCTTTGAGACTTTGGTTATATACGAGTATGTACATGTATATTTGGTTTCATAGTCGAGATCAGTAACTATGTCACACAGACGTCGACAAATTCAACATGTAGTTTATTAATGAGAAAGTCCATGTTGCCATATTTACGATTATTACACATAACATTCTGATGCTACAAATGCTATACAATAGATCATTGTTGTAATAGATACTTCTGCTTCTATCCGAATGGAGACAGAACTTGGCGTGGCGTTGCTGAGCATTTTGAAGAGTATGCAAGTTAATATGTGCATGCATGATAAAATATTGAAGTTAACTTTAAAAAAAGTGTTTCAATGGGACCTACAGATTGCTTGCATTTTTTTAACAGCTGCCGTACCTTGGATCTTATGAGTAATTGATACAGCTTAATAACAGCGAGAAAACATGCAATACTGTACCTAATAAGTAAATCAATTTAATCATCTACATTGAACCATTGACGTAGCAATAATTGCAACAAGGCAGAATTTTGGTGATTTCCATTGCTCGACGTTATGCGGTTAGAGTTCGTGTTTAAGAAGTATTCTTGTTATTGTCTGGTTCGGCAATAGTTTGATATATTCAAAACAATTTGTAAAAAAATATCATTTTCACTCGAAGAATTAGCTTTTCTCACAAGTGGGTTTTAGTGTCATACAACTTCATGTACTTGCTTCCTAAGACAAGTTCAGTAACAAAACTTCTATTTCAGCCAACAATATGAGCATGTTACCAACTTTTGTGGCCAGAAATCAAATTAAATGTCATTCGATTGAAATGATTGACACTGTGATAAGATTTGAACGCTAATCTATACACGATCACCTATCACGCAAATTTGTGAAATCTTTACACATTTGACACTGTAAATGACTATCAACAGTTGAAAGTCACTGAACCAGACGTGGATGAAGATCTTTTTTCATCATAATTCTTGTTAATTACTACAATCCTCTTTATCAATTTATTGCGTGTATGAAAGTTTCATCTTGAAGAGGTCTCACTAATAATAATGTGACCATTCGTGCTGAAAATCAGGAGAGATTTCGACTCAAGAAAATTTGACAATTGGTTTGCATGACATTTATACTTCATGAAATTCTCACTGACATTTGAGAAGTGGTGTCTAAAGAATTCATCTCCGGGAAGAAATATTCGTCATGTTTTTCAAAATCCCGTGCACGCCATTAAAAAGAGTCTCAGCATTGCGATACAATCTTATTTTCTATCGTTTTTGAAAGAGCAGAGGTCATTCAATTAAACTGCTGGTTATCACGGACAACATTTTTCAGATAAAAAAGATTGGTTGGAATAATGAATTTATGTGCAAAAGTAAGGATAATCTGATGTTCAGATGATCTTACCAAAGAAATGAGAAATTGACTTCAAGAATCTGGCACGAATTATTGATATGGAAATGTTCCGATTCCGATAAATTCATGCACATTGTACTCACTATTAAATAGTAAAGCTTGTTTGTCAAAAAATGATTCTTATCACAAACAGAGAGACGCTTGATGACACATGCATAACCGAATCAAGGCAAAAATAGCCAATGTGAGGCAATTAAATCTTTATATTGTGCTGTGGTAGATTGAATGAAATGTACCAAATGTATTTTGTGTCTGAAATAAGACATCATTTTTTTAGTGTGCATAAGCTCCAATTTTTTATTTTCTCTGTGGAAAATGCATGAAAAATTATCATACACGTATGCATTATAAGTCTTACATAGCAATCGATTTATATTTTTCACAAAGTTCGTTGAATGATACGGCGAAAAAAATAACTCTATAATAAGCTAATATGTATTTCATTGAAACTGTCATTGTGGTATTGCTTCTATCTCCAATATTCTACAGAAAACAAGTTATTAATCGATGTTGTAAGTCATCAGATATTCGTAAATCACACTTTGAATGCTCTTTACTTCACGCTTAGATAATTCTTTTTTAGATAACACTTTTCAACTCGATTGTCTGTTGTACTATTCTCACTTGCTTCATTTATGAGCATACGCTGCTACGGCGTCTGAAATATCCAATTCCCATTTTTTGGTCATTTTCAGAGTGTCATTCATGTGAAGCATGACAGATCAACAGTGCAGTAGCCTTGGTGTAAAATACTTTAATCAAAATATTCGCCAGTGGTCGGACTTCATAAACCACAACCGATATCGATCACCAACAAGCTTTAATGAACGGAAAACGTTGCACTCATTTCATTGATATCGACACAGAACGAATCATTTATTTGAGATGTCGACTAATTAGCCGATCTGAAAGGGATTCGATACGATTCTATCTTCAGTGGCAATATGTAAGCTATCGATTGAAATGGCATTATCCCGTGGCTAAGTGGTTGATATCATGGACAAGCGATCAACAGGCATGGGGTTCGAATTGAATCACAAACGCGGTAGTGAATGAGAGAAATGTAATCTGGGAAGCATTATTCATCTTTTTAGTGTAGCTTGATGCTGGAAAAAATAGAATCGGGCAAAGCTGCACATGTGCATATAATAATAAATATAAAAATATGTTTTGAAATGATGAAATTTCGCTTAAACAGAATAATCATGGATAATGATAAAGAGCCGATACTGCCGTAAGTTCTGATTACTCCAAAATATTCGCCTATCCTCTGACGCGGCCTGTGTATGTATTGATGAAACAACTTGAAGAAAAACTAAAAAGGTTTTATGAAGCACACGGAATAATTGCAGTTTTTACAAAAGATGAATTGAGTCTGCAAATGGTAGACACTCTTGGAAACGTAAACCGTTGCACTGTTGGGATCTTATTCAGAACATGATTCTTATTAGATGAACCTCCATACAATGAAGTTGCCGAAATTTATCTCCTATCTTCAAAGGGTTTATATGACAGTCATTTGTACAATGCCGGCCACAGAGGAGTCGATGAATTCTACTTGCAACATTCGCAGCTCATGTGCGCTTCTCACGGAAAGTTCGATGAATAAGAGAGATGCGTATTCAATAGCTGATCGTATATTACCACAGTAGGCTAACTTGAGCCGAGAATTTATTAAATGCGGCTGAAACCATCTTAAAGGAAAGAAGCATCCGGACACAGGTAACAGCAATTTTGTTAAAATGGGCATTCCATGAGGAATTTTTATTAAAGGTGACTCTGAGAATTGTCAGCGTCTTAACAAACATGCTATGTGTTGGGTGACACTCTTAAAATTTTGGAATGATCAACGGCACACTTGTTCACTTTAGGCGGAAGTCCTCATCGATGTGACCATTCTATGACTGAGTTGTGGATAGCATTGGTCTGAGAGATTGTTGCATCTGTAAAGCTGAGCACTGATAGCAACATCGTATGAGCACATTATAATTTGACAGTAGTCATTCGCTATATTAGAGAAAAACGATTCAAGAAAGTGAATAGCGCCAAGACTAAGACTTATAAGGGATTCCTGAGGGGATGAGTCAGCGGGAACTGCAACAGACATAGTTATTTTCAACATATTGTGAGCGATCTTCTATATAGATCAATTCCCATGAGATGAGCTCCGTTTTGCCCGTCGCATTTTAACATGCTATCTATAATTACATCGTGCTACAGCCGATCAGACATTTGAGAGATCACCACTTTTCATCTGAGCTCCTACAACTCGTCCAAAGATTTATTCACATGATCGTGCAGAGCTATCAACGCGCAAGTTCTAGATGATCAACCTATGCTGATGACCTTGACAAAGATTATATCGAAATGTCGAGTAGCTTTATTTTTTAAATGCACGGTCGTGAGGCATTCAGAATTACTTTCGATTTATTTTCAAGAAATAGGGTGCAAAATCTAGAATTGTGCTTTCCACTACCTTTGTAAATATAACCAGCGTTTAAAGAATATACACATTCTTGGTGCAATTTAATGACAGATAAGTCTCAGTGTGTTTTCAGAATCATTCACAATAGGATAAAGGGAAATTTGGATAATCGGAATCAAAATGCGGTGTTTAATTTATGTTTGTCAGGAGTCCTGACCTTGATTATTTTCACGATGAATGCGAAAAATGTGTTAGAGGCGACATTTTCTTGGATCGTGCCATTGACTGAAGAAAGAAAGTTTTTCGACAAATGAGAACAGATTTGAGCTGGATAGAATAATCTTCCCTAAATGAAATAATGAGAAAGGCGTTGTGTAGCAGATATTCAGCTTTGCATCTTATTGATTTTGGTGCTTGTCTTTTGTTAGATCCTTACATTCTAACCAAACATCTTTAATGCGAAGGATAATAACGACACAACATTGTTACATTAACAGCATTTTTTAAAAGCATTTGAAAAACAGCGCTTTATAGGAGTAGAACACATGTTACTGATGAAGAAATCTGCGTATTTATCTTTCATTTTTTCATTCTTATTCTGTCTCATGGGAAATGTGTGTAACTGAACTGTGCGAGGCAGCTTGTAAAACAAATTGTTTTCATAATTTTGACACTGAAATACGTTTTTATGAAATTTGAGAATTAAAATGAATCGCAGGAAGAATGAAGTAGCAAGTTGCGACAACTATGAAACATTGACATTTTCGTGAGTTTCAACGGATTATGAAACATTTGCACGGTTGGATTGATATCAGTGGGATTTTGACGATCATTTCCAGAAAATTCTAATGTAAATGGCAAAGCCCGATGTGACATTTCCCTAAGTTGATGTGGAGAAGTAATTAATTTGATATTGAAGATGAATTGTAATCGCAGTTTTCAAATGCTAACTTTTCTCCTCAGTTGAAAAATGGGAACAGACGAGAATAGCTGCTGTTTCTTCCAATATCAGGAATCATCAGCGGGTCTAGCTAACATCTCTCAGCATCGTTTTGTCTATTTAGTACAGAGTCATTCATACCCAGAGTTAATTTTAAATACACAATTAACAAAAACTGAATTTTCTCGGGTATTCATCGAGCGAGAAAAGCACACCATAACACATTCTGACGCCTCTGTTAGTGTTTAATAATAATTGATTATTAGTAATACTAATAATTGATTAATGATTGTAGTTGTGATAGTACATATATAGTAGATGCATATTTTTCAGAATGAAAATCAGCCCTACAATTACAAGTGTGCTAAAGACAGGTTTCACGCCTAAGTCATTCATTCGAAAACACGAAATTGCATCAAAGAGAAAAAAGACAATGAATATAAAAATAGCAGTGGTTGCTGAACACTATGTGAGCACTACCGATTACAAAGAGAGATGCAAAACTGTAAGAAAGATCTCTGACGATTTAGTGTTCGTGAAAATGGCACAGCAAGCTTCCTAGAGCGTGGCAGGGTACGAAGAAGAAGAAGTATAGCGAGCACATTGTTTGGGTCAGACAGTTCATGAAATAATTTTAGACTTGCCGTTTGCCTGCGAAGGTTCAGAAGTGCAAACGTTGAGCACTGACATCCTTCTCCACATACTATACGATGAGTTATACGGCGTATCAATCTTGTTTGAGTTTTGATTGCTCATATCAATAAGTAGTGGTGCATTATACTCCAGAATTGATAATATAATTGAATCACAAAGCAGGACAATATCATTCGTTGAGATATAAAATGATTGGATGAAGCGGCGGTCTGCACTGTCCCCATTTCCAGGCAACGCAACTTAAAATTAGATTGCGTTTGAAAACTGTATTTTATACTCGTAGATTATAACTGGCAATGAACTTTAACGAAAATTCAAATAATACGTGTTAAGATATTATTTGTAAGATCCCGGGAAAATTGTAAAATCATTTAAAAAACTCATTTAATGGTGTGCCGCTAAACGGTAAAACTTGGAGCGACTTTGATTGCTTTTTTACGACAGCAAAATGAGCCACATATTTCCTTCACATCTAGAAAATAAGCTATGTATTAGCGGTTAACAGCAGTGTTAAGTTATGTATAGATATAATAATATTGATATTAATTATATGAGTCATTTATAACACTGGAAATGGCCATCTGTCGATCAATTTGCATATCATTGCATATCACCTACCAACTTTTTCAACATACACATACATTATATATTAAGTACATCAGTAGTGCGCTATTTGAATTATTCTTACGTTAGCCGTTATCATCCTTGCGGAAAATGGCCTCCCTTGTGATACGAATCCATGTCGCACGATCGCTAGCCGCCAGCCGCCAGTTCCTTGGGAGTTCGTCTCTCCATCTCTTTCTCTGTCCTCCACGGTTTCTTTTCCCTTCTCTTGGTATCCATACTGTCGTTCTATGGCTCCATCTGTTATCGGGTCGCCTGATGACATGACCAGCCCACTTCCATTTGAGATGTTTCGCTTCTATCACAACGTCCTTTAACCCTGTTCGTCTCCTTACTTCTTCGTTTCTAACCTTGTCTTTCAGAGTGACTCCAATCATCCTTCGTTCCATCGCTCGTTGTGTTGTTCTGAGTTTATTCTCTTGTGATCGTGTTAGAGACCAGGTTTGGGATCCGTATGTCAGGACAGGCAGAATGCACATATCGAACAAACGTTTTTTATTCTTCATCTCTATACCTCGTGATGTTAAGTAGGGCTTGAGTTTCCAAAAGGACTTCCACGCATTTTGTGTTCTTCTTAGGATTTCTTGTTCTTGGCGGGCTTGAAAGGAGATATTCTGTCCAAGGTAAATAAAATCGTCGACATAATCTATGACGTGTCCATTGATGTGGATTAAATTCTTTTGGCCGTTTGTCAAAATTTTTGTTTTCTCGTTGTTTATCTTTAAACCGACCTTTTTTCCCTGCTTATTTCGCTCATCTACAATTATTTGCATGGAAGTCGCGTCATCCTCAAAAATGGCAATATCATCTGCAAATCTCAAGTTCATGAGACGTTCACCGTCGATGTTTATTCCTGCGTCTGTAGGGAAGTGACATGATCTGAATATGTCCTCTAATGTTGCCGTAAAGAGGACTGGGGATATGGGATCTCCTTGGCGAACGCCACGTTCAATGAGGAATTTCGGGCCTCTTGTTTCCAACTTTATGGAAGCTGTTGCTTCACTATATATCTCATTTAAAAGTTTTTTTAAGTTTTTTTTTTGAATTATTCTATTCCCTCATGAAAATGTGACATTCCCGGAGACATTACCCTTGAGTTTTTCTGGAACAATTTAGACATTTTGTACCAAGATCAGGTTTACAGTTATATTCTTATATTTTTGATACCATGGAACATCTTCAGGTTTGGTCATAATAATAATTATTTAACACTAGTCATAATCATTCCATAGAGTAAGTATATAGTAGATAAAAAGTCGTCTCAAAAAATGTCACCATACAGTGAAAAAATATTTTGTATCACAAGATTCAGTTTTTGCGGAGATTAGGTTCTTGCGGGCTAAAAATTATATGATCTCTTTTTAAGAAGCTAAATTTTTGCAAGTTATTCCTATTTTTACATACTAGCGATTGGGAATCTCTATGTAAGTAGTATGAAACTTATTGGATATCAACAGGGATGAACATTTATTAACAGACATCTTAATTAAGCGGTAATTAGACTAATTATGAAGGAAATTTCATGAACCATATTATAATGTATGTCTTCATGGAAAAACTGAGATCTTATTGTGATTTTTGGCTGAGATTTCAAGTTTTTGATTCAATTTTCATCGGTATGATTTTATGATCCACTAAACTTATGTTTCATTTCTTGAATCCGAATAGTAATGTGGACCCATTTATATATTTCCAAGTTAAAGATGATAATTGCCTTTAATAATGATATTTTACTCTTTCAGTGGAAGGCAGTTAGTGATATGATCACGCTTAAGAAAATGCTCTTATTAATAAGGCTGAGCATTAAAGTACATTGAATTGTTAATTTAACAAAAATTGCCTATCCAATATTGTCATATCAAATAATATTTGTAAAACACTATCATTCCTTCTGTACTGCTATCATGATCAGTCAATTCCCTGGTAATTTCTTCAAAACTGCAAAAAATTGCTTATCTCATGTCTGGTATTGGGTTTCAACTCGAGTTCATTTAATAAAATCAAAACTGCACACACATTGGAGATTTATTTAATACTGAGCTGCCATTCTACCTATTATACTTACTCCATGATACATTCCTTTGTTAATTGACATTCATGAAGCACTTGTCTGAGTAATTTTTTGCGGAATTTATCTGTACTCCAGTTTGCTATTCATCGTTGTTTAGGGCCTAGACCAATGGGATGTTGGTACGGCAAGACGATGAAAGTTTTAATTATTCTAAAACTTCAAGCCCGTCAATTTTGAATAAGTAGTAGTAATTTTGAATGAATTGAGCTCTTTGATGAGATTGAGTGAATTTCACGTGGAAAATCGATTGAATTTGAGCGATGATTCCTAGTGTCATACACGTATATTGATGTTCTACTCCTTTAATGCATTGTAAGTGTTCGAATCCTTCGCAATGACAAAAATGCATTTGAAATATTGCATAGTCTTTGATCTTCCACACAGCATTGCAGTCTCAGTGCGATTTGATGACAAGGACTTGATACGATTAAACATAATTAAAGATTCTGAAACCTATACAACAGATTTGCTGGATAGAAAGGCAATTGAACATTCTTTATGGTAAAATGAAATTCATTGAAAAGTACTGTCATGTTTTTGTCAAAAGAAATGCATTTTCTTTCATCATGAAAGGGTGAGTTTTAGAAATTGGAACTAGCACTGCGAATTCCTAGAGATAGAAATGACCCGATTTGAGTTAATAGAAGTTGAATGAAAATTTCTGTTTCATGTTCGTGTTTTATTTCCAAACCTAAGATTATATGCTTTGTATTCGTTTCCACGCCGAGTATGTGCGGGCGTTTCGATACATGAATGACAGAAGAGGTTAAAAATGAGCCACGACCTTGAAACAGTCGTTTGTGGATCCCCGTGGTTACCCAATGGGAGGAAATTAACCCTGCGATAAGGGGCCATATCAGGTACCCATTTACAATCCTATCGAATTCAGTAAGGATGTGCTTCATTTCCGATGAAATATTCTAGCTAGCAATCAGAGTCATTGAACAGTAATCATTCTGACAGGGGCCTCCTGCTAGCCGTGGCAGATATCACAGAGGGAATCTCTAATACTGGTGTCCGTTAGATTGTTACTGCTGCGACGGTTTCCCCCTCAGAACCGACAGAAAAAAGACTTGGCCACCAACCGGTTCTCTCTCCTTCATTTTCAAACCGACTTTTCACATCGCAAAGAAACAAGCTTTTCGTCAAAGTCGACGTTTTTGTCGGAATGAGGACAGGTGTTGATGTTTCACTCAAAGTCATTTCTCCTACCACTCATGGTTTGAGAGAACTCGAAAAAATAGCAGATTCTGCGTTCTCATCCATCTCTCTATTCCTTCTTCAGTTATGTCACGTCCAGAACATCATCGTATCCATCATGGGAGAAGACGACATGCGATATCGCTAACAGATTCAATGAAATTGAAGACAAAATTCATCTATTCCTGTCTGTCTGAATAGGACAAATTCTTTTGATATCTGTCAATCACTTCTTGTCGTGTATTATGAGCGATTTATCGTTCAAAGTGACGGATGGAGGGGACTTTTAGCGACAGGTATCTGAATCTTGACTGATTTTGGTGTCGCTGAAAATTGGATTATGTTTTAAAAGATTGGGTATCGTTTCGTGATCTTATCGGGAGAAGGAAGAGGGTCAATGATAGAAAAACATACGATCCTAATCTAAAATGATATTGATGAACTTTACATAAAGCAAAGTGACCTCACTGAGGCATTCGACCTTTTTGACTAAGAAATGTGAAGATAAATTCCTTGAATGTTTCTTCTGTGATCATCAATCTGAATTTCGACTTTCGAAAATGAATTGACTTACTCAACAGTTTCCCGTTGGCGATTCTCTTGTATAAATTATCTCAGGGGTGCCCAACCTCTTCATGCTGCGCACCCCAAAGTAGAAAATCATAGGACTTTTCATTATTCCGCGTACCCTCATGTAACATATGAAAAATAGCAATTCAATCATATTGAAATTTAATTACGCGTAGAAACATACGAAATTCGCATTTGAATAACACAAAAATTTAACTAGTCGTCACTGATGTGCGCTTGTGTAATGATAATAGGAATTCTTTAATGGTCAATACAACAAGCGGTATATGACAGGGCAAATAGACATCATAGTTAACATCACGTACATCTAGAAAATTTTACAAAAGAGTTGTTGCACAAACAAAGTCTCCTTTTCTTTGATAGAAAAACACGCTGATGTCTGACATCTGAACAATTTTCACGCCGAATAATGAAGAATTGAGACAGTGGATGATTATATTTATCTCTGACAATTTTTTGTATCAGTTTCATGCAAATTTTACTCAACATGCTGCTTAAAGAGGGCTTGTTGATGTCAGGGGTCCAACGCCTAACAATACGGTCTAATTTTTCAAGCTTTTTAAACATGGTGCCACTGATGTCGCAAATAACAGGCCACGAATACGCCATGTGACAGAAAACAAGATCCATATACGCTTGCCAGATGATGGAGGAATGATTATTATTACATTTGAGACGCTTGACAAGGGATAATGAGCGACAGCATTTGTTGTACATATCGGTGAAGTGGACATTCCAACTCAAATCCTTAGAAAATGTCACACCTAAAATTTTCAAGTGTTGAATTTCTTCAATGGGAAAGGTGTTGACGATGACAGTCGGACTGCGATCAATGTGAGAGTTCCTACTAACAGTCATACTTTTCGTTTTTTGTACATTAATGGTCATTTTTTATCTTCAGCCCAAAGAACAAACTTGTCAAGAAGATTCTGAGTACTGACTAAATCATCATTGTTTGTGAGGTGGACCATGGTGATATCATCAGCGTAGGCAAAAATATCAGCATTGCAAAAGTTAGACAAATCATCAATTAATAGAACAAAAAGAGTGGGCCCGAGAACAGAACCTTGCGGTACACCATTAGACACGGACTTAACAACACAGACGGAACGGATGCAACAACACAGGCGCAGCGAAAGCCATGCTCCAACATCAAACAAGCTCTCTGCTTGCTTTTAATCAATACTATGGTGGAAATTCCGGATTCATATAAGCATGTGGTTGGGGTCGAGTTGGTGGTCGCTAATTAGCAACGGTTGCTTCAAGGCCAGATGATGACAATCCAATGTGGAATGCGCGCAAAGTTTATCAGCTCAACTGACCCATGACCAGGAAAGTAATGAAAGTAAATTTGAATTGTAATAAATCTCCCATATTCTGCGCACACCTCAAAATTCTTTCGCGTACCCCAGGTTGGGAACCCTTGAATTATCTAGTCGGCCGCCAGTACGAGTTTCTGCAAGGAACGAAGCCGACCACAAGACTTTCACAGAATGATGGACACCTTTTGGCTACTACAAATCTGGGTGTCAGCCGAGTTCTACCGACAGGTTTGCGAGCCCCACCCGATCTGAATTCGGGTCGTATTGACGAATTATTTCGGGTTGAATGTGAAATATTCGGGTTATGAATTTCTGATCGGGTCTACTTAGAAATTTAGAAATATGCTTATGTTTTGTTGACTTTCTTTTTAGATATAAAAGCCTATATTTTACAAATGTTATGCATGTATGTATGTACTAATTATAGGATGTTGAATTAATGTCCTAAATCGCACATCTGTTACCAGCGGTTTATAATCATTTCTTGTTTCATCACAGCAAAGCATAGCCTTTTTTAAGTGTGAACCTCAGGTCCAATATCTAAAAAAATCATAATGTGATGAGAGAAGAAACTAAGTATATATTGCGATATTAAGAAGCGATGAGAATAACAACATTTTTTATGCGCTATATTCCTCTGTGATCATAGTGATGTAGTGGACCGATGTATCTAAGAAATTCTTTTGATCATTGTTGCTATTATACATTGACTACATCCGTATATATATATATATATATATATATATATATATATATATATATATATATTGTTTGTTTGTTAGTGCCCAATATATCGACAAGAAAACAATTCTTCACACAACATGTTTCATCTTTTTCAAAGACTTCCTCAGGTGTAACAAGAGGGCGGGGATGGAATCACTTAAATACATTGATCAACAACGTTCAGTAAAATAGTTAAGTCACAAGTAAAAGCAATAATAAAATCAATATCGTTAAAACACGCAAATCAATTCAATAGATATCAACTGGTAAAAGATCTAAAATCAAGTCATCTGTAAAAGCGCGAAGTCAATAGAGCAATAAATACATCACTGATTCAAAGTAATTTCGTCACTCGCAAGACGCAGACAGTAGCTTACAAATCAAGAAGCAAAGGATTGGAACTCATTCTTTCATTCAGCAATTTATCTGAATCGATCATTTTGATAACAATAGTTTCATAGATTCTTGGGTGATCTGTTACGGCGACAACTTTGAAAAAATCTTTGATCGGGGGATGCTCATGGAGGCTTATTTCTGTAGGTGTAGGATATCCTTTTAAATGCTCGTTTATACGAGTTTGAAAATGGCGGATAGAACTACCAACGTAGCATTTGTCACAATGCTCACAGTTGTATTTGTATACAATATTTGATTTCAAATGTTGAGGTACTCTATCCTTATTACTGAAAAATTGAGAAGTTTTAAGGGTTTTAAAAATAGGTTGGATATGAGCATCAGCTGGCAAAACTTTGTTGATGTCTTTTATTCGGTTTTTAATCTCTTTTTCCTTGTTGGCGATATAAGGAAAGCTCCAATTTACAATTTTGTTTTCATCATCATTTGCTAGTCTCTGCACAGGTATCGAATCTGCATGAGATTTAACTCGTTCAATCATGTGCTCTGGAACACCGTTTTTGATAAAAATGTTCTTGATGCTGATGACGGCAGTTTGGTAATTCTCATCAGTAGAACAAATTCTACGAGCTCTGTAAAATAGGGCTCTCATAGCGGCAGTGCGATATTTCATAGGCGCGTAGGCGGACCAAGGAGTGTAAACGCCAGTGTTGGTGTTCTTCAAAGGAAGAGATATCAAATAAATTATCCAGTCTGGTTACTCTTGTATCGAGAAAAACCAGACAGTTCTCAGTTTCAACTTCTTTAGTGAATTCTATGTTGCAATTCACAGAATTCAGGAAATTAAAAAATTCATTGATCTCTTGCTCATTCTGAAAAATGGCGAATACATCATCCACGTAGCGCTTATAAAAAACGGGAGATGTAATTTCAAATTCACTGAATTTCGACTCTATCAAATTCATTGCAAATTCTGCCATGGTGGGGGCGAGGCTCGAGCCCATAGATAAGCCCTCTTTTTGTACGTAAAGTTCATCATTGAAGGTGAAGAGAATGTCAGTACAAGCAAGTTTCAGAAGCTCACCGACAGCCCTTTTGCTGATTGGTATTTCATCATCCTCAACTATCATCAAAACATGGCTTATTGTTTCTTCAACGGGAATATTAGTAAAAAGGCTTTTAACATCAAAGCTTACCATTCTCATATCTTTGTCGATCCTCACTTTACGCAACTCTTCGACAAAGTCAAAAGTGTCTCTGACTCGAAAGTGCTCGGGAATCAACGGTTTCAGAATAGAATCAAGCCATTTACTCAAATTGGTCGGGTAAGAATCAATCATGCTCAAAATTGGTCTATAAGGAGGATTTCGATCATCCTTATGGACCTTGGGCAAACCGTAGAGTCTAGCGGGCTGCGAGCCAACAGGCTTGATCTGCTTGAAAACTGAATCGCTCACAAGACCTTTAGACTTCAATTCGGTGAGCTTACGAATGAAACGATCTTCCGCAATGACGAAAGGATCCTTCTTCGCTCTCTTTTATGGCTTATATTTAGAAAACTTTCCGCTATTTTCCAGAAAGTCACTCATCTTTCTCACATTATTATCGCGATTTTCAATAACGACACCGTTTCCTTTATCAAATTTGCAGATGTACAGGTTTTTGCGTTTGGAAAGTTGCTTCAAAGCTTTCATTTTAGAGCTCCACATTTTGGAGACTTTGCTTTTGGCAAAATAAGATTTGAAGGCAGAGCGGAATTTGTGCTTCAAATTTTCTTGATCGCTGGGATCAAGATGACTGGAAATTCTCTTGAAAACTGACTCTGCATGAGCTTTTTCCTGCACAATGGAAATTCTTTGCCTAGGCCAAGACATGGAAAACCCTAGACTCAGAATCTCCAACTCATCTTTGGAAAACTGTTCATCAGACAAATTGATGACAGTAGCATGGTTAAGAGTAGAGTCAACATTATCAGGCTTGCTACGAGTCAAGGCTCGCAGCTTCCGCTCATGAGCGGTCTCAATCATTTTGCGAAGTTTATTCAAATGGTGGTGGATATATATATATATATATATATATATATATATATATATATATATATATATATCCGTATTATAGATCGATCTATAATTTATTTCGATTGATTGTAGTCGATTCTAATGAATCAAAGAAAATGACGACAATCTATTTGCACACTTCACAAAGGTTCAAGTCCAAATTGGGGAAATACTTCCTCCACGGTTACAGTAATTTGATTTCTCAAATAATTTTATTCGAGTTGTTTTTTCTGCTAAATTTTCGGGTAGGGTCGGATCGGGTTCAAAATTGTGGTTCTAGCTCGGGTGGAATGTGGTCGGGTTCCGGTTTCAATTCACAGCCGTTGCACATCTCTTCTTGCACCGTTCTACCCTGTTTTTCATCTTGCCAGACAGGATCAAAGAAAAACACATGTAAATCCAAATGGAAACTGATTGAAGTTTTCTATAAATAGTAGATATTCTATATTTTCTCTCTGATTAAGTGAAAAGCACGAGGCCTAAGTCTAGAGTCATAATTTATGGCATGGAATGTCTTTAAGTAATTTCCTATCGTGTGTGTATGTTATCATCAAATGCTTCTGATCGGTGGTGAATGCGAGGACATGTGGCTAAATTTGGTCAAAATTGGCCAAAATGTTGTGTTTGCCAACATTAGGAGACTTGGTAGATCTGAATGTACAGTATTTAGCTTCATACAAAAATGCATGCATGAGTGTACCTTTTCACGTAACTAGAGAACATTAGAAAATTTTAATGTTATCGAAAACCTAAATCTGCTTCCCACTGGACTTACATGCATCCCTTCGACCTTGTGTGACAAGACGAGGAAACTGGTAGAACTCGACAGACGCACAGATTCTCAATATCCAATGGATGCACATCATTCTGTGAAACCTTCAAATAAGGCCTCGCTCCATGCAGAAATCCGCTCTGGTGACTGGATTAATGAGACAATAGAATTGTCAGGAAATAATGGTGGGATGAGAATGAGAACAGACTGGCCTTCAGTGATTCCTTCACTCAAGTTGCTGAAGTCCCACTCACTCCTCTTGTCCTCAATAATAAGTAGACGTTTGACTGATAGGTTGAGAAAACCAGTAATTTTACCTGAAATTTCACGTAATCAAATCAGAGGAGTGGCGCAATAGGTTGCAGCTCCGTGCTTCATCAAAAACTCAATCATTGCGGTTATAACATGCATACAATGTCTTTTATCACACTATAATTGGATGCGTTGAAAGATTGTTGCTATTCTGGGCTTCTCGGCACCGAGTGTATCTTTAATCCATTTCTCCTGAATTGCACGAATGATCAAAACAATTAAGTGAGAGACATCGCAATATTATATGTAATCATGTTTCGTTAGGCCTACCAGGAGTATTCGTGGATATCAAAAAGAAAATGGAGAAATGCAGAATTATCTGTTTGGCGTTCATGGTTTCTCGAACGCTCAAGATAAGTGAGAAACAAATGAAATCACTGACATTGTCCGTTATAACGATGCACTTTCCAAACCTACAGCTCAGCATGCAACTTTTGCGAGGAGGTGATTCTTCATTCCAGAAATCATGTACTCCTTTTCTTGAATAGTTCAAGGGTAAAATATCAGCTAAATCTATGTGCAGACCAGGACCGATTTCAGAGAGTGTAAAAGCAGAAAGCAGGGCAACATCTGACGAAGCAGCTTGAAAGTGATCCAGGGTTCGATTACACACTACATGTACAGCACATGCACCATATGTTTGGGCACACGAACATACACGAACACACAAAACACACAGTTGCTTTGAGTATCAATTAAAAATTAATGATGGACTACTTCGATGAACGATGAGTTTTGATCAGTTATCTCAAGAAGCTGTCTTAAGATAATTTTCGGAGTATGTTTGACTGTATCGGGGTTTAAGCAGCGCTGAATGCAATTCAAATTGAGATTTTTGAAAATGCGTGCATATTACCAGTGGCGTCGTCAGTTGAGATGCGAAGGTGCGGCCGCCCTACCCTTCGACATGAATAGTATAGGTACAAGTATAGTATAGTACAAATAGGTACTGCGGACATTTTTCGAATGTTTCAATATTTCCTTCTTTATTCTGAACATAAGTAGCAGGTGATTTCTCAGTTTTTCATTCTAGTAATAATTTGGATGTCTAAATACGAGTATATACATTAGATATAACAAGCAAGGAGGCAGACCTCGATCAAGAGTAGGGATATATCAACTACGTCGATGACACCCTTTTAATCAGCATAAAACCTACAGAACAGGTAGATGAAACGGTTTTCACAAAATATTTTTCTGGTTGTAATGTAAGGAACAAATGCTATTGCAGAATGCACATTGTAAATTTGACATGACATGACTTTTCAAAGACAGCCCCTACCTGCGAAAAATTCTGGGGACGCCCCTGTGTGTTAAGCAGGGATGCGGAGTCGGAGTTCTATGAACTCATAGGATGTTATCGGACTACGGCCTATAACTAGACCCGGAAAATAATACAAACAAATTATTTATCCTCGTGCATAGCTGTCACTGTCTTGATGTCAACTTTCTCCGTCAAACAAAAGTACAGAGACAACATTACATGCGAAGCTTGTAATAGTTGAGGAAATGAACCGTTGTAATGAAAAAAGGATTTTCTTTTTACTCAGTGATTTAGTAGAGAAGACAAGCCTTCCTAGCCTCGATCCCACCTACGCACCAAAGGTCACATAAGAGACAAAAATGAAATACTAGTTTATTTGAGAACATTACCTCTTACCCTCACGTTAATCGTGTGTGATGGCTCCTCCAAAGCGCATATCAAAATCGAAAGTGTACTCATATTTTTTGGAGAAGGATGGGAGATTTTCCTGCCTGGTAGTGACTGGAGAAAAGCTGTGTGAAGCACACATCAGGAAGATGGAAGCAGCCGAGACGTATGCATCCAACTTAAAGCGACATTTGATAAACTTTCATCGAAAATGATTGATAATTGATACAGCAGACTAAAAATAGGTTCAGGTGAGCTTATGATGACCAATTATAGGTTACCAGTTAATTTTTCAAAAAAACTAGGCTTTATATACTTGCCACCCGGAGTCGGAGTCCTATCAAAATGATTATTTTTTAGGGTGTATTTAGTATAATTTACTACTGTCAAAGCTGTAAAACGCGAAGAAAAAATCACAGCAACTGTTCATGCAAATAAACCAAGTATTATCAACAAGTAACATCAAGTATATTGTCAGGCATGATAATCTGTCCATTTTTTTTACTTGGGATCCATTATTTGTTCAACACTAATTTGCCACGACAATCGTCATGCATTCCCTTTCTTCTTTCTCTTTGCAACAAATATTGCAGACATGTTGCTTAATACTACTGATTACTTCATAGTTGCTTACTGACGAATCATGGACTTTTGATTTCTGCTTTTATGTTGCACAATTTGTAGAGAATTATTTTCATTATCTTTGAATAAGCAAATTATAAATGTTCAAAAGTCGAAGATCCTTCTTATGACTAGACGTCCAGTAGGACTTGAAGAGCCTTTAGTCATCACTCAGGTCAACAAATTGAAGATTCTGGGGATGTACCTAAATGAAAAAATGAATTTCAGTGCTTTGAGAGTCAAAGGAGGCCAAAGAATGCATATATTGAGACGCCTAAAAAGCCTAGTAGCAACAGCTGAACTGCATGAACTATACACCACGCTGATTCATTCATTGTTTGAATACGCTTCACCAGTTTTTATCGGTCTAAGCAAAGATCAGAAGCACATTTTACAAAGAATTGAAAATCGAGCACACAGAATAATTTACAATATCGAGCATAGTTGTGATCGACGGTGTAGCTGCGCAGATGAATCGCTAGATCAAAGAAGAGAGTATGCTTCAGTGAAACTTTTTAGACAGATTGAAAGTAACTCGTACCATCTATTACATAACTTAATTCCAGAAAGGCTGTGTTTAACTAATAAGCTTCGGGTGCCATTCTCAAGAACTTTAATTCGTTCCCGCTCCTTCGTTCCATGTGCTACAAAAATTATGAATGGTTAAATGCTTTGTGATTTCCTTTATTAATGTCTTAGAGATTATACCTATTTCATGTAAAATGTCGATTCCCATTGATTGAAAATATACACTTTCTTTCTTTCTTTCTTTATTGCTATTTACAGCATATAACTGACAGCATTGCTTATAGAGCTATTATTAGAAGTGTTTAAAAATATATAAGAACATTTATGGATGAATGAACATGTTGATAACAACTTCATGTTTACTTTGTCAATGATCTCTAAGTGATCTAAATTGATCATGATGCTTAATTCTGTAAGAAATTGACAAATATTCTCAGTTTTCAAAAAGTCCTTTCAAAAGGTCTAATTTTTGTGATGCTATCATGGGTCAAATTTAATAAAATTTGGATTGGTTATCATAAATACATGGGAACTAAAAGTCAAACAATGGAGTCTTAGCTATAATATAGTTTGGAGTAATATCAAAAAGTGTAGGGGGTTTGCACTGGATCCTCGAAAAATATGGGGTTAAGTTACAATCAAAATTACTGCCATTATTTATCATGTTTTTCTGTTCTTTTTGACAGTAATATCGATCATTCTAATGACATTTTGTATAGTCACAAAGTCTGCCAATTTAATAATTCTATTTAAAGATTGTGGTAAACAATAGGCTGAACGTTTAAATAAGCAGAACTGCATGTGCACCGCATGCACCAATTTATTAGCCACACTTTTCTGACTTAATATATAGTCTGAAAATCAGCATGTGGCTCATGGTTTAAGCATTCCGAAGACCATAAAACCTTAAGCAAACATTCATTTCATATTTGGAGACAGGAAAATAAAAGTTCATTTGGACTTAAGAGATCACCAAATGTATTGAATCCACATATTTTTGTCAATTTTGTCAATGATGCAAACAGAAATAAGGCATCGCATGATGGGTTGATAGTCAAGACGATCAACTTTTCTATTTTTATAAATTGAATGAATGACCTGACGAGTCAATGTTGCATGCATCATTCATTTTTCTGTAGATATTCTCTTGTTGAATCGAGGAAATATGTAAACACAAAGGACTGGGCCGATCAATGGCATGAGAAATCGAAAAGTTGTGGGCCTTTTGCTAGTGCTGTCATACCAGTTACTTTATATTGAAAAGGTCCAGACTCGGGGATCTGTCTGGTTCTTCAAGAATTATTCTGTCATTTACATTTTCAGATATTGTTATCTTAGCAATCGCATCTGTAAATCTCTTACTAAGAATTCAATTACAGCTGTTTCATAGCCACCTGCCTATTGAAGATGAAATCAAATAAGCAACTTCACCTAATGTTTTGTTTGTCTTATCGAGATACTGTTGGGACCGCCTTTCACGGCTCCACTTGCAAAATTCTGCAATGACTCCCCATTGATAGAAAGCAAATTGAGAAACTGATCGCCTAGTAGAAGTGTGCATAATGCTAGAAAGCGTGTGTCAATCAACCCTTTCAATGATGGGAAGGAACGAATTTTCAGTCGTCAGAAGGTGAACAAACGTACTAAGAAGATTTTGAGCGGCAGGAATTTGACAGCCCCTAGCGTCAGTCCCCTTCCACACGACTTGAAATTGGGATCTTGGAGGGAGACAGAAGATGGACAGATACTGAGGTTATGGAGAAGGTGTTTACATCTCGGCTGACTGAATTGGGTTCTGTTACAAGTTTTGAACTCATTCGCTTGCAAGGAAAACATCATAATGGTGATGGGAACTTTAGCGTAAGTGATACGGAGTGCACACCAGGACAACATACTGTCCATTTAAAACTCTTGAATGACGGGAGCAAATTGTTTGTCAGAAATCCCTTTTTGAAATGTTCTGATATTCCAATAAAGAAGAGAAAACTGCATGCGATAGAGCTTCAAAGCACAATTCAAGTCCCCTTCGTGCGAGAAGAAGAGATCTGTTGCAATATACCTGCCTTGAAAGGGGACGGGGGAGTGGGGTGTTGTGAAGGTGGTTAATAAGTGTTGATGTCGTAAATTCTCAGCAAGCATAACGACTAGCGATTCAAAACTTTGCACAGAAAGTTGTACAGATCTGTCCACTTACATATTTGCAAATGGGTTTAAATTTTCTGGCCCGGCCCACGCCCATTCAAAAAAGCCCTGCCCGCCTCAGCCCGATATGAGCACTGTTGTGACAGAAAAGATACACAGCAAATTTCTGCCTTTATATTGAATTTTCTGAGTAAAGGCATGATGTAACTGTATAATATTTTTCATGTTTTAATAAGAGAAAAGTGACCAAATTGGGGTACACTATTTTATCGTATTATTTTAAATCACAACAGCGGCTGCTTTTGATTTGCGTGATTTGTGCAGAGCCCAACTGGAATGTGTATCTACACTGTGCGTCATATTAGTCTCAACATCAGGTTTCCTCGCATTCTTCAATCCCTAATTTTTATGCCTCTGACATTTTAGCTTTCTGTTTGTGTTTGAAAATATGAGTCCTAAGCCCGGCCTGGTCCGCTGGATAGGCTTACCTGACCCGCTCACAAGTCAAACCACTCGACGTTAATAGATGTTTGGTCAAGCGTGGTATTCCACTCAGTCACTCACGCTTCTATCTTTTAAACCAGGTATTCCCTCAAGCTTTTAATAAAATCGCTATCGCTAAAAATTGCATGGTCTCAGAATGAAAGCATTATCGTCAGCATTAATGACGAAGAAAGAAAGGTAGCTATTATTGTTTGCGACAATTTCAGGATATGAGTAAATACAGTAGGGTGACGAACATATGTATTTATCTACTGCACACTCATAGTTTTTGACTTAGATGATAATTAATCGTATCTTCTTTAATTGAAACTATACATTCACCATTAAATGAATAAGACTGTATCTGAAGACCATTAAACAATTAAAGCTGCAAGACAAACAGCGCTCATGTCGAAGTGGTAGAAAGTTCAACTCTGCTAAATACTCCGTAATCCCTTTCCACGACACCTTCGTTTAATAGCGTGGATACATTTGTCATTCCACATAAAATACGATCACAAGGATGAGCACTCTGGCATCTCCCATTGGTTGTTATACATCGATATGCTCAAGTATCTCACTCTAAGTATTTCACCTCCTGGAGAGAAATTTGATAGAGAGCCTGGTACTTTCTGAGTGCTTCTCTCTACTGATGAATTCTCAACTTGTTACCTCATGCTGCGACTATGAGGATGATGGACCTTGACCTCATATTGGAAGCTCAAACCTGCAATGTTCGTCAATTCATCCATTGTACTCCGCCACCTGTCGAGCAAGTCATAAAGAAATTGTCCATATATATACCAATTTTTCAAAACCTCTTATAAATGGAAATAAGCGTGTTCTGTCCCGATGGGACACTCGAAGCGTACACAGAAGATAACGAAAAGTTGCTAGATGATAGTTTCAGACCCCCAACTGTTCGTCATAGTTGAGTATTCCCGAGTTGATTTATTAAAACTTTCTGTGATGTTGTTCGTTAATCATAAAATATTACTGAAATAATTTTAACGCATAGATAGGGTTCAAGAGAACCATTGATTTTTTAGAACTTTTTGACTGAAAATATTTTTTTCTTGTTTTTCAAGTAATGACTTGCGATATAAAATTCACCTGCGCAAGCTGAATGACATTGGCTGTGATAACACACGTCACATGATCATCTTAATTCCTAGGTGTCTATTGCTGGTGTCTAGCTAGATTTAATAGTCCTTATTGTACACTCATGGAATGCTCATTGCTTCATATTATATATAATGCACCACGGTAACAAGACACAGCAATGCTACACGTTTCATTTTCTAATCATATGTTAATGCTTCTAATATCAATTTAATAGCTATACTTTCAAAGATACAAGAATTAACATGTTGAAAAAAATGTTGAAAACCCGGTTTAAAAAACAGTTTTTGTTATAATGCATTGTACAGTGTTTCAAAACCCTGTGCTCAAAGGTGGGTTTCTTAAAAACATTCTTGAAACAATCTGAACATGAGCTTTTATATACTTTGTTGGTCAACAACACAATTATATATAAAAACTGCAGTCCAACTGCGTCTTAACTCGTGAAATAAGCTCAGTATAGAATTCTTGTTAGGTGTTCATTTAAATTTGCAAAATGTATCAAAAAAATAGATGACTAAATTAACATTTATCCTTTCATCTGCATCACTAGAGCAATAGTTGGTGCGTTGAAGCTAAGTTGATATATTTTGTACATACACACAAATTTACATGAAGCTCACATTCTAAAATACTTTTTGTAGAAACTTGTCGATCAGCTACTGTAAGTATACACATGCCAACACTGGAAAGCAATGACGCGGTGCTCATAAATTTCATGTTGTGATTATTATCCAGTATTTCTTAAATGATCTGAATGATTGAATAGATTGCGGTTGATGCACCCTATAGTCAAGTGTGTCGGGAAGCGGAATCTCAACTTTTTAAAAATAGTTACTGAAATTGGCAGCAAAGTAATTCTCGACGGATCGCAGGAAAGTGTCTTATTTGGAACTTCGAACGGAAATCTTTGCATTGCACAATAGTCTGCATAATGTATCTTGCCATTTTCCAAAGACAACTTTGATATTCAAGCTCACTAACAATGTGAGCCGATGAAAATGTTTCAAACAATTGAATGCCAACAGTTGAGAAAACGCGATTCTGTCAGACGAGACTGTTGCAAGTGAATTATAACGGGCTAATTATCCCAAAATACGACATTGAGGCCTTGTCTATTATGAATGGGAAAATCACCCGTTCCAAAGAACTTCTCGCCAATTGTTAGTGATATGAGCAGCGAAATTGTTGTGTCTGCATTAAGTCAAAATCGGCGCCACTGACTTGATAATTAGCTGGTATTGGTCATCAATCTCTACAGAAGTATCCAGAAGAGATGCGCATATGTTGTTGTTATCCGGACGGGCGAATGTCGGGTCTCTTTCTCAGTCTGTAACTTATTTCCGACAATATTGGAGAAAATTGTCCATGATACAGATTCCAATGTTCATGATGTCCGTGAGAGTCAAGGCACGTCCACGCGGTACATCGGAAGTTCGGCATTCACATGTCATTGACGATTTTATAAGCGGGAGGAAATTAACAAATACATCCTTTGATTTTCTAACCGTGAAATGAAGTCGGCGGTTGATGAATGCCAAAAGCGAAAAAAGTCAAGTGCTCATTTTCTGAGCAGAGGGCGGGTTGTCTTTATAATAACATTTTCCCATTGTACGACATTCATCTCCAGTACTAGAAAAAAACAGTTTTTCCTCTTTTGATAAAATGACAGCTGTGGATTTACGTGCAGTGTCAAATAATTGATGTTTCTATTCAATATTTATGTTGTCAGGATAAATGTCAGGAAAAAGTCGATAGGGTCTTTTTACACTAATGGTTTCTTCAAATTTCCACGAAATCATGTTTTGCTTCCTGTTTAATGATGTTAGAATTAAGAAATTCGGAAAATAATTGAAGCAATTTTGCCGTTCTGCAATTTTATAATTGAAAAGAAATTCACCTTACTTCATATTTCATATGAAAGCATACATAATACATGACCAAGGAGCATATCCCTAAATGACTATCGTGGTTCAGTGGACAAAAGCGCACTGAAAGATCACAAAGCATCAATACTTGACCAATTGTCATTTCTGAATTACCATCTTTCAGAAAGCATTTTGCTATTTGATCCCAATCCAGAGCCACACATCGACTTGGCAGTCTTGAATCTTTGTATATTAAATCTAACAAACCAGATCTATGTATACAGAAGATTTTTCCTTGTTTAAAGGGGTCATATTTCAGATTTTTTAATCATACAAAAGTTACTGTATCTGCTACATTCTACAATATTTTTCAGTTTTTCATCTCTGTGCATTATTTAGCAATTTCTAGGTTTTAATGTCAGATTTTCAATAGATGTTTAGCCGTCAAACAGTGTGTTACTTTATGATTTTATGGTCATTTCCGCAGATATGCATATCTTTTTGGCTAATTGTTGCGATTTCAAAATTTTATTTTGGCCTTTAAAAAGACTTAGCACTAATGATTCCTTCAAATTTCCACGAAATTATCTTTATCTATTGCCTACTAATATAAGAATCAATAAATTTAGAAAAACAGTTTTCATTATTGAAACTGAATGCTTGTTAATCATTCATTACTAAAAGACTGATACATCGACAAGAATAGAGGATCAGAATATCAGAAACGTATATTTATTCAATTGAAAAACACGTATACAAAAGTTGATAGAAATGAATTAGATGACTGATAACAAGGCAAATTGAGATATTTACAGAATGACAAAGTGGAGATGAGATTAAGTAACTATAACATTGAAATACGACATGACACTATCTGGAAGGAGAGGACATTTTCTTTAATATGTTTAAGCAAGTCATGATATCATCTGTAAAAGTCATGCACCATCTTAGTTTTGCAATGAAAAATATTAAGGGTTGATAAAAAAGGCATATCAAAGCAGATAAGTATACGCACGTATGTATTCAAAATTAATAACGTACGCCAGCATTCTTCTCGCCTAATTGTTAAGTCCTACTTATTAAGAGGTCCGGAACGAGAGGTGATAAACATGGATAAATGAAACAATATCATATCGTGATCATTAAAAAGTTCAGCAATTCGCATAGTCTTACCTGTAATGGGATCGATTAATGAGAAACGTGAAGTTGTCAGATACGTTCCGGACCTCGGTTTGCTGTTCGTTTCTCTAATTCGCATTGAACGTTATGTTGCGCTATCAGAACCTTTATTACATCTGAATACTAATCACGATGTCATTGGTCGTTGACACAATTTATCTGTTCTGATGCCATTTGCACTATTTATGTACTTGGTTAATGTCACAATTTTACCTATTTCCAAAGTTTCTAGCATTACATAGAAACAAACTATCACAACATGATACATAGAACATCTAGCACAACTTGATAGGCTTGAATTGACTTCAATAATTAACACTCTCATGCACGTTCCAGTAAATGAACCGAAATCTACAAAATGACTTCTTATTTTCGCCATTGCCATTAGACATTTTAATAAGCTGTATGCACTTAATATCTGAATTTCAAGTACTCAATGCGATGTCTGTGGGGCAATAAAACATGAAGTGACTCATATTGAAAATCGTGGCGCATTCTGGAAAGTTATCACACAAATTGTGGCATACAAACTTTTAAAGAGGCGCTTTTCAACACATGTAATAAACCCTTTTGTGGGCCAAATCCAACGATTTTTAATGAAATGCTCTAACATGCGATAAAGCCAGAAGTCACAGAAGTGCATGTTAAGTGGCTTAGCTTTGCGACGTCTAATTAAAAGATGCGACAGTGAGCCGAGTCGCCTCCCTGGGTGTAGCTTGCAGTAATACCCGGAATAGACTTGAGGAATTTCGATGTAACTTAATATTTAATTTTTCTATCTATATTATGCATGCCAAAAGTATCATTTATTGATTGCAGATGCACTGACATAAGAAGAATTCTTGATCAGAATTAAGACATATGAGTAGTGAAAATAGCCAACAGCTTAAATGCAGTTTTGATGAATCTTCTGCATGCACATAAGTCCAGGCAATCATATTCGTGGAAATTGAATCAAATCTCACAGTAACTTGTTCTGTACAGAATGCTCTGGTATCGAATTCCATTTACTGAATCATTATTTGGGAGAGGATATGTATACTAGCCATGAATGTGAAACACAAGCGTCCGTCATGATAGATATGATTGCAAACCGAACAAATGAAACTCGATTTTACACCAATGCAATGTAAATGAATTTCCAATTTAAGAGACTGTCAAGGAACATTATCCACGAACACATCCCAGGCTCGTCCTGTTTGCGTTTCCAAATAATCATGCTTCGGCCCCGCCCACGGTAGGCTCGGGACCAGTTCACACTCAGCGTATTTGGTGCGTATCTGGTGGTACGTATTTCTCATACTCTGAAACATTTTGTTTCATTAAGGGAAGTAAGGAATATCTTGAGCACATCTTTCCTTGCTGTCCTTACTGAAGCGTTTTAACAGCATCATGTTTGAAACACTAATTTAGTACGCTGCCATCTTAAAGCAGAAAATTTGCCATGAGGTCAGAATTCTATCATTAATCAGAAAAATTTCCCCTTAAACTGACATGTCTCAGTACAGACATGATAAAAAAACTTTCTTTTTAGTTCATATGACAAGCACAATGTCTGGTCGTGCGCTTATATAAGGGCACCATTGCATTCAAGGGTAGTAAATCAAAAGCAGTCAATGAAGACGTTAAAAACTCCAGTACTGAAACGGTTAAATATCTTGAGTCAAAAAGCATTTAGTCAAATTGCTTGTTTGATCCATATTTCACCACTGTCACAATACAATCATCTGCAAAAATGTGGCCTGTCATTGTTGTGTAAACTTCTCTCTATGAATTACAAGCAACAAGAAAAAAGATCACCAGAGAAGACTTTGCGACACAGCTGAGCCAGAACATTAACTTGAGCTGTGCCTCACTTTTAGGTAAAATCAGAATGGAAGACATCTGCGCTTTAATAACAGTATTTAAAGTATTCTCTCAAACAACCTAAATACCGTATAACAAAAAAGAAGTAAAATAAATTGAAGATCTGTAACTGGAAATCTTCGATCAGTATAGGCTTAACATTCATTGTTGAAAAGTAACTCACATCTAGTAGCTACATTTGATTACCGGCACCAACATTAGATTCAACACGGAAGTACAGGGTGTTCGTGATCTTCCCGCAGATTTCTGATATTAGGATTTTTTAGTCGTTTGCGTCAGGCATAGAACATCGGGCATGTGTATATTCGAATAGAGGTATTGCTGCTTTGTTATTCACCAAGTGACGACAAGAGAATCCGCTGGAAGATCGCGAACACCCTGCTCATTTTTCTCACCGGAGACAAATTCGTCGTATCGTTCACCATGCGCATAACATAATTCTAAACAGTTTTCGATATTTCATTATTTGTAGATCACCATGAGCTGCATGTCCGCAGTAGGAAACAGACCCAGACCGCAGATTTTAAAGATGATTTTCCTGAAGCTTGACAATTCTTTTATATTGCATTGATACACATTTTAGTTTAATTTGCTGGATTTGCAACAATACCCATCATGGCGAAAACTTGTGTCATCAGACTTTGATAGTTAGGATATGAATTTTCCTGACATACAGGCATGATCTTCTCCCAAATATTGATTAAATAAATGGGTTTTAAGACAGAGAAAAACGATTCCTGCGAGATTTGAAATAACTTTAAAGTCTTTCTATGACTGGATAAGCCATTGATAGCATGGGTATTTTCTGTACGGGTACAATCGTACTTGAGATTTGAAAAGCAGGCATGAGTTTGCATTTTTCGAATTACGAATGCGCATGTTACGCATGAATATGAATACGTACATGTAAATATGTAATTTATTTAATATATTCATTAAAAAATTGCACAAAATAGTAGGTGGTTGTGTACATGTACACTGTATATGAGTTTGTGAAAACTCATATGTCTTAATTCAGGAGAGGAAGCATCCTGATTGAATCCTGAAGCATGATATTTGATTGCTCAGGCATAATATACAACTGTGTTCAAATGGCTACAGACCTAAAATCAGACGGGCCACAGACCAGCAAAGGCCAAAAATGAAAGTTGTACTGGACAAAAAAACTGGGTAGGGTTCCCACTTTGTGACTGTCCATGTCATCGACAGACATTTCTGAAAATTCTCATGCGATGATGAAAATCATCCCAGGAGCCATTTATAATATAATATAATGCTTATATAATTTAAATTATTAATTGAAGCCGTCCTGATGAGGATTGATGGCGTTCTCCAATCGACAAGAGTACAAACTGTTGTAACCATTGGATTAATCAGTCACTTAAAAGAACTCAATGGAGCTTTCTCGTGGCAACGAATTTAAATTGATCAGCTCTGGCCCAATAACTGGTAAAAATGGAAATCTCAAGACGTGCGAATAATATTATCTCGTCTTTTTTTACAGAAATATCACACCAACCACACCGTGTGCATTTCTTTACTTCTTGATTATTGTGCCTCAGATGAAACGTCAACCTAGTAACCAAATGAATTGAGTATGATTGACAATTAATAAGAGATCCGCTGGCCATCCTAACATATTATTTACACAAGATATTAGTCTTATGAAATGAAGCATGAAGAAGTGAGCAGATTCACCGTTAATCCCATAGAAACGTTGAAATGCACGTAGTTGTCAACCCCTATCTGTGGGCGGTGGTCAGTAATCTGATGATGTTCAAAGATCTCAATCTTTCATGACCACATAGTCACGCCCTTGTTCTTGCTAATTCAACCGTTTCAAGATGTGTTCTTTGAGGATTAAATTTCACTCTCTAAGTTGGCCATTACATTGTAAAGCAATTATTATCAACTTACTGTTTATTGAAAGAAAATTAACCAAAATTGAATAGTTAAAAATATTGACGCGAATAAAGTAAATGCATTCGGTTGGAGATAATAGAATGAAAGTTTAAACATAACAAGCACCACTTCCTGACCCTCAACTAGAGGCCCGTCAAAACGGACATTTAAATCACTCAATACTGACAGTGAAAGAAAGACATCTCTCCGAGGCGCCATTATCTCAACATAGTCATAATCTTGTACAATTTCCACTGTTTCACCAATTTCATAGCAGCACAACATTAACAAAGCAGCACGCCACGTGCATTCTTCTTGAAAGATTATCGTGCTGCAACCATCTGATTATTCTCAATGTGTCAGTCAAATCAGTAGTTACAGGTGGGACATGTCTTACAAAAGAGATTTGTTGCCAAAATCACTTGTTTGGACAAGTTCTCTATTCTCGAGATGATGAGATTGAAGGAATCGCTATTTGCTTACCCCCTATTATGACTGATAATTATTGCGTGTCATCAGACGAGTGATCGCCGACACCCCCTATAATTGGCATTTTGTCGCTTGTATTCGAACAATGCCCGCAAAGGACAAATGTAAATACAAATGTCAATCTTGAATGACAAGAAAATGAAAGCAAAGATATCTATGCATGACGAAGAAGAGGAAACATATATCTACTTCAGACTAAGTGCATTCATTTCCAGCACGACAAGTTGCGTGTCGTGATGATCAAGTGATCAGGCAATGATAGTCTTATCTTCATTTTCACTTTTAAAATGTCAAATAATTGATCAGTGATTACAGAGAATAGCGCAACTGAGACTATTTACGACGTCGTTCTTGCTACGCGACCGTTTCCTACGGAATATTTTGTTAAGAATTCTAGGCAATGAAAATGAATTTCATGTCTACTATTAGGTAAGGCTTTTCTTGCAAAAAGTTCAATTTGTAAGTAATTTCTTAGAAGCCTATTTGAAGTGTATGATAGCACTCTGTGCAAACAATATGCTGGAAGAATTGTGGAACCGCGCTCGTGACTCAACAATATCTCTGAAATAGAGAAAATGTGACTAATTTAATCGATAGGACAACATATATATGCTTTTATATTTTATATCAGCAATAGCATGGTGATCCTTATTACCGGGAGCACTCTCTTCGATATCTTCGATTTGTTGTACATGGCTAAATAAAGATAGAAAGCATGTAGAGCAACCTGCAGCCTGCAGTTCATCGACTAACTCAGCCATTGATGCATATGCTATTAACATGTTATTAACCAAGTTGGATTCTCCCGTCATCCGTGCGAACGAGTTGTTGTAAGACAAAACGCAGTGTCTACGACTGCCAGAGAAATTGCTTATTGTTCCAGTCCGTGGTAATTTTCTCAAGTAACAGATTGCGTTTCAATTAATGCTTAATTTCGGAGCTTTAAGATTCGCTAAATTATTTTATTAAAATTCAATTTTAAAAAATTGATATTTGGTATTATATAGTGTAGGCCTATTCAATTGCAATAAACGTAATGCAATCACACTATTTTAGCATCATATTTTAAAATATTTATGCAGTCTCGTCTAAAATTAGAGGTGGCTCCGTAATCACGTTTGTCAAGCATCCTAGATTGACGAGGTGGACTGGGTTTATCACATTGTTAAGGCAATTCGGATTTTATAAGAAGCAATTAGACAAAAGTAAAAAATATTATTAAAGAAATAATACAGCTCTTGTTCTTGGGAGTTTTCAAATGAGAACTGATTCCATGCTTTCGAAAACGGTCAAATCGAATCAAATTTTATCCGCAAGATGGAACTTCTCTTCATTTTAGTTGTATAACTGGGACTTTGCTGAATAATTTGATAGATATGAGACGATAGGATGAAGAAGCCTCAAATGAATGGCCTCCAAGATCACCGGACATGACACATGCGACTTTATGGGAGCTCTAAGAGACAAGCTTTACAAGATGGCTCTCAGAAGTGCTCTACAACGAATCGAATCTGAAATGACAACTTCAACAATCATGCTCCTGCGTGAAACCATGTCGTGACGGAATCGAGTGAAACGATGGTCAAGCTGATGGCTAATTTGAGATTTGAGCCTGCTTTAAGCGTTTGGTATAAACTTCTAATTGTTGTAAACTGTCTCACTTCTAAAAAATTTAAACTGTTCTACTTTAAACTTTAAACTCATGGTAAATGTACTAAAGGAAGCAAACAGAAATCGATGACTTTTTCTATAAGGGTAATCATTAGACACCGACATCTTAGGTGAAGATTTTTGTCATCTTAGGTTTTTTTAGGTGAATAATTTAAAAGATTAGGTTGTATATTTAAGCGAATCAAAAATCCATTAAAATATATAGATTCATTGAGAGCGATGGTGTTTCTTTGTTTATGTTCATGAAGTTTGGTTTTTTCTTTAACTAATTTGCAAACAAATACCGCGACAATAATTTACATATAAGTTAAAAAAAAGAATTAGAGAAAGGAAAATGACAAGTAAGTCCTAGATTTAATCGGATTCGGAACGATTTTATTTCAAGCTATGAAAACTCCACAGATCAAACATTAACAACCAAGTAGGCCTATAAGTGCTTCAAATTGTGTATTGACAATTCAATTGTACAATTGTGTATATTTTAAAAAAATCAAAGTTACGCGTATTTCAAATGCAATATAAACTCTATTAATGTATATAAAAGAATTAGAAACTATGAACAGAATCATGTGGCACTGCCCAGAATCACTCATCAATGATTCAATGTGGTATATTGAACAATATTCCGTGAACATGCCGGTAGGACACCGGCGAAATGCATCGGTCTAATACTAGAGTGCCTTTTCACTTTACCGAATATCTAACGGTTGCCCTGCCATCCCACATTGAATCATATGGCTAAGCAGGGATTATTTCGTCACTCCTGCCGCGATTTTCTCAATGTTTTCCAGTGTGAGAAGATGAGATCATCAAATGGCATGTTTTTGTCGCAATGACAACATTTAGGTGATTTAGGTGTTTTACAAAATATTTTTAAAAAAAAGTTTATATGAAAAAGATATTTTAGGTGATTCACCTAAATTGTCCCTCACGGTGCTTGGAAATTGACTTGAAAATTGACCTTGAAAAAATTGTCCATAAAATCTGAAAATTGATTCTAAAGCTTTTGATTTTTTTGTGCCGAAAACGAATGTGATTTCAAAAAAATCGTACAACGAGCTCTTCAAAAAATAATTGACTTTTATTGATCAGTATTGATGTGATTGATTACCAGTGATTGATTTAATAGATTTGTACGTCTGTGATGTCATAATAGTGTAATATATGCAAATTAACCTGGCAGAAAACGAATATGATATCCAAAGCATCATAACTACAGCCGATTATACGTTTCGGATGAGCTATTGATCAATATCGATCTGATTGATTGATTAATGATCGATTACACGATATGGAATATTGAAATGTTTAAAATGTTGATTAGATATAAGATTATGACGCAGAAACGAATATGATATCCAAAATATCATCACTGCAGCAGACTACAAGTTACACATTAATTATTGATCAATGTCGATCTGATTGATTAAAAGTGATTTTTGCTATGCTATCATGGTACATTGGTATGTTTGTAATGTTCATTACTATATGGAAAACTACATGTATGTTATACCGGTAGAAGACAGAAAATATTATGTCGAACTAATGTCCATGAAAGAAAAAATGACAACGTTATTTGAACTCATACAATTAGAAGAAGTGAAGTCCTGGGTATGCTATATCAGCCGGACAAAGAAGATTTGATTTCAGTCTATAAGTTTACTAGATGGCGACCATTGTATGCGCACACACCTCGTTTCAGCGAATTGCCATATTCAGGATGAGACAGGGACTTTAACTTATAGTTTTCCCAGGTCTTTGCGAAATCATGATGGACTGACTCTCCTGCTTGTTCTGAACATCGTCCCAATCCTTCGTTGAATCTCGCACAAAATTGAGGAACATGCCAGATAACGGCATGTACTTTGGGCGTCACGTTGACATCCAAATCAATGTATGCCATTTTGAAGTTGTTGATGTCTTCGAGGTACGATGACTTCAGCTCTCGACCGAAGCATGATTCAACAACCTGTAAAGTGAATAAAAGGCTACATATACACCAGTACAGTTTTTAGTGAGGCTTCGCTGAAAAGGTTCACGAAATTGTTTATGAAATAATGAGTAGTAAGTAAAACTCCACTTCTGGATAGCGCAAGATGGCCGCCGTCGCTGACGTCCCCCCCTCTGGAACGGCAGAGTGTCGTGGTCGGCCGCCGTGGTGCTTTGAGTCTGACGTCCCCCCCTCTGGAACGACAGAGTGTCGTGGTGTGCCGGCCAAGTGCGTCAGTCAGGTTCGCTGACGTCCCCCCCTGGTCGACCGTCGTATAGCGCGCGGTGATGTGCTGTCGAGGTTGGCGTGGTGTGCCGGCCAGGTTGGCGTGGTGTGCCGGCCAGGTTGGGAGGGTGGACTGTCGTAGCTCACCTGAAAAAATCCTAAGTGTCAGAGTGGCTTTGTATGGGTAAAATTTTGAAAATTTTCCAAAGTGTGGAATTTCGACCTGGGACCTTCACCAAAACATTTTTCATCAAATTTCACGGACCCTCCCCCTCGGGAGAGCTCGCTTCGATCTTGGCTTCTAGTGGACGGATTTTGTCGTGCCATAGCTCGTTTGAAAGCTAAGAGTGAGACAAATTCAGTGAAAGAAACGGCTTGTTCATATCTGTCTTCGTTTAGGTGTGAGACGCCATTTAAGATTTTGGGAGATTGACGAAAAACGACAGAGTTAGAATTTCCCAAGAAACAGCTCCAGCGGGCGAATGAAGGCTCGGATTGGTAAACGGAGGCCAGATTTGGAATCAGCTTGATGTTATTGTCCAATGAGGATCATCATCCAATGAGAATCAAGCGTTTCTATATAAATAGCGAGCCTTCCACAGTGAGAATCATTCCATCGTTGAATCGCACGAGTGACGGACGCACATTTTCTCTCTCTCTAGTTCCCTATTCTATTATCCAACTAAAATGGTAAGTCGCTACTTTCCTCCCTCCCCTCCCTTGAACGTAAACTTAATACAATCTTTTCCATTTTCAGGCATCTACTCCATCTGCTGCGCTAGTAGGACAAAATGGCGGTCAAACGTTACAAGGTTCGCTACGATCAGATCATCTACAACTGAGGCCAGTGGATGAAACAACCAAGGTACATAATCCTACACCGCTACAGCGTAAATTTAAACAAGTCTTGCGTTATGACGATCATAGCGTAGTACTCCAAACGGGAATGCTCCCTTCCACGGATGTCAAGATAATGCACAATCAGTATGGGGACTACATACTGATCCCCGTGAGTCCGTACATTCGCCACCAACTTGATATTATTGAGGAGTACGTGACATTAAATATGGACATTCCTACTCCTCTTGCTCAAGAGTGGAAGGCGAGAGATGACAAGGATACTCCCTATAGAAAGATTTGGGATGGTAATCACATTTGCCTACCGGTATCACATTGGTGCACTTACTATAAGAAGGAGGGAGATCATTCAACACCCATCACATGCGACGAGCTCGGAGAAGGTACTTGGGATATCCTTTTCAAAGTGAATGGGTTATATTATGGTCGGCATAAGGATAATAAAATAGCCTCTCTCTCCATGCATATGGAATCCATCCTATATATTCCAAAACCACCCAACGTGGACGACATAATTGATCAAATCCTTAACAGCAGTGGTACGAAGCGCAAGTCGGAGAAGAATGCTGCATCAAAACGCAAATCAAAGAAGGAGAATTACTAGTCCTTTCCTAACTCTACCCTATGACAATTCGCTTATGTGCTTTGAGTGTCGTAGACGTGGTCTTATTAGATACATTTTACTTCTTCGTTGCCATCATATCATTTGTGTATTTTGTCGTGAAAAGCATCGATGTAATTCTTCATTTTGTAATATGTTATAGAACGTTTCCTTAGATGTGTAAATTTCCGTTTTAGGCTTCTATCATCATTTTTATGGATTGTGAGGGTGAACCTGTACAGGAGCTCAGTGCTATTGCTATGAACAATTGGACATATCAGATTGTCAGTGTCTATCATCAACATGCCAACTGCAATCCCAATGTTGATCAATGGGCGAGAAAACACATTCATGGACTTAATCTGAAATATTTGCAAGACTATGGCTTTTCTTGTGAGAGTACTCTTCTTATTGACTTTAAACGATGGTTAGCTGCTTTCAATGTTATACGCATCTTTTGTAATAATCCTGGTAAGGAGAGGAAAGTATTTCCCAATCTAATCATTGATGATATTTTGCTCCCACCTTGGGATAGTAGAGTGAATCAACATTATCATGAAGTCACGAAACGTTTTAAGAATTTGTCTGTTCCTATTTTGTCTGTTCGTTGTAGTAGCTACGTTCATAACCAATGCTTCTTTCCTCCTTACCTCAGCACTGCCAAAGTCCTGTATGGTTATCATTGCTCGCTGTATGATAGTTACCAGCTGTATCTATTTTACCTGTTTCAAACCATTGATTTATAATGCATGCTTGTTACAGTTATTCAATAAATGTTACTATGAGAAGAGTTGTTTTTTTCATGCAATGGATGGGTTAGATAAAGGGCGATCATGTCTTTCTCAAACGACTGCGGAACATTACATTTTCATAGGCAAAGTTTAAAAGGAGCTGTTCAAGATTATGTGATAAATTTTCATAAAGATGAGACCGACATCGAAGCAGTGGTCGATGATGCTAGCACTCTATTTCTAGAGTTAATGAATACATTCTCTGATAGCATTGTCATGGCGCGATTAGTTGCGAAAATTAAGTTTAGTCATTTTGGAAAGGAAGAGGTGGAAAGTCGCTCTTTCCATTTTGCTTCTTATTCAATGGAAGTGGTGGATCACCCCCAATAATTTTTTAAAAGACATATGATAAAAATTGCTGAACGTCTTAACGCATTTAACCATCATGGCAGCAGTCTAGTGATTGAAGCGATTTCAGATATTCACATTCAACTTTCTATAAAGAAAAATTGAAAATGCAGTGGTACTTGATTGTGGCACAACTGGTTTTCGAGCTATGTCTGCTCACTCTCGAAGTATATTCCTTCTGTACATGCGTCTATTATTTAGAAAAGGCTAGCAAATTCATATCTTCAAAAAGACTTGCTATAGACATCAGTAACGGTGAAACTACGTGTTGTGATGTATGTAAGCGAAAGGATGGAAATGAAAAGCGCATCTTCAAGAGATGTCAGCATGCTTTTTGTCAACGCTGTTTCATACGTAATTGCATTCAACTTTGGAAATGTAACCACTGTGATATTGCTCATTTCGAGTGTCACTTATGTCGCAATAGTTAGTACCTATGGAAATGTGGTAAAGATAGGTTTTAGCAAAGACTAACACGGAAAATGGCGAAACGTAAAATGGCGAAACGTAAAAAGTCTTCAAAGTTTTCTTCAGCCATTCAAGCTCACCGACGAATAAAAGCAAATCAGCGATACAATGCTATACGACATGCTAACGATAAATTCATTCGTGAAATTATTTCTCATGTCAGAAAGTTGAGGACGAAGAAATTAGCGCCAAAACAACGAAAGTTACTTAAGCGATACGCCACAAAATTGCGTTTCATCTCCAATCCTAAAGTCACCCTTCAAAGAAAGAGGAAAACTCTAACACAAAAGGGCGGTTTCCTTTCAGCAATACTTCCAATGATAGCTCCTGCCGTGGGCAACCTATTGGGAAATATCTTTGGCTCTAAGCGTTAACTATGCAAATGTTGAGTCTCAAAGTAATAAAATGGATTTCAGACTTCAATGTGAAAAAGTTCTGACTGTATCAGGTCCATCTCATGCAGGTAAAACTGTTTTCACGCTGAATTTATTGGATAAAAGAAGGGAGTTGTTTAATGAACCTATCAATCGAGTGATTTGGTGTTATGGTATTTATCAACCGTCATTGTTTCAGGAATTGCAAAGTCGCAACTTTATTCGACATGAAGGAGTTATTGCAGTGGATAAACTTCAGTCTAATGATGTTGTTGTATTGGATGATTTATTAAAAGAAAGTAAGAATTCAAAAGATGTTACAGATATGTTCACTCTCGCAGCACATCATAAAAGGTGTTTTATCATCTATATCACACAAAATTTGTTTCCTGATGGAAAAGAAGCTCGTACACGAAACCTGAATACACACTATTATGCTATTTTCAAGAATCCGCGAGATAAAAGTCAATTTGAAATTTTAGCGCGACAAGTTGCACCCAGAGGATCAAAAGCCTTAATTGAAATTTTTCAAGCAGCTACTGAAAAACCATACGGTTACTTATTCATTGACTTTACGCAAGAGTGTCCGGAAGAATTTAGATTTCGAAGTGATATTTTGAAAACTCCCATGATTATCTACAAACTATGAGTTCTTATTCTCGCATGATTGTTATTCCTCAGGATGAATATGTACAATTGACTGCCATGCAGCAAGTAAAGCAACCTCTTGAAAATCAAATGTATAGGAAAGAAATAGATTATCAGCAAAATGTTCACATCAAAGATCCACATCGTGCTGTATTATTACAATCGGAAACTGTTGAGCAATTGAAAAACTTGAAGAATAAGATGCGTGACTCTGTATCGACTGCTACACCTTTAGCATCTCGCGCACATGCCATATCTCTTTTCAACAGTATTGAACCCCATCTCAATGTAAATGATAGAGGAGAAATCATTACAGATGAAAATAAAGTTATTGATGCTTCACGTTATGAAGACTTGATTCAGTATGCGACACGTAGAAAGCGCCGTCAGGGCTATGTTCCACCTGGTTGGTCATACTTTCTTAAACTATTGAAAAAGCATAATGTACCAAAATTTGCTTTGAATAATGAGACATTGAAAGAACTTGATTCAACAGTGGCTACTGCTCCAATGCTTCAGACGATGAAAATGCCAACAAATTGGTTTAAGACGTCACCTGCTACATCCCCTCCCACACTCACTAAGCAAACAAGAGGAACAACTCGACGTAGATCTACATCACCACTAAAACTAGTAAAAGGAAAACGTAAAACAGCTCCTCCCAGGAAATACATGTTCTCAGACTATTAATATGAAGCAGATGTGTTGCTTGCCATGTAATGAGCCGCCAGAGGTGAATGTCGTTGTCACTTGCACTTGCTGCGCCAGCTCTCACAATGAAACCCCTAAGCAATGTGAACACGATCGCAAAACCGCTAAAGCTAAATGCTGCAGTTGTTGTAAATGTAGAAAGGCAAGAAAACAAAAAGATGAGAAGGAGAAAAAAGAGTCAGTCGTCATCGACTGAACGTTTGAAGTCAATCTACTATGATGTAAAGCATCCGGCAGGATTTGCATCTATCAAGAAATTATCAAAAGCGAGTGGTCTTCCACAATCACAAGTGAAACGATGGTTAAAGGGTCAGGCTACCTATACACTCCACAAACAAGCGAAAAAGAAGTACCGCACCCGCCATTATATTGTTCATGACATCGATGAACAGTGGCAAGCAGATTTGTGTGATGTTGCCTCCATTTCAAAACATAACTCGGGCAATAATTTTATTTTAACCGTCATTGATATTTTCTCGCGTTATGCGTGGGCTCAACCTTTAAAAACTAAAGAAGGGAAAGGAGTAGCAAAAGCATTCCAAACAATTTTTCGAGAAGGTCGGATTCCAAAAAGAATTCAGAGTGATCAAGGAAAAGAGTTTGAAAATCAGCATGTGAGAAGATTATTTGAGAGGCATGACATTGAGTTGTTTAGTGTAAAGAGTGCTTATAAAGCTGCACTCGTTGAACGTTTTAATCGCACATTAAAAAATCGCTTGTGGCGACATTTTACTGCCAACTTGACACAAAATTGGACAAAGGTTCTACAAGATACACTCCATGCCTACAATCACTCTATCCATCGTTCTATTGGACTCAGACCAGTAGATGTAAATGCTGACAATGTAGATAAAGTGCGCGAATCATTCCAACGTAAACGCACTCATGTGAAAAGTGATGTGAAAATTGGTGATAAAGTTCGTATCTCAAAAGTGAAGAGTGTTTTTGCTAAAGGGTACCTTCCGAATTGGACAGAGGAGGTATTTACAGTAACAAGGATTAATCAAAAAGACTCTCCCACCACCTACAAGTTGAAAGATTACGATAATGAAGAAATTGAGGGTAGCTTTTACCGCGATGAGATTGAGGTAGTCACTGAAAGTGAAACATATTTGGTAGAGAAAATCATTCGATGTAAAAAACGGCAAGGTGAAGAATGGTGTCTTGTTAAATGGAGTGGTTATCCTTCAAGTATGAACTCTTGGATGCGTCGTGCCGACATCTTTCATCTAAGTGATCGACAGTGATTCATGCAAAGTTGTAACTAACAATGTTTAGGGTTTGAGCTATGAATCCAACTGCCTCATTTTATTCACGACCCTCCTATGTAAGTGGTGGAGGACAAATTTACATCGGCGCTCGCCGCCAACGTGGAGGTAGCATACTTGGTGCACTGAAATCTGTTGTAGCACCTCTCATATCCAATGTCGGTAGATCTTTAAAACGAAATGTTTTAAGTAATGCCGTTGGCTTTGCTGGTGATGTTGCTAGTGATCTTTCCAGAGGTAGAAGTTTTAAGAGCAGTTTGTTGAATCGTGGGAAGGAACGCGGTTTAAAAACATTGAAGCAGACCTTTGCTGGTGTTACTCAAGGAAAGAAATCACCTAAACGAATGAAAAAAGGAAGGAGGAAACATCGCGGAGCTGGTAAGGTGCGATCTTCAGTCAAAAGGCATTCACGCAAACGTCGCAGAGGCTCTAATCATTCATCAGGCGCTAAACGACGACGCTGCCATAACTTCTAATCATGGAGTGTAAAACTTCCGGTTTTTGTTTGTTTGATCAACAAGCCATACAGACAGATATTCTTAGTTCAAGTATTGTAGATTATCATCCTCGAACAGCTGAGAATGCTGGCCCCATTGAATTTATTATTCCTGGTGGTAGTGATGACTACATAGATTTGAGTTATGCGATGGTTGATTTGAGGTTTAGAATTCAGCAAGCAGATGGAACTGCTATTGACGATGCACATAAAGTTGGACTGAACAATTTACCATTGACTACATTACTTTGTGATGTTTCTCTAACGATTGGAGAGCAGCAGGTGGAAGGTGGTCAAAGCGATTATCCCTATAAATCATATTTCAATCATGTATCACAGTTTCATCCAGCAGCACAAAAAAGTCATATGGAAGCCATGGGATGGTATAGAGATGAAGCAGGAAAATTTGATGTTGAAACAAACAGTGGCTTTGTAAAGCGATCTGCTATGATTAAAAATAGTAGAGTATGTCAGCTATAGGGTCCGCTGAATTTAGACTTCTTTAGACAGTCAAAGTTTTTACTCTGTAATACCAGCATGCGACTCAAGCTGACATTGAATAAGCCTGAATTTGCGCTGAATGCATTTGCTAAAGTTGACAATTTTAGAATTCATGTGGAAGATATTGCACTTTACATTCGTCGAGTAGTACCGAATCCAAGTGTCATTAGAGGACATGCTGAAGGTCTTAACCGCCAAAATGCCATTTACCCCGTTCAGCATACAAAGCTTCTCACCTTTACAATTCCTAAAGATCAAAAGAGTTTCATGAAAGTTGGCCTCTTTCCATCGGAAGCACCGAAGCTCCTCATGGTGGCAATGGTTGAAAATGATGCATTTAATGGTAATATAAAGAAGAATCCTTTCAATTTTAAACACAATCAGTTAAGTGAAATTGCTTTACGTGTAAATGGTGTAAGTCATCCTGGTCCACCCTACAAACCAGATTTTGCTGCGGATCAATTTATGCGCAGTTATGTTGATTTTATGGATGTCTTTGGCTTTTACAATACGGATGACACCAACGGACTGACTATGAAAGAGTTTAAGAGTGGATATACTATTTATGCATTTGATTTGACTGCTGACAGCGATATTAGTGCACCCTATCGTCAAGCGAACGTGCCTCATAATATTCGTTTGGATTTGACGTTCAAAAGAACACTACCTGAGACGATCAATGTATTAATTTATGCAGTCTTCGATTCAAATATTGAAATTACAAAGTATCGTGACGTGATTCTTCAGTATAATCGTTAATGAGTTGGTTGACTGCTGACGATATTAAAACTAAAGTGCAGCGTAATGCAGACGAAGCGACGTTGAAAGCTTTCGACAATGTCTATTCACTCGATACCTTACCACCTGCAGTAAATCACTATCCCATCTTTATTGTGCTAAACACTCATTCGTAGAATTTAGGCGGTGAGCATTGGAAAGCGATCTTTATTGGAGAAGACCGACGTGGTGAACTATTTGACTCTCTTGCTCAACCTCCAAATATACCAACACAGCAGTGGTTGAGAAAACATACGCGTCAATATCAGCGAAATGAACGCATACTACAACATCCACTTTCATCAACGTGTGGTGCTTTTGTACTGTACTTCATTTTAAAACGTTTACATGTATCTCGATTTGTATCTGTTATTCAAAACTTTTCATGTAATCCATCCTCTAATGAAAAAATGATTTGTAAGTTCTATCATGATTTGAAATAAAAACATCATGTTGGAAAAATTGTTTTTTATTTTACAATCCGCTGGGTACGTACATACTCGATGAGATAGTCTAGGATCACATTTGCTTGTACATGAGATTTTAGTCCAGTAATGATCACTTTACTATTATGAAAGATTGCCACATGCACAGGTAACCAACAACTAATAAGAGCTGCAGGAAAAAGTTCGGGTTCATAACACAAATTGTAACTGCTGGTACGAATCTTCAAAAATGATACACTTTCACTCAATTGAGTAGAGATCACCATATTGTCCACAGTCAGATTCGACATCACACACCTCTCCCTCTTCCATATCCGACGTAGTAGTCTCTGTAGCTCTAAGCGCATTGACTGCTCCGATGAATGAGAAAGGGCGCCGAGAATCTGTACAGTCCCATTTGGGAAGAGTTGAGGATTCCGTGAATTGTTCATCTTCACCACTAACATTTGAGGACGGCCCGGGTAATACTTGCTGTTTGGAAGGTGTTGGTGTAGTGTTGTGAGATCGATTTTGGTGTAGAGTCTGAAGCGACGGAGAATGTTGACGATGGTGTAGCGATGGCGCTTCATGATGAAAAAATGAGTAAATTGAGCGATGTACCTTCTTTTTATACTTCTCCCAACTACCTTGATGAAATGTGAAGTTAGTATGAAGTTGGGAATGATAGAGTTGAATTCGCCGTTTGTTGACGCGCAGCCAGATGCGATTTCCAATACGTGAATGTCTTTTCATATAGAAGTATTTCAAATCCTTCATGATATGATGTAGAGATTGAAAATGACGATAAGATAAAGCAAACTCTCTTCTCACATTTCTAGTTGAATCTTTGAAATAGACGTTTCGATCATGATCCGTTTCAATACGTTGTAGGGAATCTAATTTCCAACTCATGGTGCGTGGTAGTCATGTCTGATTAAGATTTGCATAGTAGGGCGATGAACTCACGACGAATAAATGTCATGATGGAGCGATGTATGTATCTTCTATACTTCTCCCAATTGTATTTGCGAAATGAGAAACAGTTTGCGGAATGAGAATGGCAGATTTGAATTTCATTGTTGCGACGTTGAAGCCAAACTTGATCACCCAAGGAGATGAATCTTAATGTTTCAAAATATTCCAAATCCCTCATGATATCATTGAGGTTGACAAATTGTCGCCATGTTAATGTAATACCTCTTGATGTATGACCATGAGAATTTTTGAAATGTACGTTTCCATCACGATCAACTCTAATATATTGTAGAGAGTCCAAAATCCAAGTCTTCATGATGTTATGCAAAGTCGCAGATCAGCAATATAAAAATGTTGTTTTATCATATTTTGCTTAGCAATGCGGCCGCAAATAGATTTGCTAGTAATCGAGCCGCACTCTTTTCTACTCCCATTGATCATACACAACAGCTAAATGGAAATTGGGAAGTGGGTGTCACTCAACTTGTTTATAGCAACTGTGTCTATACTTTTGATCATGAGGTGATGACTATTAATATGAGACGCACAGCTGCTTACCAATGTGAAAAGGGCTGCCGAGTATACATTCCACAGTGGCCAAAGAAAGATCTCTTATCATGTAAAAAGTTTATATATGATTTCTTGAATAAAGCGTGTAAACATATTGTCCAATTTACTCCGCACAATGATGATCATAATTATGTACATCATACAGTTGAGAAAGATTGTATTGTTGGTTTAAGTCCAAGTTTAAGAAATGATTTAGGTTACCTCGCTAGCGCCTTAACAAGCTATGATAATTTTAATGTTAATTACCACATAAGTGGTCATAAACAGTTAATATATCGAGAGGAAGCTTATTATGTAGATCTTATTCCAAAAAATGAGAAGACGTTGGTGAAGAAGATTGTGATTAAGCCAAGAAAGACAAACATGACTCCTGAAACATTATTGAAGAAATTTAATTATCTCCTTCGAGTTGATGGTAAACAAGTGGCAACATTGACTTATATCAAATCATCTAATCATATTGCAATAAGTAAATTAAATGATGATGATCGAGTATTAGTTTGTTCAAAAGATTTTCATCAGTTCTTACGACATCATTCTGCAGCTGTTCATGGAAAATTTGATATGCAACATTTACCATGTGAAAGGTCAAATCAATTTGATACAGAATGGACCGTATCTTTATACAGAAAGTGTGTAGAGCCTTTCGGTGGTATCTTACATGAAACAAGAGTGTTGATGCCTCGCATTATTACTTCGGTTAAATTGGTTGTAGATTGTTTAAATGAAGTGATTAATGACCAACATATTTCATTTTCTGAAAAAGAAGGTGTTTTGTCTCTCACTATAAGTGGAAAAGGTATTCAACTAATTATGGATAAAACTCTAATGGACATTTTGGGTTTTGATCAAAATATCTTTAAAAGTGGTACTGTAACCAAAGCTAGCGCAGACATGTCGCTATCGCGTCGTATTAACTATTTTCAGATATATTCCAATATTGGTGAAGATGTACGTGTGGGAGATGTTGAAGCTCCATTGCTAGCAATGATACCATACCAGCCAAAAAGCTGCAGTATTTTATCTGAGCATACTTTCAAGAAAGTGCATTATACAAAGCTGAAATCAAACTACATCCCACAAATTGATATTGCCATTTATGACGATGCTGGTGCGTTGATTCCTTTTCATAAAGATGCTGTGACAAGTATCACACTCTATTTCCGAATGAAGAGTTAATGCAAAAGTATGCTAATATATTTTCCAATGTGAATAATATGGAAAGTGAAAATAAGGACTCGTTTCTAATCTACTTGCCCAGTAATGCTTCTATGAATAAATTTCACAAAAATAAACCATCAGACTATCGAGTAGAATTAAATCGTCCACTACATTTAGAAGGTGAATGGGAGGTTGGCGTTTCTAGTATTTGCTATGATAGCAATATTCAGAATGCGAATGATTTGGAAGAAATGATATTGACTCCTCGCACCCATGATGGAATAACGATGAATAATGCATTCCAGTTCCCATACAATTTAACATCAGATGGAAAGTGGAACTATGAATGGATTCAGATAAAATCAGATTCTTATGAACCATTTGGGAATGAGAAAATTATTAAGGCATTCAATAGTGGTAATACTTCCATCATGAAGAATAAAAATCAGAGAGCTTATGAGTTTACTATCTATCATTGGAGTGGGAGACAGTTCCTTCGCTTTCATTCTTTTACTAAAGGTCCTACACTGAGGTTGGATAATGAATTCTATCCACATCTTGGTTTTGGTCATGGACTACATCTAACGTCAATTGCTACTGCAAATGTTAAAAAAGTTTATTCAAATCGAATCAACAAATTTCATTATAGATTTAAAATATTTGATGAAGATGTTGTAGAATGCGAAGAACGCATCATTTTGAAAAAGCGTGGTGTTCAACCTTTATCACTTATTGAGTTAGTAAAACGATGGAATGAGACTGTGGGTAAGAAGTATGGAGAGAAAATTATGGCGGACAAAAATAAGTTGGTTATTCAGAAATATAATGACAAACTTACAGTTTATTTCTCTCCAACCTTGCGCCATTTTGTAAGACATTATACACCTATTATTGGAAGCGGTGTGGTGTATGCTTCTCATGAATATCACACTAAAGCTGATTCAGTTAATGATGAATGGTGGGTGGACATCTATGGTGATCGCATCAAAAAAATTTACCAGTCTTATGAAGAATCTAAAGTTGCTATCAATATAATGCCGCGTCTATATCATACAGTTGAAAGCTTCATTCATGTAGTAAATCCTTATATACAACGGAAGTTGAAGCATGTGATGAAAAGTAAATATGATGTAAAGACACACCACATTTCGTTTTCAATTGAAAATCAACGCATTGTTCTGAAACTGGGTGATGACATTCAATGTCAATTGAGTAAAAATTTGAAAAAACTCTTTGGTTTTTCAATGCTACAAAATATGTTTACTGCTGCGCATACGATTGGTATAGAAACACCAATGACACTTGATAAACATGAACAGCACCTTTACATTCAAAGTGATTTGATTCTACCTATTTCTGTTGGTGAGAAAAAAGAATACATTTTACGCGATTTCATTCATGATAAAGACGCTTCATATGGAATAGTCGAGAAGATGTTTGAATCTATTTTCTATCATCCCGTCGTCAAAAAAACTATACCCTCTATTGCTATCAAAATTACCAATGGTTTACAAGAGTGCATCCATGTGAAAGATACTAAATCCCTCGTAACTTTAGTGTTTCGGAAAACAAAGTGAAGTCATTGTGATATGTTTATTAAAATAAAAATATGTATATGAAAAAGTCTTTTCACAGATATAGGGGGAATGAGCTGACTGTAGGCATATATTCACAAGGAAGAAACGATCTCATGCGATACATAAAACAACCATGTATATCTACAAAAAGCAACATCAAAATACTGAGTTAAAGTTGATTATGTCAATACATCTCCTGAATGTGGTAGCGTGAGTTTTATTCTTTTGGGTGGAGGTATGTTTGTGTCAGGATGTCCATGTGGAAGAGATGTGTTATGTCCTATCCAACACCTCTTATCCTCCCATGCTGAAAGTGCTCGTTTCTTGAACGTGTACGTTTTCACAGTATGAACTTGAGATTTTAAGATTGTCATATTGACAAACGTTATAGTTTTATTTTTATAGGCCTTCTTATAGGACCGATGTTTCATTTTATGAACAATGGATTTTGATATACCTTTAGCACGCTTAATACTATCTCCACATTCTTTTAATTTCATGGAATACATTTTAGGACGGAGGAGAATCATTTCATCTATTTCCTTTCATGCTGTTTCATCCTTAAAACAACCAAGTTTGGCTTTATTCTGTATGGAATAGAGTGGATGAGTGGGATTGTAGTTAGATGTGTCGAAATATTTTTCTAATGACTTGCCTACTTCATTAAAATTTAAATCTTTTTGAGTGGTAATTCCTAAAAAGAAACTATCTGTATCACCACCCAGCAAGCGAACCTCTTTTACGAGAGGGCACGGTTTTAATATTTTGTAGAAGAGTTGATACATTTCAAGCTTGGAATAATCTAAAACGGCTTGCCCAATATAGATGGGTTTGCACAACTCAACATCTGATTTTATCATTTTAACACCTACAAGATCCTCATCGATGATGTCTCTATCAATGAAAAGAGGTGATGAGGTCAATTTGTGATATTTTTGTTCATCAACGACTAGTTTGTAGTTCATACGTTTTCTAACATCCTCCATGGTCTTTCCGAAAAGACTGTTATTCTTATATTTATAAAAATCCTTTTCAAAATTATTTTGGGCGAGTGCACGTTTTTGACTGTTACTATCTATGTAGGGTTTGAGGAAGGCTTTCTGTCTAAATTTGATAATGCGATGAACTGACTTTAGAAGCATGCCCATTTCTAAATAGAATTTTAGTATGCAGAAGTGTACGAGATAATTTTTCTTATCATATTGGGTGAGTAAAAGTTTGCGGCATGGTTTGTACCTTGGCTGTCCACACTCTGTTAAGTTATTATGAAATTGTGACATGAATGGTGAAAACATATCTTCAGTCTCTTCACCAGATTCAGGTACGAGTGGGAAATCAGCAGTTTTATTTTTAATGCTATTTGGATAAATCAAATCCACTTCAAAATAATATCCCCAATCAGCTTCATCTGGAATCTTCAGTATGTTTGAAGGGTTGGAGTAATACTCAAGCTCATCTTGATTTAACCAACTAAACTCGGAATGAGGTAGTGGTTTAGACAGTGAACTGCCATATAAATTATTTTGGTCATAGTACTTTAGGTGGATATGATCATCACCTACTGTTTCAGATTTTATATGATGTTTATTTACAAATGTGAGACCACCGCGTATTCTGCGCTCAAATATATTATACATCTCCGGGTCTTGTAAGAGATGAATGATCTCACCAGTCATTTTAAAGGCTGATTTAAAGGACATGGCTGGTAGACTGACAAAGTGGACAGGATCTAATTTGTCTTCTTCTAATGCCACTCGTCGAAATTCCTGAAAGACATCAGCCGGCAAAATGACATCTAATTCTAAGCAAGCGATCATATAATCGCCAAACGTTTTACAATCAAATTTTAACCATGCCTCTTGAGCATGTTCATAATCTTCTACTGGACAATCTTGACCCGTCAAATCGTTTTGGAATTTGTCAATGGAAGGAAGGGTTGTTTCATTTAGTTTAGACATTGAGCTAAAATACGCATAGGGAAAGACTCCTTTGCTAGTGATTATTTCATCCGTTAAGTTTGGATGGTGTTTCTTCAAAGTTTGACTATGTGGAAGAAACTTGAGATTTCGAACGAGAGAAGCTAGTGACGCTGACATGAATTGGAATGAATCTAAAAATTTTATTTCGAAGAAGACTGTCTTATTTTCTTTAGTTTTATCTATTGGTACTTTTGCTGTCATTGCCATGAATTTTTCTCTCGTTTGCGCTATTACATTAAACTGCCACGATTTCATCTGGCTCAACCCTCCTTTTATGAGCATTTGACTGTCATAGCTCTTAAAGTTATGAAAAATGACGGGTAGTACACGACGTCTCAACCTAAGTGAAAAGTTACATTTGGAGCAGTGTGATTTTCTAAATTTACCAGTGATGTGATCATGATCACGCACTTTCTTAATTTTATCGTCATCAAGCGTTTTATGACATTTAGGGCACAATGTGCAACTTTCAAATTTTTGTTTGTCTTCATCTGACATATGTAGTGACTTACGCTGCAATTGGGAATCATATAATTGCTGAAATTTGGCAGCTTTATCGAGAAATTCTAGAAATTTTGAAATGCAATCTTCACCTTGCCAAGTATGCATTTTGTTTTGTCTATTCCTAAAGTGGACATGCCATACTTCATAGCAGGATATGGCTGCTGGCTTGTGGATGATATCATCAATGTAGCATTCTATGTCTGCGTGAATGACACGCAGGGGACTTAATTCGTCACCATTATCCCTATGTGAAAATATTTTATCTTTGGGCATGCGTTCCATTTGTAATTTACCTCGCTTGCACCATTCATAGTGAGTTTCAAATTTATCTTTACTCCAAAAGGAGCGGATGCAGCGGTCGCATACAAAATGTTCACCTCTTTTAGACTGCCCCAAGTGAGTGTACAAGCGAGAGATTTTGGGAATACCACAGTAGTGCCATTCCTCGCTATCATCTTGTTTTACTAATAAGAGGTTGACTACACGTTCATAACAAGTTGAACGTGAATTATAGCGCGCACCCTTCAACCCCTTCTCCCACACGTGAACGACAATTTTAATCTTATTATGTTTTTCGAACGTTTCTACATCTTTGATTTTCATGTTGTTACTATCACAACCTTCAAAGTCTAGTTCATCCTCCCACTGTCTATAGCTATAGGTATGATTTCGATTCGCGTTGATATCATTATAGTGAAGGATGGATAGGACTGCATATTTGAAACACTGTGATTTACAATCGACATTGATGACAGCTTTCTTATTATACAACGTTTTTGGTAGTTTAAATGTGCCCCGAGCTGCATGACTTTCTAATAGGGAAATTTTGAATATGGCTGAGTCCACACCATCAAAATTGAGAGCGCTGTCGCGTTGATTGAATTTATCTACATTTGATTTTAAACATTGAATGTGAAAATTTAGCCAAGACTCGCAGTCTACAACTTCAGTTGCGGAAGAGGAAGGAACATGAAACTGTATTCTCTCCGTCACTTGACCCGTTTGAAAATCTATCTGAATATATTTTAGTTTGAGGTAGATGAGCGCCTTCATTCTAAAGTTGTCTAAATTGTTGAAGAGCGCTTCGATAATGTTAGACTTTTGAAGGAGCCACTCAGGAAAATCTACTATTTGAGTATTGGACTCCATGCAGTAGTCGCGTACTAAATTATTGTGTGAAACATTAATGAGGGAGATGGTAGAGGTACCGTTGGTGTAGTGATCATTTGCATGCGTGTGTTGAAGTCTGTGCGAAGATCGCTGAAAGTGACTATCAAAAGAAAGAGGGCACAAATCGCAAGGAAAGGAGATGTCATCGTCAGAATCAACTTCACCTCCGGAGATTGACGCCGCTTTGCGTTGACACACACGTTGTCTGATGTGTCGAAGGAGACTGTGCTTCCTTGTAAACATATGTCCGCAGTCGGCACATTCCCACTCGTTGCCTTGTCGCGAGAGTCCTGAGCTGGAACTCACATCACCTGAAAGAGAAATCATTCTATCATCTCTGTTCAAGTCTCAGTGTATTGTTACAACCTACTTTGACTCAACAACTCTAAACTTTCCTCGAGAAGGGAGGGCGTTGGTGATGAAGTTGATGCCTGAAATTGAGGAAGATGCTATTAGCCACACGTTTGAGGGAGATGAGTGAAGAAATTTTCAACTTACCATTTCAGCGAAATCGAGTTTAAGGTTGATACTTCAACAAGATAGAGACTTCACGAGAGAGCAGTTCACTTGTACGCCTGAGAACACTTCACTTATATGTCACAAAGACAGAGTGAAATGACACGAATGTCACTTTACATATATACTTTCGTATTCATCATTCATTGGCTGTTCATTCTGATTGGTTGCTTGTTGATACTTAAGAATTAGAAAACATTTCAAAGTTATTATTCACAGTCAACATGACAAGCCCTCCGACAACACCAAACACAAAATTCTCTTCTCCATCCTCAACACCAAAGGCGCTCGTTGCACCAAACGCCCCAACGAAGGGGAAGGTAGAGAAGGTGTACCGACTGGACAATATCAGAAAGTTGTCATTACCAGCGGACAACGAAGAGAGTGTATGTGAGAAGGAGTGTCCCGACCTAACAGGCGTGAGGTGGAAGTATCTCCAGTACGATACTGACGATGTGATGGAGATCACCAGCACGAAATTCCTCCACCAATTATGGGAGTGGTACACCCCTAACTCCCAGCCACGAACTATGGCGGAGTGGGAGTATATTGACAAAGGGAGGCTCGCAGTGGAAGAACGATTAAAGCAACTGAACTGTTTTTGTTATCTATGTGAAGCCAGACTCTGGGACGATATTGACGATGAAGACCTTTTGAAATACATGCCATAATAAATTTTTATTTCGTATTATCTTTGCTTTCATACTGACTTACTTGAACGGGGCTTCAGTGGATGATTTAACCATGTATACATTTTCATTTGGAAATAATAGCACGCTTAGTCTAACTTGTAAATCTTAAAACATTTCATATGGGCGATGATGGTAGTTGAAATAGTGTCAAATAAAATTAAGATAGCTTACACTTCTGATACAGGGATAGCAATCGACTGCGATCCATGTGTAAAGAGCTTGTTAGACTACGGATGGGCTTAAGTGGATGATTTAACCATGTATACTTTTTCATTTGGAAATAGTAGCACGCTTAGTCTAACTTGTAAATCTTAAAACATTTCATATGGACGATGATGGTAGTTGAAATAGTGTCAAATAAAATTAAGATAGCTTACACTTCTGATACAGGGATAGCAATCGACTGCGATCTTGTTAGCTTAAGGATGGGTAAAACAATGTATACTTTTTCATTCTTTGAAATAGTAACGTCACTAAGTCTTACTTTAGCTAATTATAACATATCATATATGGGCGAATGATGATAGATGAACTTCTGATACAGGGATAGCAATCGACTGCGATCCATGTGTAAAGAGCTTGTTAGACTACGGAAGAGAGAAGTGTGTTATGTTGCGTGTGGCGCGTGAGTGTCCTCCCATTTCATTCCATTCATCAATTCGTCTCATTGATAGAGACAGGTAGAACTCATGGTTCTCATAACGTATGCAATGGAAAGTTTTAGGCAACCTTCCACAGTTGGCTAAATGTCGCCCTGACGCGAATGCATACTACGTTGAGACAGAGGCAATCACTTGCAAACATGACGCAGAGAGGTTAAACAAGATTGACCATTGCCGAATGTCCCTTGCGGTATACATAGCTACGGGTTTCACCGCCGCCCTTTACAGGAACGCCCGTCGAAAGGAAGTATTACACCGAACTTCATTTGCAACGTTCAAGTTGACTGATAGCAGATTCAACTTAATGATAGTATTCGCCAGTCCGAAGACTACCCAGGGCAAACCGCGTGGAGGTTCTATCATGTCTTGCCCCATGGTGGCCCTTAAGAGAGCCGATGGTTCGTTCTCGGGGTGTGAATTTAAGTTGACTATTGGCTGGAATAGTCAATGGGTATGACGGTTAGGTTGTCATAGACCCTATACCGCCGAGGTCGTGCTGGTGCATCTGGCACCTTTCGGATGCGAGTGGTATTCGGAGTCCACACCCCATCCGTCCAAACGATCTTCTCGATCTTCCCCTTCTTATCATCCTCTTCATCCCACTCGTCGAGGATGACGAACTCGGGAATGGCGTTGTCTTCATCGATGAAGACGGGAATGCTGTTGGCAGTTGTCGCTTCCATCGTGACTTGAAATTGAATGAGAAGCGCTACAATCTTCTGGCTTATATAGGGTTTTCAACAATGAATTGCTCAACAGCGAATCAGAATGCTTCAGGGATAGCAATCGACTGCATAACGTTCAAGTTGACTGATAGCAGATTCAACTTAATGATAGTATTCGCCAGTCCGAAGACTGCCCAGGGCAAACCGCGAGGAGGTTCTATCAAATCTTGCCCCATGGTGGCCCTTAAGAGAGCCGGTGGTTCGTTCTCGGGAGTAACGTCATCTTACACCCTACCAATTCTGCTGAGAGAGTCTTTGACTCTCTCTTTGGTAGCACTGTCGACTTCCACACTAACTGGTACATGGCTAAAAAGTGGAATGTAGCGCCATTCCGTTGGATTGACAGCAGTTGCTGTCATCGGATTGCCAATCCGAGCAAGATTATTATAAACTCTGTCTTGCTCGTCTAGTCTAACAAATTCATCAAATAAATTTCGCGGCCTTAACTGCGGTCCGCGAGGAGAGCTGACTTGACTGTTCGGCGTCTGCATGATTGAAATGAAATGAAATGAGAGGCAGTGGTTTATATACCCCTCTAACGCGACGCAACGTTCAAGTTGACTGATAGCAGATTCAACTTAATGATAGTATTCGCCAGTCTGAAGACTGCCCAGGGCAAACCGCGTGGAGGTTCTATCATGTCTTGCCCCTAGGTGGCCCTTAAGAGAGCCGATGGTTCGTTCTCGGGAGTGACGTGATGGGGTGGTGAAGGCGGGGAAAAGATCTGCAATGAAAATGATATGTATTAGAATAGGATATACTATCTTATTTACTTTTCACTTACCAAGTTAGTCAGCCTTAGGCAGTCTCGCGGGCTTCCTGACTGAAAATTTTTGTAAATGCCCGCGCATTCTCAGTGTGGCATGCAAGCACTTCTTAGTCGGATGACCATTATAGCAGATTATACTCTCGTCTAGGCTTTGGTTGACGAGGACTTGACCGTCCAGATGGTTATCCCGAATAGGGATGTGGAACTCAAACATTCTGTCCTCATTCACACGATTCCACTCATTCCTCATGCGCTCCAACTTCGCAAACGACTCTCTCTCATCACCCTGCCTACTCACACTCCTCTCCAACTCAGCATTCCTCGCTCTCAATACACTCATCTCCTTTATCAACTCCTCATACTTCGACTCTGCCTCTCCCATTCTCCTCTCTGCAGCACTCGTCCTCTTCTCTCGCTCATCATTCTTGTCTTCCAACACTCGCACATTCTCCTTCAACTCTTTCACAACACGCCTCATACGGATATTCTCATCTGCCACCTCCTTACATTTCACCTCCTTCATTTTCAGCTCACTCAACTCACTCAACGTTCTCTCATTCACCTTCTTCAAACTTTCGTACCGATCAACCAACAAAGCATGTGCCGCTTGCTGCGACACATGCTTCTTTTCCATGTCCTCATCCCACCGCGCCGACTGCTTCCGTACCCCACCACCCTTCACTATTGGGGAAGATGAGCTCTGCGGGGGATCGGTAATGACAATATCGGATACCTCCGACGACGAAGAGCTCAACTTCCTCACACGCTTCCTCACTCGCTCCCTATCCAAATCCACATCATCCTCATCACTCTCAAACACTCTCTTCCGCCACTTGTCAGCCTTCAAACCGGCCACAGCATTCTCTACCTCATTCTCCACAGCATTCCCACTAGCATTCTCAACAACATTCCCACTAGCATTCTCAACAACATTCCCACTAGCATTCTCAACAACATTCTTGGCCTCTTTCCCCAACATTCGCTCCTTCTCAGCATTCATCAACTCCACAAATCTCAAATCGGTCACCAACCCTCCTGTGCACTCACCATGCCTCAAATAAAACTCGGCCTCCTGCCCAACAACCAACAGCACCCTGCACTTCACACAGGCAACCCTACTCAGGATAACCATGTGGTCGGCCCCTGCCTTCTTGATGTGGTCCTTGAGACCGTCTCGGCGGTTAATTCGGCCGCATACACACATTTTAATGTGGAATTTCTTATTTTTGTCATTGTTGACCATGGCTGCGATTTTATCGTTAACTGTAAGATAATGAAATTTGTATAAGTTTGGAATCATGTAGTATACAGACTAAAGCATAACACTTAGTGAGGAATGATAGATTTGAGTGTAGTGAGTGGCACTCGATCCCGTCGACAGCCCGAAGGCCTTGTACTGATCACTAGGGAAGTGAGAGATCTTCCCCGATACCCGCTATTTACAGCTGAAGACATCATTGTCACTGCCCCGAAGTGGTAACAGGAACGCCGAGTCAAAGGTAGTGATCAGTAGCTGGGATCTAACCCCTCAAAGCTGCCTTAGACTTAGTTAAATTTCAAATCTGATAGCAGATTTGAACTCAGCATACTTGAAAACCTTAGACTACATGTTAAAACTTTGAAAAAACTGAAAATTAAGAATTTTTAAAAAATTCCGCATTTTACTACTCATACTACTTTTAAAAAATTTTATCAGTAGTAAAGACACTATCAAACTCTATCATACAAACTTTGAAGTAAGAAGATAGCTTGCCTACTTCAAAAGATAGAGTCCTTTGAAACACCCGATATCGGGAGCTCAGAGCGACGACCGTCGCTTACCTCGTCTTTCGATGAAGTGATCAGACTTACGTTGTCGGGGGTTTATATATGCTCGGAAGAAAACTTAAAATGGCTCTACCTCCGAAAGTATTTATGGTAGCAACATGCGGTTTGTTGCAAACGATTCGTCTCATCATTCTCTATCATATGACACCTGAACCATTCTCATATGACCACGGGAAGTTGGTCTGTCAGCACATGTCCATGTAACATGCCACAAGTGAAAAAATTCCTAAGTGTGAGAGCTCCAGTGTGTTGAAAATTTTGAAAAATTTAAAACTTCCGAATTTCGACCTGGGACCTTTACCAAAACATTTTTCATCAAATTTCACGGACCTCCCCCCCTCGATCGGAGAAATTTGATGAAAAATGTTTTGTTGAAGGTCCCAGGTCGAAATTCCACACTTTGGAAAATTTTCAAAATTTTACCCATACAAAGCCACTCTGACACTTAGGATTTTTTCAGGTGAGCTCCGACTTAAAATCTTAAATGGCGTCTCACATCTAAACGAAGACAGATATGAACAAGCCGTTTCTTTCACTGAATTTGTCTCACTCTTAGCTTTCAAACGAGCTATTGCACGACAAAATCCGTCCACTAGAAGCCAAGATCGAAGCGAGCTCTCCCGAGGGGGGGGGGTCCGTGAAATTTGATGAAAAATGTTTTGGTGAAGGTCCCAGGTCGAAATTCCACACTTTGGAAAATTTTCAAAATTTTACCCATACAAAGCCACTCTGACACTTAGGATTTTTTTCAGGTGAGCGAGCTCCGACCTAAAATCTTGTAACAGCTCTAACTTTTGAACGGCTGGTCCGATTGACTCGCGGCAAAAATGGCGTCGAGCAGTTTTTTCTCCTCTTTCAAACGAGTAGCTGTAAGACAAAATCCGTCCACTATAACCAAAGTTAGAAGATTGCTGTCGGGGGGGGGGGGGGTCAGTGAAATTTGATGAAAAATGTTTTGGTGAAGGTCCCAGGTCGAAATTCCACACTTTGGAAAATTTTCAAAATTTTACCCATACAAAGCCACTCTGACACTTAGGATTTTTTCAGGTGAGCTACGACAGTCCACCCTCCCAACCTGGCCGGCACACCACGCCAACCTCGACAGCACATCACCGCGCGCTATACGACGGTCGACCAGGGGGGGGGGACGTCAGACTCAAAGCACCACGGCGGCCGACCACGACACTCTGCCGTTCCAGAGGGGGGGACGTCAGCGACGGCGGCCATCTTGCGCTATCCAGAAGTGGAGTTTTACTTACTACTATAATGAGCTCTGAAAATATTGGTGATTCAGTAGAAATGAATTTCGAAATAGAGTTTAGAGTTTGAACTAGGTATTGCATCTTAGTAATCGCATGAACATAATGAATAAAACAAATTACATACCTCTGAAAACATCGGAAGTCAAAAACATCGAAAAAACATCTAACGGTATCAACATAATAACACAAATTGCTTGCTTACCTTTGAAAAACATCGAAAGGCCTTGACGTATGGCAGACAATGCAATGGGCACATTGATTGGAGCAAGTCAATATTAGAAAGGAGTTTCATGCAGGAATTTCCAGAGAAAGAGCCACCATGGTAGGATTTCCTTTCAATGTGCAATCTTCCGCTCCACGCCATTGAATGCGGCCAAATTTTGGACATATATTTGAAGAGTATATTCACAACTCCGAGCAGTAAATGTAATTCCGGAGGTGGTGTGACTTGTATCACATATATTCCGAGATCACTGCATTTGATTATACTCGGATGTATCACATTTTCATAATGCTTAGCCATCTTTTTGTCTTGGCATTTTCCGTGATAAGACCAAAACGAGTCATGAATTGACTGAAATGAGCGTGCCTGACCAGACACATGCAAACTATCTTTCCTTGCCGTGCACCAGCAGCAGGGAAAAGTCGCACCATGGGACATCAGTCCAAGCAAACAATTCGCAAGTTTGAGATCACATGAAATTGTCAATTTCTCATTGTTAAAATCCAGATCGTTCAAATTTGCTGATACCCATAGTTTTAAAATATTTGGATAATTCTCTTGTACATTTTCAGATAAAACGACTAGAAAAATATGCTTCACTCCTGTGTCTTTATATCGCCCATTGTAGTTTTTATCAGAAACTGACAAACAAATTTTGAGGAAAGAGCCTCCAACGTCAATATAAATTTTGATGTAGTGTCACCACGATCTATGCCTCTCCTTTCAAGTATGAAATCAATTAACTGTCGTACATCTTTGCAGACCACAGCAGGAGTAAGCTCTACGCCTTTTACAACATCTTGCTCCATGACACAGAAATCAATCATTTTTAACGTGAAGTAGTCATCAAAACAATGATCGGTAGCATACAAGTGGGCTTCCAAATTCGGTTCAATCTTGGTTGATGCTCCTCTCAGCTCATGGCGCAATTTCAAAGATTGACGGTTGCTCAAATTCATTTCAGATTGAATATTGGTAATATTCTGACACGAAACCCGAGCATTGAAATCGTCCGTAATTCCACGGGAAAGCTTCAAGGGACGGCCGCCTTTAGGCGATGTCAGCAAGAAGTCATCATCATGAGACTCTTGAATGTAAGAGTGCACAACTTGTTCTGGCAATTTCTTATTCTTTTCCGCCGAATTCAGTAATTGCTTAACATTCGTCAGAGCTCCGGAACGAGAGCAGCTGTGTGGTTTTCCCCTACCTATATCTGATAAGCACAAGCTGCAAAGTTTCAAGCTGGTTGGTCTGGAGCTACTACTTTTCTCTTGTGTTGATGGTCTTCCTGGATTGGGTTTGATATAAGTTAACCTGGAATTCTTAGAACTGACGGATGCATTAGTTTTGGAAATAGTACAAACAAGACAGTCACAATTTGTATATCTTGACCTGGTATGATATTGATGCCGACCAACCTCACTATGATCACATACGCTCAATTTACGAGTAAATTTGCCATTGGCGTACTCACCCAAAACCAATCGACATGTTCCACATATAACCTTTGGTAGTCTCCAGTCATCGCGATCAAATCCATGGAAAACAAACTCGGAAATCAAATTGTATTGCCTGTCTGTGATACATCGATTGTCCTTGCCACATTTATTGAAACATATCAAGCAGACCTTTTGCAAACATTCCTTGTGAGTTGATGCATGATGAGCATGAGCCATAACGTCAAACGAATGAAGAAAGAGAAAGACTAATGCTTCGATCAGACTGGCTTCGATACGACAGCGGCTATCGAATAGAATAATCGAATGATCATCGATTAGTCACACGGCATGACAAGCATCATTGTGTGCGTGCGTCATACTGTCCTCATCAGAAACAGATCTATTGTTCTGCTTTGTCGATTCGTGGTAGCGCTGTTTCCACATGTTATTACTATACTTATATCAGTTTGAAACCGATAAGACGACACCTGAAGTAATCTGAAGCTAGTCTGTATCTTATACTCTGCTGCAGTTATCATACATTTTAACACCATGTTCGCTTTCGACATAATCATATTCACCATTCTAAAACATACCAACCTATGTGCAGAGGATATATTCGTATTCTAAGGCAAATCAATCACCATCAATCAGATCGATGTTGATCAATAATTAATATGTAACTTGTGGTCTGCTGCAGTGATGATATTTTGGATATCATATTCGTTTCTGCGTCATAATCTTATATCTAACCAACATTTTAAACATTTTAATATTCCATATCGTGCAATCGATCATTAATCAACCAATCAGATCGATATTGATCAATAGCTCATCCGAAACGTATAATCGGCTGTAGTTATGATGCTTTGGATATCATATTCGTTTTCTGCCAGGTTAATTTGCATATATTACACTATTATGACATCACAGACGTACAAATCTATTAAATCAATCACATCAATACTGATCAATAAAAGTCAATTATTTTTTGAAGAGTTCGTTGTACGATTTTCTTGAAATCACATTCGTTTTCGGCACAAAAAAAATCAAAAGCTTTAGAATCAATTTTCAGATTTTACGGACAATTTTTTCAAGGTTAAAGTCAATTTCCAAGCACCGTGCCCTGTCTGTAATCATTATTGGTGTGAGAAGGTGATATCAAGCTTATCATATAGTCAATGGCAAATCTCATACATCTAAGTTGGTTGGTTGCTCTAGGTAAATTAGAAGTATGAAAATGAATTCAGATTGAGTGTGAACCCAAGTACGTGCCATGACTGGCAAATAGGCCTATTGCATCGTCCATTTTATCAGGTAATGAAATGCATCATGACACAAATTCGACGAAACGACAATATGACAAACAAAATTAGGGATTATGCCTAACGCTTTGACACTCAAAAATAATTCCATGTTTATATGGTTCAACCTCGGTCGGACCAAGACTTGGAAAATAGGTGCACTCTGCAGTATTTCTAAAAACTCAGCACAAAAAGAATTAGAGTGGATAAATAGCAACTCGGCCACACGGAAGGTTCCGTGCCTAATCTGCTTCTGAGCATAAACAAGGTTCATTTATTTTTTAAATTCCATATCAATGCATCGATATAATTTGTAAATCGATAATGATAAAGCAGCATTTCTGCACAGCTAGAGGCATAGGGTCTACCTGTATTTTCTTAAGAGTTGTAGTGGCAACAACTCGCGATGAAATTATATCTAGACTAAAGACTATTGATAGTAAACAAAAGAGAAATTAGAAAAAGGGTTGAAATTTCGTCGTTATTTTCCGAGTCAGAACAGAATGGCCACGAATAAAATTTATAACCAATAAGATAATTTCCGAGCATAAATATATCAGAAAATCTGGTTGGGGTAACCAGTGACCCCTTTTGGTCAGCCTCCAAAATGTTTTGGTCGGTTGAGAGTTGACTCGGCAGCAGTCAATGAAGAACATGAGAGGGGCTATTCAGGATATCATTGAAAAGTCCCAAATTATTTTTACGCGCATCGCATGTGTGGCATTTGTGAAATTGCGATATGAACACTGTTTCATGTAATTTCCATGAATTTCACAAAAGTTCAAAGGTCGTAGCCGCATGTTTTTCCTGAAATTTTAAAAGGACGGTGACCGTCATTCAATGATAAAATGAAAAATGGCATTAAACACCGACAAGCTCGTCATGAGACAACAGAGGTTGCAGAACACAAAGTACATAACCTGAGTAGATGACTTGAAAATAACAAAATTAATATGGTTCGACCATGAAATTGAAAATTATTGCAATTTTGACGAAAGGTATTGTTCATCTTCATTTAGCCTGTGGCATATAAATGCAGACTGTAAGATAGTCCTGCAAGTCTGCAACTTTAATTCTGATATGTGTCTATGTTCTATTTTGCATGTTGCTTAAATCAGTATTGCTTTCTATTGTGACAAGTGACAACGCAAGCAAGTCTTATGTTTCTTCTTGATTATCTTATTTTTGCTGGATAAATGCCGAGATGCGTGTAATAATACGTAATTATATGTAATTAAAATGCAATAAATACACGTAATTCGTTTACAGATCCACTTTCTATTCTAATTCGCTGATAGATCCACAAGGAAGCTATGTGGTTCACAAAAAGCTGTAATGACTGCATTCAATTCTATCGACCAAGATAAGGATCGCTCAATAATTCTGTATGGTACGTAGTGTATGTACGTACCATGTATGTATCACAAGCATACATGAAGGTCATTTTCATTGAACACCACTTAATATATAATATAGGCCTACTGATATAGATACATGTGTCCACCGAATATCATGTATTGTGAAGCATTGTTGGTAGCTTCAAGCAAATTAATGTAGTCTAATTGACCACGATCCGAAAAAGTTCAGAAACGAAATTTTTAAAGCGGACAGTTTTACACAAATCATCCATGGGCGGATATATGCAGATAAAAAAGAAGTATCTGTGTAATTCCTTCTATCGGTTGTTGCTTCGTGGAACAAGTGACCGATCTTTTCATTAATTAGATAAAGCAATTCATTTATCGTGCGCAACTATCGGCTTAAATTCAAATTACATTTTTCATCAGATCACTTTGAAGAACTATTTCATTTTCACTGGCGCTACAAAAAAATCATAAAGTGTGACTTCTAGATTCTCTGCGGTCAAATAGTCGCTTGCGAGTGATGTTTCAACGTTAGAGAGTATCATGAAAACGATGCAAATTTTGAAATAAGTTGGGTTCATAATTTTACCGTCATCTTGATGCTTCTGTTGCTCAACATTAAACAATTAAGTGCGGAAACCAAACTTTTAAGTCAAAGCTATTTAACTTTCACACACGTGTGGATCTAATTGTGCATCGTTAATCATAATCTCTAACCTTGCAATATCACTCGCAACCGACAATTAGACTGCAGAAGAACCGAAAAAAGAAGCGAAAAGTGAGGCAAAGCAGAGAGTGGAGCAGCCAGTTTAAATTTTGAAATAAGTACGACTAATGGCAACTTATAATAATAATAATAATATCTTTATTGCTTCACATGGTTACAGTCGGTGAACGCATTACAAAAGTGCAAGATCATAGAATACAAAATTTTATAAATGAACAACGAAAGCGTTCAGTTTTTGCGAATGGTGGATGCAAAGTGCACTGAGAACGAATTAGTCGACAATTATGTGGTTGGAACATAACAGACAAGGGGTGAGAAGACGACCCCTCAATTGATGAAATCATTTTGTAACACATCTTTGTGGCAACTTCGATGAATGAAGGAAACTCATTCGAATTGATAATCCTAAACACTCGCTTCTCCAAGCGCATTATTTTATTAAATAGATATGAAACTTATATGAAAGTTTGTGAATTTTCTTCATTGTAAAAAATCAAAATTACTACATTTGTCACCTCGACTTTTCGACGCACTCCAGATAGGATTTCTTAGTGGCAGACTTTCAGATTACTACATTATATAGACATTTTAAGAATAAACATGGTTACTACCTAATTACCTTTTGTAAGTAGCAAAAAGCACGCATCAATCTTCTAGAAGAAAGTGGAAGATTCATGTCAATTTTACCAGCTGACAATCCCCTAGTTAATGTGACCAGGAATTTTCAATTTTATATTGCAACTATATAGCTCGCTTCAATCAATGAATTGAAATTGAAATGTCATGCCATCAATTAGTTGAAATGCGATCTACAAGCAATTAGTTATCTGAAATTCAATTAATTTATTGTCATCCCTATTTCAAGAAAAACTTAATTACGTACCACAAATTAGCGATGACGTAGATCTGAAATCATTGATTGGGTGAAGACAGCAGAAAACATCTTTCAGTAGATCTTTGTTGTATAATTTTCCCAAATGATGAAGAATAGTGTAATAGAGGGATGAGTGCACGCGTGTCGCGTCCTGTTGTCACACCTAAGTCATATACTCGTAGGCATCGGTTCGAATACAGAGCCACTGAGAACGTAAATCAAAACAACTTCCGGTCACTAGAGTTCTCGCTGTGTCACACACAAGTAGGCAATCTGAGTGATGCCTAATTTCGACTTAATTCCGGACAAAGATTTCTTTATGAGCAATCAATGATTCAAATCAATAATTCTATGAAATTGAGTCAACCAATCAATTGACAGAAAATCATTGCACAAAAATAGCAAAACGGTAATATAGATTTGTACAATTATGTAGCATTAAATTCTCTTTGAAATGTTCAAAAATTTATAAACATTTTAGCTTTTAAAGGAGCGATTCAGGCCTGTGCTCCCTTGAAGATAACAAAAATCGAGCCAATCTCCATACAGTAAGTTGGACAACGTTTAACTAGAAATTAACTAGATTTAACTAGAGATTTAACTAGAGATTTAACTACAGATTTAACTAGAAAGAACCGCTTAACCCATAAAAGAATTCGGCTTACTCATAGTGAGGAGTGATAAGCCGGGTATTCGGGATAGTTTGCAAAAATACTGGTCAAGCAGTACAGATTGGGACTTGCACAAATCTATGAAATTCTCGATAGGGAACAGAAAACCACACTTTGGGTATATGTAGATAAACACAATAACTTTCATGAGTTTGCTGTCACATTGCATTCAGCACATTCCCGATAGCTCACCAATATTGCTGCTCATCGGAGCTGGAAAACACGAAGCGGTATTTGACAACTGATTTTTAATTTATAAATCCATGGATGATGAAGGCTGAAACTGAATTTACTGATCTACTTCTGTAGTGACGATATTCCACGTTCATTTGCTTCTAATCATAATTCAATATTTTTGATGTTTGACCAAAATATGATGCTGTCTATGCTTTTATGTGTTTGTCTGAGTTTTTGTTCTTAACTCCTTTTCTTCAGTTGAAGAGCTGTTGAAATAAGTCAATCTCAAAAATCGTTTATAGTGTGTTTAAAAGAGGACCTGCAATGTCGATATCATAATTCATTGAGTTCATTCATATCATATGCCTATCCAGTGGCGGCTCCAGACTTTTTCATTCTGTCGATCTCATCAAATTCTTTGGTATCAAGCGGAAATTCCGAAAAGCCGCACATCTTTTCCATGGCAATTTGATCTATTGTTTATTTAATTTCATTGTTGTTAATAACGTAATGAACTGTCACCGATTTGATGAAAAACTGCAATTCATAAAAAAAAATTCATTGAAAAATGAGGCATGCTCGAATTGGCATACTTTCCCCTGCATTTCAGAATATGTTAGCTATTCAATAAATCTTAATTGGGTTAGACCACCAAAGTAATATGATCAGAGAATGGCAATTGAATGGAATGAAAGCTTGGAAAGTGATAAGCACAATGAAGTTGCGTTGTTAATACAAAACCACAACTTACTCATGGCTAAGACCATCAGTATAGTCTGGAGAATGAGACAAAATACTTTAATACTGAGCATGAAATGCATGATCGCTAAAGCCGCCACTGGGCCTATCCCATGTTTGCATCATATTACATAAATTGCTGTCGACATCGATTAGTATATTTTTGGTACTAAAGTATAGACACTCAGATCATTGACTCATTTGTACTCAATCTCTTGTCACCATGAATGAATGCCTTAACGCCTTTTAAAATGCTTCATGAGTTTCTGGGATATCATAATAAAGCTTTTGATTGTTTCAAAAGCATGATTGAAATGGTTAAACACGGTTTTTGAAATATTATTGTCCAAAAACGTGTGTACTTCATTCAGAAGTTTTGATGTAGACTCAACCTCCCCATAGAGTATTTCACAAATGCAATCGACGGTTTCTGCGAGTGGCACATTCGTGAATAAGCTCACTATGTCAAAATAAGCCATGAATTCTTCATCTAGCAAATTCAAACTTGTGATCTTCTTCTGAAAATCGAAGAAGCTCTCGGTTGAATAGAATTTGACTCTTTAAGTATCCGCTTCAGAATAACATGCACAGGAAACAGGATAACTGATGCATTTTGACGAGACCATTTAATCGAGGATTTCAGTATCAATTACTTGTGATTAATTAAGTAGGGAGTGAGTGGCGAGAGTTGCTCCAGCCACGTGAAAGCCATTTAAAATGTGCTATAAGCAATAAATGCACCACCACAAGTCAAGACAAAATTGCAACTTATGCGGATTGGTGGATAGATTCAGTCAATTTAATTGTAGATTATGCTTGGCTTTGACGAGCAATTAGGTGCACAACTGTATATGTATGTAAAAATGGCCAAATGCAATTCAAGCATTCTATGATTTCTGTTAAGGTGCTAGAGTACGAATTTTGCCTGTTTTTTGGAAGCAGCTGATTTTTAAGACAATTTTCCTTGACATCCTCTTAAATTTGACATTTCTTCAATGTTGCGTTGATGCACAATCGACTTAAATTTGTTCTCAAAACGGAGTCAAATAGAAGACCAATCTGCCCAAAGTTTGATATAATTCACAACGTATCTCAGACCTGCTGCTTCCTCAAGCGAGTTATTATTAAATGACAATTTGACATGTAATGCAGAATGACATCGATATGTGAAGAATAGATGACCACAACTCTAGCGCTAACTTTCAAGTCACATAGTGAAAGTCCATCATCCAGAACACAAGTGGTGCAACATAAATGGCATATGAAAGTGATTAAGTGTAAAGAAATAAAAGTCAAAAATACAAGTTTAGAGAACAAAAGCGAAAAAATGAAGGTTATGTAAGTTACATAATGCCAAGAACATAATGTAGTTCATGGACTCATCTCGACTCTTTTAAAAAGGGATTTAGATTTTTTTTCGCTTCAGCTATGCGACAGCGAATTTGACCACTATGTCTGCTGACAATTGAAAAATTAAAAATGTCTCTGAGAGATCGCCATGTGTACATGCATGTTTGAAAATGCTCGCAGCCTTACTAGCCTGAAAATGCTCTGCGACACGGTCATGGAAAAAAACCGCATGTGCTTCCTATATAGAAAGCTCCACATACAGTGCATGTGCCTTTGTAAACAACGTTCTTAGCGTTACAGAAAGGGGTATCATTTATAAGACAAGAACGTTTCGAACATGCAGTTTGCAAAGATGTCTATCATATTAGACACTGTCTCGTAGGATATGAGCATAATGATTTATTGTTATAGCAATATATTATTATCCTCATATCCTAGCAAACAGTGTCTACGATTAAGTGTCTGCGCTAAAGTACACAAACGCCATGTAGGGTGAACGAAGGTTCAAAACAAAACAATTATCGAAGGCATGCCTTTCTTCTCTCACATTGACTGCAGATTGTTTGCCGCATATGTATGTTTGTGTACTTCAGCGGTAATGAAGAAAAATGTTGAAGAAATTTGAAAAAGAAGTATTGAACTTATTTGAATAGAGCTTACATATTCGCACTTCTTACATCGCAAGGATTCTGAAGACACAGACCATGAACATTTTTGGTGGAAAAGTGAGAATATTACATTTTTAGCCAAGAGTCATGGTTTTTGTGATAACGTCGCGAAATTACCAATTTTTTCCTAGTTCACCGATTTTGATGACCAGTTTATCAAAATAGAGCTCAGAAAATGCCCGCTCTCCCCGTGCCTGAACTCACATGTTTTCTTATTGAAAAAGTGAAATTTGCAAATTGAGTGATTTTCATAGTTTGAGCACTGCTCTTCAACTGAAATAATGGATGCAAGTCTATCATAGCTCATCTGTTCACACATAATGGTCATTAATTTGAAATAAAACGAGCCGCAGACCAGGCCCCTATCGTGACTAACTAGTAATCTAACAAATTAAAGCTAGAAATAGAAACTTCGATCAAGGCAGCCCCGACACGCAAAGCGTTGAGAAGCACAGATTGAAATGGACGTGCTCTTATGAAATATTTATTTAATTTTGGAATCGCTGAGAATTAAAGTTCAAACATTTCACTCTATCCTCATTTATTTGTGACAAAAACATTGTTGCACTGACACACGCGGGAAGAAAACATTAGAGAATGACCTCTTCGGTTGTCTTTCCACTAAATATTCATTGATGCTAAGTGTCTCCTTTACTGTGATAAATTGTCGTTCACACTAATCAATTACACAACAATCCAAGGCATTTTGTCTAGCACATAATTGGATTTCAATGTTAATTTGTCGTATTGTTCCAAGGATAATAAATGGGTCTCGAATATCTGAGGAAGAACTTCCTGTTATTAAATGTAATGGATTCCGGATTCATTTCAAAATAATAAAAGGCTTAATTTTGAAGAATGGCTAATCTTTAGCACATTTCATCCTTGAGTTAGCACAATACTTTCCAACCAATTTCCTCGCTTGCAGCGTTGAAACAACAGGCGTGAATTGAAGAAGAATAGATCGTCAACAGTGAAAGCAAATTGGCCATTAACCTTTTGATGCTGCTAACAGTTGGAGACAGCGGCTGATCTCTACTGCTATCGATATTGGTAAATGGATTGGATCAGTGCGGAGACCTGTAAAAGCTTGCTTTTCTAATCTGCGAGTACATAGATATCGAGGTTTCAAGGCAAACTGACGGTCGCTCTGTTGTGACTTAACTAACAGCTTCTCATCGGATGGAGAAAAATATATAAATCACCTGAAAATGACAAGCAGACCCTCGTCTACCAAGTAAGTGCTAACTTTTTATAACTGAAATAATTATAATCGACATCAAACTTCTTTGAAAGATGCAGCATTTTACGTGCTATACAACCTAAATCATGGCACTAAAAAGGCTTTGATTGCAAATAAGCAAAGCGTCGCATAAATCGCTCTCAGTATAGATTTTCTTATTCAACCGGTTTCGACTGGAACCTTTTACAATTTGTTAAGTTTCAATCTTCCTCAGGTGATATTAGTATGAGAAGCTCCAGTCACATCGTCATGATAATATTTCTCTGGTTGATTAGTTGAACTTTAGCATGGAATTAGAGTTGCATGATAATTTTCTTTTTCATAATTTGATGTTGTCATTAATATATATTATATCAACAATTGTTTTATACATTATATGTTATAGCTATTTTTTGTTATTTGATAATGAAGAATATTCTCCCGGACCCTCACGCCGAACCCTCTGACGATAGGATGAGAAAATAGGCCGAGTGGAAGACCGGTTTCGCTTTACTAGAAAAATAAGCTTTATCAATTCCATGTTGTTAGATGACAAATTACATGCAACTGAATAATTTACAGAGAAAGTCACAGGTTAATGATCGCTTCTCAATAGCGATCGAAGATTTCGGTGCGTTGTATAGGATGCTGTTACTTTGGTATTGGATATGCGAGATTGGCAGAGACGAAGCACTCTTTGACTGCATTGTCCATGTGGTAGTACTAATCGAAGCTTGCTGTTATTGTTCAACTGGATGTTCATGCCATGTGGTTGCAGGGTGTTCAGTCTCTTCATCCAGGAATTCTCTTTCTGCAGCCTGCGTTCTTTATTGATACAAATTTCAAGAGCGGTGAAAGAAAAATCAGACATGGAACAATTGCCGTTGTTAAAATGTCTCGCCACAGAGGTGTCACATGAGACTCTAATACTGTCTACATGTTCAGAAATACGCTGATACAAAGGACGGCTGGTTTGACCCACATAAAACATTGTACATTTTTTACATTTTATCAGGTAAATGACATTTACATCTGTACAGTTGAGACGGTGCATAATTACGGTGCGAATTTACAATAAAAACTATATGTACATATATTACAGTTACACTTAATGAAACCAGTTTGCCAACTATCCGGTTTCCGTTTTGTTGCACGTAAAACTTTTCTTACATTGTCTCTGATTTCAGATCGAGAAAAACCTTGAGCCCGCCATTTTGGTTGCACAATGCTTTTTGTCACCTTAAAATCATCGTATGTGGCACTGTGTGTAACCCATCTGTACAACTGGCCATATAAAATGTTGTTAAACACATGCCCAGGATGGAAAGAATTTGGCGTTAACATACAATGATCATCCGTCGGTTTGAAATAAGTACGGTACAAAAGACGATCGGTGTCTATATACAACTTCAAGTCCAGAAATTTACAGAGGTTGAGCTATATACAAGAGAAACATTTATACCAGGATAGAAGCCATTAACAAAATCTCTGAAGATGATCAACTCAGTCTCAGAAAAATTCCATACGCCAAAGATGTCATCTATATAGCGGAGCCACGCAGTTGGTCGTTTGTGCACGCTGCCTAATAACAAAGACTCCCATTCCATTAGATAAATATTTGCTAGGGAGCCACCAAACACACAGCCCATGGCTACACCCTGCTTTTGCAAAAAATTCTCATCATGAAAGACAAAATAGTTGTTCTGCAAAATGATTCGCAACATCGATAGGATACTCAAGTCTGGTCTCTTTACATCAGGAAAACGCAAGAACGCTCGACTCACAGCAGAAATGCCATCTTCTATCGGTATGTTAGTGTATAATGACTCTATGTCTATCGTAAATAAAATGGAGTGACTAAAAAAATTTGCATTTTTTGTACGGCAAATAAAATGCGAAGAGTCTCTAACATAGCTTTCAGCCAGTTTAGCAATAGGAGTCAGGAAAAATTCTATTAGCTGACTACAACCTTTAGTTACACTTTCACAATCTGATACTATAGGCCTCCCAGGAGGCATGGCAGTGTAATGCCAATCATTTTTATGTAGTTTAGGTAGTAGATAAAACAAACTAGATTTCGGAACACAGGGAGGCTGAAAAAACTTCAATTCACGACTGGTGATAAAACCACGACTCCAAATATAATTCAGCAAATTAGACAGTCTGTATGTTATAGCTATTTTTATTACTATTTATTATATGTTTTATTATTGTAGGCCATATTTATAATTTTCGATAATGTTAGTATTTTGGTTTCGTAAACATTTTATAAAATTCAAAACGCAAAATCCTCCCAAATGATTTATCAATTTACATTGATAAGTCAAAACACGTAAAGCTGTAAGCTAAATCTCGACGACCCGCTTGTCGAGGCCATGGAATTTACTTGATTCAGCGGCAGACAACATTGCATCGTAGTTATAATGTGAAAATATACAATAAGCTCGAAGTATAAGCCAAGCTTAAAGCACCAATAATGCGAAGGATATAGCTCACATAGTGAGCATTCGCATGATGCACAATGTAGGGAAGTTCCAAGAAACTGAGACATTCTGTCACGTTCTCCTTAGTTTTCAAATTCGAACTCCATCATGCACGAAGTTTAAATATTGCAAAGTTCAGATACATAATAAATGTACAGAAGTAAAAGTAATAATAAGTAGGCTACATTATGGTTAACAAATGGATGTAAAATAGGAATTTTAGGCTCAGAATAACTATAGATGGTAGAGGATCACACTCTCCACCATGACCTCATAATGAGGAAATGCACTGCGTTCATTTCTTATGAGTTAAGACTAAGTTTGGATTCGGAGACAAACGCAATCTTGTGAATATTAAGGTTTTTAATCTATCATTCACCAGAAATCACCTGGATCCCGCCCAAGTGCATAAGAAAGATGAAAGTGAGAAAAAAGTTATTACAACCTGAGATTGCCTGAATTTGAACATGGCTCATTTACTTCTTTTACCTTGATGAAAATGTGAGGTTCCACGTACCCGGGTTGCTATGATTAAAAATATGAAAGAATACCTTCTTCTTCGGGTACTTATACCGTACCCGAAGAAGAAGGTATTCTTTCATATTTTCAATTCTTTTACCTTGTCAAGTATTGAATGAATTAGACTCGATTGTGCTTCTTCTTTTAGATGGTTGTATCATATGTGTTTCGCATGTCATCATGATTTCAAGGAGACAATACAGCATGTGGAATGTTAGTATTTTCCTCGAGTCATGAAATCTTCAAATGTCTACTAAAAGACTTATTCAATGAGCATATTCGTTCTCACGTTGACTATTGTTCACCAGTTTCATCCAATTCATCAGCAAGTTAGGATGTGGTCAAAAGCAATTTATGAAATACCTTTGTTTTGTGAGAAATGTCTTTTGTTGTTCAGATTCCTATGACAGTTTATGTTCAAAATTTATTTTGACTTTGATTGCGCTTAAAACGTGACGTAAAATCACTGACATGCTGTTTTTAAAATATTGTACGTGGTGAAGTAAATTGTCATTATCTTATCTCGTCTGTATATGGTCTGTGCGCTATAATATTCCAACAAGACGTAGGCCTATTTTTGCTCCAATGGGTAATAGCAGATTATTATTGCGCAAGAATGATTTCAGCACAAGAATCTGTGACTTGGCGAATTACTATGATGAAATTATTTTTGTGATCGACATCAGTTCTCTTAAACGCATTTTGTTGTGTCGGATGACTTGAATTTAAAAATGTGGGCTTTATAACTTTTCTTCACCTTAATTGACCTTTTTCTCAATGGCATGACCTTTTGCTGCAACTGTTAAATTAAATGAAAAATATGATGCGCACAAATTTGCTGTAAGGATTGGGTATTTGAAGCTCACAAAGTTGACGTTCTTATTGAATGTTTGATGACAGATGAGGGTATAACTGACTATCATCTACAATCGCATTCTGTGCGAGTTACATGTAGTGATTAATTATCGCTATATTTAGAAATTTCTGGGTATGACTGCGACTTTATAGCAGAAAACTATTGACATTGTGAAAAAGAACAGAGATTAAAAAGATTTTCTCATTGAAAAGTTGAAAAATCCAAACTTGTTTTCTAGAAATTTACTTTTGCTGCTATTGCTGCTTGCTAATTCGGTCACCTGTTTCCTTTCCGTGGTTTTTTAAAATTTGAATCACCTATTTTTTCGTGACTGCAGTTTTAACGCATTTCAAGCATTTCCTCAGAAATTGCTGCATTTGGCACACTGAAAGATTACATTTATGACTTATTTTGAAAAATACTTTTTCCAAGATCTGAATTTTATCACATTTTGAAAATATTTTGTATACCTTTCAATGGAACGCATCGATTTTCAATGTGAGTGCTGAATTCAAGAAATAGAAATATGAGTCTTTGAATCATATCATGAGATTCTATGTGCCATAGACATGGAACACAGGCTTGGAAATTCGAATGTTATATAATCAGTAAAGTGCTTATTAAGTAAGATTTTATGATAGTGGCATTTCAGCAATAAATTTGTGTTTCTGATCATTTGAGAACTTTGGGTGTCTTTAAATCATCTGTCTTCTATAAAATCATATCTGAAGGTACCTATGGACTCATAGAATACCATTGAAGATACATTCGAATATGAACTTCATAACAGAATCTTCCACACCTTATTCTCACATTAAATGTTTTGAGCTGAATTCTCAACTTTCCATCTTTTGTATTCAAAAGAGACTTCAAAGCCAATATAGACATTTTGGCATAATATTTGGCAATAGTTAAGGGATTAACAGCAAAAATGCCACAAAACTTCAGAATCTTGTGAATGTATAAAGTTGGAAATTCATAATTTTGCATCGATGTTTATAGTACAAAGATAAGGAGTTAGAGCAATTGAATGCTAGCGAATAAAATAATGATAGCGAATAAATGCTTCTGCAATTGAATAGGTCGCACGCAAAATGTAATTTATCTCATCTTTAAACAGTTCTTAAAGAATAGAGAAGGTTCAAGAATGTGAATCGTAAACTCAATTTTTTAATCACGCTTGTTGTGACTAAACATGTTTTTCATTATTCAAAAACTCCTGAATGAATTTGATACATTCCAGACATTTGAAGCTTGCAAATCAAATCTCATTACATTGACGACAGAAAAGAAACATAAGTTAACAACTGACATCGTGCATAGATGCGTATCTCAGACACAATTGATTCTCCGTTGAATGACAGCATTTTCAATTTCAGTTCAGTTCCTAGCTACTTATCTTGGCCGACCGGTTTGACCAACAATTTTTAATCCTTAAAATAAATGCCGAAATTGGTTCAATGAAATGAACTTCAAGTATTGTTTAAGTCGAAGTTCATGATCGCATTATAATCTACATTGCTTCAGCCATAGAAATAGAAAAACAACATTTTTCCATCAAATTCACTTTGCGATATAAACGTTCCCGGTTTTTCCAATTTACAAGGAGAAGTTTTAGATGCCATAATTTGAAAAAATTCTTTCAGTTCAGTTCGTGAGAACTTCGTACAAGGAATTTCTATGACATTAAGTATGTGCACTCACAAAGTCATTATTTAGATATTGGTTAGCGATTCCTTGTCTGCTATGATTATCGGAGGAATGTACATTATCTATTCATCAGAAGAACATGAAAATGATTTCTTGTACTTCGACCGACTTCTTCAATTATACGAGAAAAACATTTATTACATTGATAAATTTGAATGTTTGAAATTCAAGTTGAAATGAAATTAGTTTCAAAAATTACAGATACGAATTATTATTATGAGAAAAGTTAAGAAGACAAGAATTTATCATAACATGCCGGAAACTTGTGGCAGTTGAGAATTCAAAAACGGAGTAACTTTCAAATGTAAAATATCCAAAAGTTAATCTATTGACATTCTAAAATGTAGTCTGCTTGATAATAATCCACGGTGACCTTTTTTGGCCGAAGCTCAGTTTCCAATGATATCTTCAGGACTCACTCTCGTGCATGACATGACCGACCGCTTGTATCTCGAAGAATGACTTGAGTGAGATGAATGGACCTTGGATTAGATTGCTATGCAAGATATGAGAGAGTAGTAGGACTTCAAACCGTGACGACCTTGGTTATCTAAACCATTCGCTCTATCAATTGAGGTTGATGATGGAGAGATCTAGTGTTACATACACACACCATAACAATGAATAAGCATTTCGTTACAATGACTGTCAATGCATGGACTTCTAGATTTGAACGAAATTGTAGCTGCTCCTTTGACATGTTCAGGCTATGACATGGCCTAATGTCAAGGTCCACATACAGTGGTTAATGTTGCACTAAAGTTTTCTCATCATTTCTTTTTCTCCGTCAGATATTCTAAGGTTGCTTGCATAAAATATTCCGCATATCCGAGAAATGTCAGTCAAAAATGATTATGTCTTACTTTTTGCGGATGAACTTTATTAGAGACAATTTTTCGCTCGATCAGCAAGTATAATGGACGAGATTTTGATTGCCGAGATGACACGCTAACGAACACGGCTGCATCATAGCCTATTTGAAAGCTGAAAGTGTTAGCTCTCGAATGACGTATGACGCGTTAACATATAATAGAATGAAATTATCCTTATTGTCGCAAATTAATCGATGAGCACATTGCATGAAAAAAGAGAAAGATGCTAAGAAGCTAGGGCTAAGGGCAGTACTTGATGAAGGAGCTACCGAGTCTTTTGCATCATGCTTTAAGCCGCATAATGGGGAGATTCAACCTCGATCTTAATGGGCGAGGTAGAAAAATGGGCATCGTTGGATACAATCTGCAAGAATAGGTTGTCACATAGGTTGTCACCGGCGGTCGTTATGGTATCGTTCTCGGCGTCCACCGACATTTCGGCAATCCGAGGCGCTCTCCGCTCAACTTTTTCGACCTGGGAAAACACTCTCTCAGGCAAGTTGCAAAAGGTAGAAAAGGCATACAGCAAAATGCTGCGGATGCAGGAAATGTAGACGTTGAATATGCACTCCTTCGGACATCCTGATCTTCTTAAGCGAATGATAAAAGACGAATGATAATTTGACATGACATGATTGGAAGGCACGAGAATCACTTGCATTTTTATATACTTTAGTTGCCCCATTTTCTATCATCACCATTAGCCAATAATTTCTATATATAGTTAAATTGGTTGAGGCTAACCTCCGGTAGATCATAAAGAAAAATAATAATACTACAGGCCTAACTAAAAACTGAGAGAAAAAAATATAACTTACTACTGCGTTTTAAACAAAATTATAAATCTAACAACTTACTTATGACATTAGCGTCTAAAAAGGAGTGATTATAGACATGACACTTGTGTGTCTGCTTATATACTTCAAACTTTGTAACTTATCTAAATCCCAATCTGCTATCAGTCAAATACAATTACAAACAGACCTGTCATTTCTAATGCGGATAACTGGTCAACCACGTGTGGTGTTACGCGAATGCTTCAATCGAAGTGAGAAGATGAAGCTGAAGATAATAAAAGTAAAGAATTTGATCCCTCCAAAGGACCGATCTGGCTTTCCCACAGGTTACATGAAGTGCAACTAAAACAGATAATTGATATATGCTGAGATAAAGTTGATGAGGACAAAAGTAATAGAGGTCATCAGCAGGAACTTGAGCAAGATTCACGTTTCGGCCCCTTAATTCCTGTACGTTCAAACTCGCTCAAGCGGGGCCCTGCTTTAAAGAAAGCAGCCTCGAAAGAAAAATCTCGGACATGTAGTCAGATACATTGACTACGCCATCGAGATGATTCGAACTGACTAAACTGGAAATATGGAAAAGGAACTTAAATAAAGTTCGGGCAGTTGTCCAACAGTTGCTTAGCGGAGAAATAACCGTATTTCAATAAAGTCTCTGTGTTTGTGTAACTGCTTTTCAGCACTGCGCTTAAGATCAAAGCGATTATAACCTCTCGCAATGAGGGTGGTGGAGGTACGATTTATTTTTTCAATAAAATCGCTCTCATGTGTACAGATGCGAATATATCTCAAAACCTGTCCCGCGAAAACTTTGATACCTATTTTGTAAGGCATAGTGTTTTGAGGAAATGTTAAGAGCGTAACAGGAAAATTGAAGTTATCAACCTTATGAAATACAGAGGTAACCGCTTCTGTATTAGTGATTTGCATTTTAATGTCTAAATATTCAATGTTGTTATCATTATCTCCACTTCTACTTGCCTCCAGACTTGGTGGATAAATTTTAGGAATTAAAGAAGCGAAATGTTTATAATTAATAATACACAGATCGTCTATATATCTAGAGGTATTCGATAGAAGTTTAGCTAGACCATACTTTTTACTTTTCATAAGATTAGACATGAAAATATATTCGCAGTGTAAAAGAAAAAGGTCTAGGTTATAATCAACATCAGTGTCAGCAAGTTTGATAAACTTCAAAGACCTGCTCTTCTAATCGCAATTATGACTTGCACCCGCATAGACCATTTCTAGCTTCACATCTTACTTTTCCAACACAGAACGTGCTGATCTTTATATCTATTGATAGAATCATTCTCAAGGAGAAGACCATGCGTGCATGTCAGGGAAGCTCGGGTCCTAACCAACAAGGCCTACTGATGCTAGCGTTCGCCATGGAGAACACTACTAAAACCAAGCAAATCAAATTTTATTGTACGCCAACACAGATCAAAAGAAATATCAAGTCAAAGTTATCTTTAAAGTCGATAACCTGTCACGCCAGTTCTTGCCTTCTGGGCTCGATCTCTCTCTCTCTCTCTCTCTCTCTCTCTCTCTCTCTCTCTCTCTCTCTCTCTCTCTCTCTCTCTCTCTCTCTCTCTCTCTCTCTCTCTCTCTCTCTCTCTCTCTCTCTCTCCTCTCTCTCTCTCTCTCTCTCTCTCTCTCTCTCTCTCTCTCTCTCTCTCTCTCTCTCTCTCTCTCTCTCTCTCTCTCTCTCTCTCTCTCTCTCTCTCTCTCTCTCTCTCTCTCTCTCTCTCTGTCTCTCTCTCTCTCTGTCTCTCTCTCTCTCTCTCTCTCTCTCTCTCTCTCTCTCTCTCTCTCTCTCTCTCTCTCTCTCTCTCTCTCTCTCTCTCTCACTCTCTCTCTCTCTCTCTCTCTCTCTCTCTCTCTCTCTCTCTCTCTCTCTCTCTCTCTCTCTCTCTCTCTCTCTCTCTCTCTCTCTCTCTCTCTCTCTCTCTCTCTCTCTCTCTCTCTCTCTCTCTCTCTCTCTCTCTCTCTCTCTCTCTCTCTCTCTCTCTCTCTCTCTCTCTCTCTCTCTCTCTCTCTCTCTCTCTCTCTCTCTCTCTCTCTCTCTCTCTCTCTCTCTCTCTCTCTCTCTCTCTCTCTCTCCTCTCTCTCTCTCTCTCTCTCTCTCTCTCTCTCTCTCTCTCTCTCTCTCTCTCTCTCTCTCTCTCTCTCTCTCTCTCTCTCTCTCTCTCTCTTCTCTCTCTCTCTCTCTCTCTCTCTCTCTCTCTCTCTCTCTCTCTCTCTCTCTCTCTCTCTCTCTCTCTCTCCTCTCTCTCTCTCTCTCTCTCTCTCTCTCTCTCTCTCTCTCTCTCTCTCTCTCTCTCTCTCTCTCTCTCTCTCTCTCTCTCTCTCTCTCTCTCTCTCTCTCTCTCCTCTCTCTCTCTCTCTCTCTCTCTCTCTCTCTCCTCTCTCTCTCTCTCTCTCTCTCTCTCTCTCTCTCTCTCTCTCTCTCTCTCTCTCTTCTCTCTAGAACTCAAGAGGTTTATTGTCCCAGCTGGGCACAAACATATGAATGAAATGTTACAAAATGAGTGATGTGAGGATAAAGTTGACAATGGGTGAATAATGAAAAGTAAAGATAAAATAAATCCTCCACGTTTGCCGTTGTCTATTATAAAATCAACATGAGCCGTGTCTGAAACGATGTTCGGAGGAAGTGATGAAATGGCATGGCGAAGGCAACTGATCATGATACACGGTAGCCGAGTGGAGAGGAGACATTCAAAAAAATCAATGCATGAAAAATCGATGTCATTTGTGATTCTTTCATATAAGCTTTCAGTTTCTTTATCAATGTAATGTAATTGACAATTTTGAATAATGTATGCATCAACTTTGATTAGTAACTGAGCATTGTTGACAGTGTTCTTTTGTAATTTGCTATTATTATTTTTTCTTTCTTTGTTTTTTTTAAGGCATGGCATTAAGTCTTTTCTACAGTTATATTTTATTTACGTTACTCCAAGTGCAGACATACATTCACATGCAGTCAAATCAACTCATTCTGTTATTAATCATTATTATTTGATAGTCGAAGTCCGGTGAGAAATTGACATGCATGTGTGAAAATTCAAATCATCATCACCTAAAACAGGCTAATATCACAAGGCTGTCAAATATTTAACGTTAGAATTATAGTGATGATATCATACTTGAAACAGATGACACATTTGAAATAACTATATGATTGATATCTCTGACACTTACTTACCTGTAAGTAGATAGATTCGGAAAATTTGCTCAGATTGATGAGATGAAATATATACCGGACTTCGACTTTGATTTCGTCTGTTATTTGTCACAATTGAATTAGGACTGAATCAGTATTGAAGTGGAACGAACGTGTAAGATAATGAGTTGTATTTATTGATGACGTCATGTATCGATTTCTGTCGTTTATAGAGACCTAATGCTTTCATGAATGGCCATGTCTATGCCTCGACTAAGTGTCGGTTAAGAGGGATGTTTTATCATGGTAATCGAATCGCGTACAAATCTCTATGATAGACATCTGTCATTGATATCTATGCGTGGTAGCATGTGTCTGCATTGTTGCTTCTCTGTTGTCAATGTCGACATTAGTAGTTGTCAATATCTCGCGCATACTTCACATTTCATTATACAGATTGTTTCATAAAAAATGGATCACCTTTAAACATCGCCTTAACTTCAACTTTGTCTAACTCCGCCAAACTTGAACGAATTTCTCTGAAATTTGGAAGATATGTCAGTTGTGCTTACTAATATCATTGTTGGAAATTTCAAGCATGAATATTGAGTTGTTTTCCTGTTATAGATACAAAAGTAGTAGATAATTTGATCTTCATTTAGCAGTGTTACACAAAATCATACCTCACTCTTATAAAATTACATTTGTTTCCTTTGTTATGTAATATGTTGTTCTACAAGCCAAAAGCTATCAAGCAAAACAAAAATAAAGAAAATCGGTCAATCAGAGCCAGTATAGCACCATTATTCATCAACAAAAATGTAACTGCTACATGTGATTAACTGGACTTCATGTTCCATAGCTTCCTGACTTCGTTGCGGTGGTGTTGGCAGCACTCCTGATTGCCTTCAGCTAGAAATCTATCTCTTACCGGTTGAAAACAATACAAAGCACAAATGAACAATAACGAGATCGCATTCACAAAGGGCAAAGTGTCAGCCTTCTTAGAACTAGGGTTTTCTTTGCGAGCTACAAGCAAGCGACTAAATGTCCCTTACACAAATGTGCATCGATGGCATAATGATGATTTTCGACTCTGTCGTAAAGAGGGCTCTGGCCATCCACGCAAAACATCCAAACGTATAGACCGCCTAATTTTGAGATTTGTTAAAGTTGATCCAAGTCTCTCGTTAACTGAGATGGCTGCACTAGACTCGTCTACTTCTAAGTCCACTATTCGTAGAAGACTTATTGAGTCGAATTTCAAGAGCTGTAAGAGGCCTTCTCAGATCGAATTATCATATCAGCATACAAAAAGACGTCTCAGATGGGCAATGAGTCATTGTCACTGGCGAAATCAATGGGATCGGGTTGTCTGGTCTGATGAGGCATCAGTCCGTCTGAAGGATTAGGGCTTAGAACATTATCTTGGCCAGCTCTTTCTCCTGATCTGAATCCCATGGAAAATGTATGGAGTATTCTAAAATGTAACGTTCGTCGTTCACTGCTACCTACAGATGGCGTATCACAACTTACGTCACTGTTAAAAAAAGAGTGGAGAAAGTTAGATCAGTCAAAAATCAACGATATCATCGAATCAATGCCTAGACGAATTGGTAATGTCATTGACAATAAGGGTAGGGCCACAAAATATTGGCTTCTTAAGAACCGTTACTGTATCATAGCTTATCAGATTATATAAGGACATTTAAATATATTAGGGACATGAAATAACATGAAAAATGCTTTCTGTATCATACTTATGTTTTATTTAGTCAAATTTTAGGATGATCCACTTTTTATGAAACGGACTGTAGTTTTTCGTAGATATCTAGGCGCGTTCGATCTGTTTCTACATGTGCGTTAATGTCAACGCTTAATATTCTTGCATATTACTTGCATCTTGGCCGTGATTTTATAGATATCTATGTACAATTATTTCGTTTATGACATAGATATTTGTTCCTATTGTTAATGATGAAACTGTCAAGTTGTTCTAATCAGATTTGCTTCATCGATATATTTTGCAAGAAGTTTTAATTCCCTATGATTTAATGTATCCATGATTTGATGGAACTCTGATTTACTAATTGTCTGTAAAAACGGAGCAATTGAGTTTCTAATGCTGTCATATTTTGAACACGAACAGAAGTAGTGAAATGAATCTTCAATTTCATTATTATTACAATTCTTACAAATGCATTCGTCATATGTCTTTCTGTCATTATACCTTCCTATTTCGGTGATTAGGTTGTGGTTGCCAGTTCTCATTTTAAGCACTGTTGAAACTACTTTGCTATTGTTTGTTATGTTTAGATATCTTTTTGTATTACACTCAAAACGGCATAGCTCTAAATAATTTAAACCTTTGTTGCTATGTTTTGCCATATCTATCCATTGTTGTCTGAAGTATTCTGTTAATCTTTTATTAATCATTTTTTGTTTGTGCAATTGAGTTGAGACTTATGGTTTGATGTATATCATCTAATGCGAGATTTCTGATCAGTCTATTTATGCGAAATACCCAAGTATTATGAAAAGCACGTTCTTCTATGTTTTGATTGATGATTTTGAATATCTTTTTTGTTAATAAATTTTCGTTTAGATGGTTTAGTTTCGACCAATAATTTAATGCCGCTTTATAAAAGTGAAATTCTATAGGTTTAACCCCAAATTCTCCAAATATGCAGTAATTTGGCGTTGTAAGTTTCAAGTGATATTGCTTTTTAAAAAATTGAGTTTGAATTTTGTTGAGGTCCTGTATATTTCTATCGAAATAAAATTCCGAACCATATTTCATTTTTGAAATTGTCAACATTTCGAATGCATTCATAAGAATATCTCCATCTACATATCCGAAATCTTTTATTGTTTTGCCTGTTATACTTGCCGAGATCTTTCCTTGCTTTGCTAAATCGTTAACCTGTTTTCGATCATCTTTCGAAAAAAATACTCCGAGATATTTATATTCATTTACTACTTCAATTGTGGTAGTGCTTTCACTTGTCCTGATTTCGACATGACTGTAATTATTCAAGTCATTATATATCATTATTTTAGTGTTATCAAAGTTGATGCTCAAGCAATTTTCTATACAATACTTTTGCACAATTTGTATTTGCTTCATTAATCCTTTTTTCGAATTGCTCATCAATAATATATCGTCTGCGTAAATAAGTGAAGCTAATTTTATATGCATAATACTTATGGGATCTATGGCATCTAAATTCTTTTCTAATTCTATAAGAAGATCATTCATATAAAGGCAGAATAATGTCGGTGACAAGCTGTCTCCTTGTGGAATACCATTGTTTAGCTTAAAAGTATTGCTTTCTTCATCATTAAATAATATTTGATAATTTTTATTCATAAGAATGTTTTGCAACAATGACAGAAATCTCCCTCTCGGAATTACGTGACTGAGCTTATATAATAATCCATCTTTTGGTATGCTATCAAAGGCCTTCGATAGATCAATGAAACAAAGATATAATGCTGTCTTATTATTTTTGCTTATTCTAATTATTTCTTTAAGGATCCATATGCAATCAATGGTAGAATTATCTTTTCTGAAACCTATTTGTGATTGATGAAGTAATTCACATTTCTCTATCCATTGATTTAGTCGGTTATTGAATATTTTTGTCAGAAGTTTTTCCAAGCAAGAAGAAAGATTTATGAACCTGTATGAGCTAACGTCGTTTCTGTCGCCTTTCTTGAAAATTGGAGTTATCCAGCTAATTTTCCTAGGAATATTTTCGTTATTCAGAATATTATTAAATAATATATCAATTAGTTGGAGTGTGTTATCCATATTCATTTTCAGAATTTCATAGACAACATGATCAGGACCGCTAGATTTTGAGTTGGCCACATTTTTTAATGCATCAGTAATATCGTTGACTGATATTCGAATGTTTAAAGTATCGTCATTCGGCACTATATTGCTGTTGAGGAAATTATCTACATTAATATAATTTACAATTTTTTTATTAAGATCTGTCAATTTTTTGTCTCTGTTTAGCAATTCATTTTTGAATGCTGCAATAGATAAATGGGTATTATTGCTCTTTCTATTTTTCATTTCTTTATTATTCATTAACTGCCAAAATTTTTTGTTATCATTTTTCGTTTTAGCATCCTTTAATTCGTTCAATTTCAATGATTGTATTTTTCTTTTCTCTTTTTTTATCGCTTTATTTAAAACTTTCTTTGTTTTCATTAATGATGTAAGGTTTTCTTCTGTTTTATCTGTTTTCCATACATCTACAGCTATCTTATATTGTTGCCTGAGCTGTCTCGTATCCATGGTGTAGATAATTGTTTGATTGTTTTTTTCAATGGTCTCTCTCTCTCTCTCTCATCGTCTCTGTGGATGGTCGGATGAACTTGTTTCTCGTACAAGATATCTTTGTTGCCATCAGTTTTGGACGGATCTCCTGTGTTACTTGTCGGATATTTTCATATCAAGGTTTGGAACACGCAGAATAATTTTGTCCAGCGTTTTATAGCAGTTGCATCGTTTTCGCACCCTCTGTTCTCTCGTCGCGAGTTCGCAAAGATTTGCGTTGTGTGGTGTACTGGATTTGTTTTGAAATTTCTATTTCCCTGCAAAATCGACAATTTTGGTGTCATTTTGGACTGTTTAATCAGATATCTGCAGTGACCATAGAAGTAGATAATAATACACTAGAATGGAAGTTTGATATCTTGCCTATGTGCAATGATGGCACATGGAAAAATCTATGGTCTACAGATCAGATTCGATCTAAAACATTGTATCATAGTCAAAGTATTTGCCAAGTTGGTTGTGGAAGAGAATTTTCATGAAGAGAATTTTAAGTGAGATGGTGGCATTGTTTCATGTGAAATAGCCTACCATTCCATGGCTTAATACACTGCATCTATTTGCAGCAGTCAATGACAACTATTTTCCAATTTTTCAACACTGGAATACGAATTGAAATTTGGTTCACAGAGTCATAATCGAAAGTAGTCGGTGTACTGGTTGTAAGAATATCTCAAGAATTCAAAGATAAAAATTCTAATTATTGGATAATTTCTCTTTCTAACGGTCAAGAAACCTAACGCTCTTCTGGAGTAAACACATCGAAAGCTTCTTTAGCGACAGTCATTTATCAGATAAATGAAATGTCGTTGGAACTAAATGATTTATGTGACATAGTGTGATGATATTTTGGAGGCTCATATTCGAAAGCATGCAAAGGTTTTGAAAATTTTTCAAATATAATGAACATGGGAATCCTTTTAAGTAAAATGAATATTCTAAGATTTCTTGGCCTCTGATTTCAAGCTGGAGTAATGCATGCTCAATAAATCGACATAACAAGTTGCATAAGTGTCTGATTATACTCTTGATGGATTATAGGAGCGATATTTCAAAATGATGAACGTACAGAACGTTTTAAAGGATTTCCTTCTTTGTCATCCTGTCACTGCAGTATTTTGTAAATTCACTATTGCTTTTGTGTACATGATCTTTGGACAAGGGGCAACAATCCAGATCACAAATTGGCTTGATAAACGTAAATGCCAATCCGAAAACAAGAATGCCAGCTCGCAAAATTTGCTTTTTGCCCCAACTAAGTTCCCCGGCGTGTGCCATAATTTTCATGCAATTTCCATTCTAGGACTTTCTATGGTATTGTTAATTTCTATGGCAGTGACAGTAGGTTTTGAAATCCTCTCGGCGTGTAATACATTTGACCAGAAGATTTCAATCCTATACTATGACGCATTTCCTAGTGTCATTGATATCCCAACAAACAACAAGATGACTACGAAATCTACACCATTTCCAGTTTAATTTCAGACATAGTCATTTTAATTTCAGATTGATCAGTTATATTTCAGATATCATCACTTTAATTTCAGAATGGTCAGTTATATTTCAGACAATGTCAGATATATTTCAGATATCATCATTTTAATTTCAGAAGACATCAATTATATTTCAGCTGCTACCTGCCTGAGGTAGATATCCTCGAAAATTTTCAAAGCATTTGTATTTCAAATATTGTGATCAGATTTCAAATGCTTTAAATCACAATTTGGCAGGATTTTCTGATGACAAGATGTCTGACACGTTAAGCATTGACAACAGTGTGGATGAGCCAACAGTGAGAGGCAGCTACTCAAGGCATTCACTAACTGATAGAGAGCGAATCCTTTCTGCAGCTGACAATGGTGACGACTGGATAGGTACAGCACGTTTGCTAAAAATCAACAAGAAGACAGCGTATCACTGGACGTCAAAATCGAATTCAATTCAAGAAACGTGGTGGATACAAGACGAAAAAAGCTTTCACCTGAGCAGATACAAACCGTAATCTCATGGTTTGAAGAGAACAGTCAAACGACCCTGAAGCAGGCTGCAGAAAGGATTCGCCAAGCGTTCAGCACCTCCGTCTCTGTCTCCACTGTTGGCAATTTTTTTTATTTTTTTATTTGGATGGTCATATCATGACATTGAAGAAAATCCATAAAGAGCCACAGTCAATGAACAGCGATCAAAACAAGACTAAGAGGAGAGAATGTTGTCTTCAGATGTCGGAGTACCTAAGAGACGGCAGGCAGCTGATATTCGTTGACGAAACAAACTTCAACCTGTTTTGCAAAAGGACAAAAGGTTGGTCTCGACGAGGTGATCGGGCAAAAATAATTCTGCCAAATTCAAAAGGTCCAAATTTACACCTAATCTCAGGGATGATGTCCACTGGACTGACTGGCTCTACCACGCGTCGAGGCAATTTTAAGGCCGATGACGCCAATGAGTGGCTTCGCTCCATGCTGAGAGCGCACAGCTCTGCCGGACATGATTTGAATTCTGTATAGTTGTGATTTCCGACAATGCCCCATGCCATTGTGGATTTGAAAGGGTCTATGAAGAACCTGAATTCAATGGTGCAGAATTGGTTAGACTATCTCCTTATTCGTGTATGCTTAATCCAATTGAGAACATTTGGAGCAAAATAAAGAATTATGTCAAGACTGCATTGGGCAATCCTCCAGTTACGGCAGGAGAAATACCCCTTGGTGAGCAAAGAATGCACCGATTGGAAGACGAAGTCAATCATGCTGTGACGCAAGTATCAATGCAAGACTGTCTTCGTTGCTTCAATCATTCTCTGTCCTTCCATTCGAGAGCCATAGACTTGCAAGATATGCAAGTCGGCATGTGACTTTTGATGACTTTTTGAAAGGTTTTTTTTGTTCAAATGTATTTTGAAATGCAAATATATAGCAAGTGATGCAAGCGAAATGTAGTTTTATCATCTATGTTCAAGTCTTCAGGGAAAAACAGTATGGGAGGAGTAGCGATATACAAGGAATTATAATAAAAGCAGAGAATATTTTATGGCAATAGTGTCATATGATTGCTTCGAAGCATTTCATGTCCAAAGGAGACACTGATTCCAGATTGCGAATACAAGCTTCTTTTTTCAACGTGCATTTGCATGAAGATGCATGCGCATAGTTGCGATATGATGGGCCTGTCTGCTGCATCAGCGCTTTCAATTTTTGTATGTCAAGAACAGTAGGCCCCAATGGATCAATAAGCGCAGTCATGTTTTATGAATATAGAGCACAAAAGATATCTGAAATTAAATTGACCTTGTCTGAAATATAAATTACCATAGCTGAAATTAATTTGATATCTGAAATATAAGTGACGGGGACTGAAATTAAACTGATGCATCTGAAATTAAAGTGATGATATCTGAAATATAGTTGATGTTGTCTGAAATTAAACTGGAAATGGTGTAGACAGCAATGCAGACGGGAAAATGTAACAAAAGAATCAATCATAGATTCTCGAACACAAGTGTCTGTTTCATTAGACAGAACTTCTCAAGCCAGTCAGTCCAATCCAACTCATGACTCTATGAATTTTGTCAATCACTGACCTTCTCGATGACATTGTCAAAATAACTCAAACGTCATTTAATGCTAAAAAGCCATTGAAAACCCACGAGATCCAAAAAATTTAAATAGATACTCAAGAGACAAAGAACAAAATTATCAATAGTTTGCTTCCATTGTTTAACAATTCATCGAATTCCAATATCGATAGTTATCATTGTGCAAATAATGGCGAGTCAGCGTCAATGACAAAATCTAACGAAACCAAAATAAGAAATCATCAAAAATCTGACGAATCTGCTCATCACAAGCTCAAAGAGACTTACGCTAATATTCTTATCAAAAACACAAATGATGCTAGGGAAATTCCATCAAAATCCAATATCGAAAACTCAGTATCAAAACTACTGAATACACACAAAATCAACGCCACAATTCAAAGTTGTCATACTACAATGTCTGGCGATCTCAAGATACGCTTTCATGCAAATGACGACGTCGACTTCATTGCTAGTACAATTCAAAATGATCTGGGACTTCATGTTTCAGGAAATCCACCTATTTTGCCGAAGTTAAAAATCTCACATATTCCCCAACATATCGATATTCAAAATTTAATAGCTGAAATTATATCCTCAAATCCGTGGATGAATGAGTACAAGGACGATGATTTCATGTTCTTATTTTCATATATACGACAAGACTATCGCAGTATTGTATGCAAAGTATCCCCTGATTTGCGGAAAAGATTTATACAACATCAGAACAAATTGATAATTGGCCACAAAAACTGTCCTGTAAATGATCATATTCACGTTACTCGTTGCACAAATTGCAGTCATTTTGGCCACAATAAGTCAAAATGCAAAGCCGAACAAGCAATTTGTTCTTTCTGCACTTTAAATCATCATAGCTCACAGTGCCCAAATAAATCTGACGAAAACTCTCACACATGTATCAATTGCCTAGAAAACGGAGAACAAAACGATCATCCCAGTCATTCACCAAAATGTCCCTTATACCTACTTCAGCGAGTAAGAGTAGTGAGGCGAACAAATTGGGGCGATGCTGATCCACCATCCTCTCTTTTATGACTAGAGGCAAAATTACATTTGCACAGCAAGAAAATGTCTTTTCGCGCTGAAACCCAAAATAGTCAATTGACAATTCACAAAAAAACACCACACCTTCTGAATATCGGATTATCAAATGAACGCATCATATCCCGCTTGCCTACAATTGGATTATTAAATGCCTGTTCCATCAAAAAAATCAATAGTACGAACGAAAAAGCCTGCAATCTATTAGCTAAAGATATTTCTAGTATGAATATTGACATTTTCATTGTTACTGAAACCTTTTTGCATGATTCAATACCAGATACCTATATAACAATTGATGGCTATAATGTTTTTCGGCGTGACAGGAAAATCTGTAGATGCAAAAAGCATGATTGCAGCAAAGAACATAGAGGAGGTGGTGTACTAATTTATGCTAAAGAAACTTTGCCTGTAGAAATTTATTACTGTCACGAGGTATTAGAAACTATATGGATAAAAGTATCTTGCATGACTGAAAAATATCCACTTTTTATAAATGCGACGTACCATCCACCCAATTCACAAGAGCAACCCATTTGCAAATTTTTAGAAACCACTGTGAATGAAATAATCGACCAATTTCCAATGTCCACTATTTTCATAGCTGGTGATTTTAATAGAATTAATCTGAAGAATTTAGAAGATGAATGTTTCTTGACAACTTTACATACACCCCCAACGAGAGAACTCGCAACTTTAGATCTCATCCTGACTAATCGTCCAGACTTAATTGCAAGCGCAACCTGCTTCAAATCTTTAATTGATACTGACAATCTGGGAGTGATAGTTAAACCAAAAGCCAATTTACCAGCAGTGAGATACACCGCATACTATCGGAACTATTCGTACAGAAATAAGCAATCATTTTCTTCTATTATGGATCATATAGATTTTTCCGACATTTTTGTAATTGAGGATGTGCATGAAGCGACTGCAACTTTAGAAAGCAAGATTGCGAATGCAGTTGATTGTGCATGTCCTATTAAATCGATAAAAATGAGTTACAAGGATCCAGATTGGATAAGTCCTTATATCACGAGCATCATCATGGAGAAAAAGAAACCAAGTAAATCAGACAAACAAATTCAATTAATGAACAACAAAATTCGAAGCCTCAAGAGAAAATATTATATTGATCAAAGTTTGAAACAGAAATGGAAGTGTATAGATAATGTAACCCATCGAAGGAGTTCAAATAAAAAGATTAATTGGAATGAGATTGCCCCAGAAAAATTAAATGACGAACTAGCTAATCGCAGTGCTATAAAATGTAATCATCACAGTGTGCAACCTATCAAATTCGATCTTTTTGATTCAAAACTGGAATTGCCTTACATTACGCTCCAAGAAGTTGTAAACGCTTTTTCTTCAGCGAAGTCTACATCAACTGGTCCTTCGTGTATTCCTGCTTTTGTTTTTAGAGAGTATTTTGATTTGATTGCAGAGCCGTACTGTTATATTTGGAACCTGTCCATAAAAGCTGGAGAATTCCCAGCGATCTATAAAACAGCAAACATAACGCCAATTCCCAAAACAAATAATGCAAAAACAGCTAATCAAATAAGAGGTATATCTGTTACTTCAATAAGCGCGAGATTGTTTGAGCGTGTAATACACAAGAAGTGGATACTACCAAATATTGCTGAACTCAGTGATCCGCTCCAGTTTGCATATCGGCCATCCATTGGAACTGTTGACTGCCTTCTGACACTACAACATTATATATTGAGCAATTTAGATAAACGTAATGTCAATAGTGTGCATGTCATTGCAATTGATTTTTCAAAGGCTTTTGACCGCATTGATCAGAACATCGCTTCACACAAATTCCCATTATTCATCCGCTATCCTCATATATGCAATTGGCTCTACGACTTCTGTAAACATAGATCACAAAGGCTTATTGTTGATGACAAGGTATATCCAACACAAAATATTGATCTTGGTTGTTCTCAGGGCACTGTTGGTGGGCCTAATATCTTCAGCATGTATACGGACGACTGCAAAGCATTGCATGGGAATGATAGAGTTTTCAAGTATTCAGATGATAGCACTATTGCCATCCCTTGCGAATTTCCATCAAATAATACTTGTCAGAAAAAGTTACAAGACGAATTCAATAACATATGCGAATGGAGCAAGACAAATTCACTCGAAATTAATAATGGCAAATGCAAACAAATTTCATTTTCAATTAATCACACTCGATGCAATGGTCATGAAATTCTTGATATCGCTGATACTAACTACCTCACAATCCTCGGAATTACCTTTCAATCAAATTGTAAGTTTGCAAAGCATGGTAAAGAACTTCTGACTCGCCTGAGACGTTTGATTTATGTCATTAGAGATCTCAAATTGAACCACTTTCCTAAATCAGACATTGACCAAGTTTATGATGCTCTAATTATTTCTAGAATTCGATACGGTATATCTGCTTATGGCTCTGATGTACATGTCCTTTCTCGAATTGATAAGTTTTTAAAAAGTAGTCATCGTCATGGCTATACATCAAGGATATATGATGTATATGAAATTCTGTATAATGAAGATCATCGCATCTTTAAGAACATTCTAAAAAACAAAAACCATCCACTTCATCATTACTATGAAGCAAATAAAATTTCACGGAATATTTCAACAAGAAAAAACTTCAGTATTATGAAACCAATAACACAAACTCTTGCTTGTCTGAACTCATTTGGAATCGTGTTTTGCCTTTTTGACCTATTTGGTGTATTCATAGTCTGATATAATTCCTGTATTTGGGGCTATAATAAATACATTCATAGTTCATAGTTCTCTCTCTCTGAATCAATCAATGAATAATCAATGATTATCCCATGTTGATTGTCAGTTTGTTTTGCTTTTAATTTTCAGGAAGCTTAACGGTCTGAAAGGTTTGTCGGAATGGAAACCTTTGTATGACGAAGAGAAACAAACTTCGCCTTTATCAAACACACCATATCGATTACCAAAAATCAATGAAATGCCCGCGAATTCAGTCTATTCGCGACATGGTTTCGTTTTCAGATGCAGGTATGACAACATTTCATGTTTTTTTACATTGTGATTACAGCATGCTTTTCTCTCATTGACACTTCTATTGTAGCTATTCTGAATCTGAAACAGTCTTAGATTCAACATTCATATTTGAGTAAGTTGCATGAAGCAAATGCCACATGTCATTCACAAGTAGATTTAATAGCAGCACACAACTTGAATTTGTGAAGAGAATCGCAAAAATTTGGCTTATTAGAAATTTTTACCGTAAAAGTAAATGTAAGCCGTGCCAATGCAAAGTCCTTTTCTGAGCGCTTGGTCACCTGTAGCTGAGCATGAAACTATCAATACAGGGGGAGAAAGCACTCGATATTTCGACCATCCGTGTTGCATCTTTGCTGTGGTCATTAAAATAAAGCCGTCTGTTTGACACTTTCAGCGAAATTTTTAACTTCCACCAAAAATGTTTGGATTCTCCTTATTGGGAGATCAAATTTATTGCGTGCTTTGAAAAGTGATGGGGAGGATCTGTTGAGTCTGAAATAACTCGTTGAAAGATCTTGAAACTAATTACTTTGCGACGATAATCCAGTGGTAAGAATAGAGAGCAATGACATTTGGACTTTCCGCACATGATGAAATGAACGCGTCTTTGAATTCTCTCAACATTTCCTTGCAACGTCTTCGACAGTTCAACAAATAGAGGGCTCTGTATTCCAGAGTACTTCGAATGCAACTTTGATTTATCAATGTTTGCTGATCTTCTGGTAAAAAGTCTCTAAGTTTTCTTTGCACATGTGAGTGAGATGCTCCTCTTTTGCAGATGTCATCGATGTGGGATTTCAGCTGATAATCAAAAGTGACATCAAGAATTCGTAAACTGTCTGAAACTTTCACACTAGGTATTTGGAATCGAAGAAAATCATGCTGAGATAAGTGACGATTTGAGGAGATGAACATTTATTCACATTTCTTATCGTTTATCCTCATTTTGTTTTTTGATGTCCACTGTGAAGCCGTGGAAAACTTCTTTACAACCAAAGCGACACTGCTTGCAAATAGTTGTCCCACCAAGAAGACATCGTCGGCATACCTTATTATAGGCCCACTGGAATCTGAGTTGTGAGGTAAGCTAGGATCCGAGACAAAGTAAGCAAAAAGCAGCGAACAGATGGGAGAACCTCGTTCATGCTTTCATAAGCACTGAATTTGTTTTTCCAACAAAGTCTTACATGACCACATTTCAGGTAAATTGAATGAATGTTACAGTGTAATTATTTAAGTTGTCCTCCATCATCTTTTTAGTCAATATATTGTGAGACACTTTGTGAAATCCTTTCATCAAATCGATAGAAGTGACATGAAAAACAATTGCATTGCTCTTTTGCAGATTGCTTTTGACACACTCCTCAAGTTCGATAAGGGCACAGACTGTAGAGCTTTTAGGCCTGCATGCGAACTGACAAATTAAGGAACTGATAGATTATCTTATTTAATAAACATTTTTCAAACACTTGTTCAAGAATATATAGTTGTGGTAAAGGTCGAATCCTTCAGGATTGGATTCTGGCAAGGGTGTGATATCGGCATTTTTCCGTTGTAGAGGTAAAGTTTTCGCCCTCATGAAGGTGCTCTTTTTTAAAAAAGACGTTTTTAAATATCTGAAACAAAATCTTTTTATTGTTGGATTTGAGGTGCTGTGCAAGTAATGCTCAATCAAGAAAATTGGTTTGATGCAACAGCGACTCAACTTATCCAATGACTTTGATTCTTCTTGAGTTTCATGTTCATGGCATACGATGAAAAAATTATGCAATTAGCTACAGTTTTACATTATTTTTTGAAGCACTGTTTGTAAACGGTGAAAAGTAGTTGTTGGTATGTAGTAACTTGTTGGAAAGCGATTTAAGCAATGATTGAATGACTTGTATGGACAATCTTGTAAAACTTCTCAACCAATAATGAAAATATGACAAACATTTGAATCAAAATTTAAAAGACAAATAGGTTGACTTGAATTTTCAGAATACAGTGGTCGCCAAAAGGCTGGGAACCACCGATTTAATGAACACTTTAGATATAATACACTAAGATGCATGCAGCTACAAACTAAAAGATTACCTCAATTATGATGATTTACACATGATAAAGTAAAGCTATCTACTTATCGTTATCGCAAAATGCACGAGCAGTCTTTACATCTGATGAAGATAACAATCAATTACGAAGCGGCTACAAAGAACGTCATGAATTGGAAATATGCCAGTAATATTAATCTGATTAATCAATTTGAAATTGTCATCTATGGTGTTACCATCGATTCCACTCTCTCTTGGAATGAACATATTTCTGGAATTTGTAAGAGCGCCTCATCTAAATTATTTGCTTTGCGGCAGCTCAAACCATTTTTGTCAAAGAAAGATCTGTGTAACGTCTATTTCTCGTGCGTTAGAAGTTTGTTGGAATACTGCGCGCCATTATTTGCCAATTCATCAGAAACACAGGCCATCAAATTAGAGAGAATGCAAAACCGCTGCCACAGATTAATTTGCTCCGACAATTGTGATTGCTCTTTTTTTGTTCCGCTAGCATATCGACGTTTAGTTCAGGGTTTCCGGTTATTTCAGAACATTTCTTTGGACGTATCTCACCCTTTACATGATCTTGTACCACCAAAACTTCCTGTGTCGAAACATTTTCGTATTCCATTATGTGAAAGTTCTTTGCGTCAAGATTGCTTTTTTGTTTACATGGCTAAGTTATTTAACAGTGGTTTTCGCTTGAGTTAATTTTGTTATTGTTGTAAAATGTTACTTGACTCATGACTTGTATTTTATGTTCAACCTCTCGATTTTTATTTGAGGTACTTGAAATAAACGTTATCTTATCTTATCTTATCTTATCTATTTGGACAGTGACTACTTCACAATGTGATATCAATTGATTCGGAACTGCGGGTCGATAAAACTTTTCACTGCTTATGATTGTGATGATTGCTAGAGAAAAAGCACTCGTCAATTGTGCACTTGAACTAAATTCAGGGGAGATACTCTCCAGAGAAAAAGATGCATAATTCTTATAAAATTTTGATAATATGTCAAACCATGCTGATTGCACATCATCCGAAACCGTTTTATCAGAAACTAGAGTAATGCTCTAGGGTTAATAGTTTAGCAATGCCATGAAGAACAGAGCCTTAGAAATATAAATGCTTTGCGATTATTCTTTTAACTGTGTATTGGTTCAACAAAATAAATATGTGCGTATGTCCAAATGTCAGTTTTGCACAGAAGTCATATTTGCAACTAGCTATTCAAATTTCAAATCGTGAAGACACTGTGACTTTGAAATTACTTTCCATTGCATTCATATTCATCTGATAGATAGATTCACTTAGTATTACATAGAGCATGTGATCAGGGGTTCATTTTAGCTGGAAAGGTCTCCGATATTAATGCTTGGAATCTGTGTACATTATGTACATTATATGAATAGGTTCAGAGAAGCAGTGTCTGCCGGAGATTTGCTGATGCCGTTGGTTCAAACTAGAGGTGTGCGTTCGTGACACGAATACGACCCGAACATGACCGTGTTTTGTGTCGTTTTGAGCCTTGTCATTCGTGCTCATGTTCATGTTTTGACAATTAGAGCCGTGTTTTATTTTCGTGTTGACTATGATTCACTCTAAATTACAAATCGAGATAATTTGATGACTTAGCCTGTTCTAGTTTAAGGCAAGTTATCTAGTCCACGAAGATAAAGGATAAAAAACAGCATTCTGCAAAGGCCGCATCACATCACCTACGTGTTACGTGTTGCGTGTTCAAAGTCATAGATATAGGTTAATAAACTATTCAGATCTATGGTGACATTTCAAGCGCTAAAGGTAACAGTTAAGCACGTACACGAACATGCAACGAACGTACACTATGAGAGGAACGAAATGTCATAGACTATTAGAATGTAGCTGTCAAAACGCAAAGTTAAAAAATGTTCAACTAGAGACAATCTGATTGGATGTGACTGTTATGACCAGAAAGATCTATGAATATTATGATAATAGGTATTCTATGGCCTCTGGAAGGCAAGAAATTGTAGAAAACTATGATAAAGAATTCTTTATCAAACTATTCAGACATATTTGTTATGACGTTGTAGTGCAGTAGCATCATTGCATGGTTGTCCTGCATGTACAATATGTACGTTTGCGTTTCACACGACGTTCAAAGCGCAACACGTACATGTAACACGTAGGTGATGCGATGCGGCCTTTAATGCAGCTACACAGCTAGGTCGGCTAAAGACAATGCATATGCATAAAATTGACCAATAGTTGGCCGAAACACGAGCATTGTCCAACTCCTGTGCGAACCCTCAGTCTGGTGGTTGGCCGAGTGCGCTGTCCAGCATCACAATTATAGCAGAGCAGTGCACGCCATTGTTGCCATCTCAGCCACTTCCGCTACAAGGGAAAATGGATTTTCAACGACGAGGTTTGTCACAGACAATAAACAGAATATTCAAGAGTCATAGCAGATTGATAAGCAGCCCTTTATTGAATCGATAACCGGTCTAAAGCCTTTCGACATCAATCACTGAACTCTTGATCTAATTCAAATTGCTTTGAAATTTCTTTAAACTGGTGCAGTCTCCTCCACCAGTGAACTACTGTTTTGCATAAAATAATGCATTCTAAATAAGTTACACATATTTCTTGTTGCTTTCGTGGTAGATGTAGGCGGTTTGAATTTCGTGTTCGTATCGTGTTCGTGTTTTGGCCAAAACATCGTCTTATGTTGAGGGGCAAATTTCCGACGAATGCAGACCTCTAGTTCAAATAGTTGAAACAGACAGCTGCTTGTCACATTGAATAGCAACTTTCTTCAACGACAAATGTTTGTCATGAATGCATGAAACAACATGCAGCGACATGCACTTGGGAGTGGCTGGCCATGTTGATGCATTACAATAGCACAATCAATAAAATTTCAATCAACATGATAAATTAGATTACGCAATATTTTATCGTACAATTCATACTAAAGTTAGATGAAAATGGTTCGCAGCTCTGGTTCATTGATGATGGCTTGATATTTTTTTTGATGATGAGGGTTGCTCTCCATTGCGAGAACCGAGTCCTTTTAGTTGTCTGTTTGGGACAACCCACCAAAAGTATCCAGCAGACTCTCGCTTCTTTCTCAGCACCTGTATTTTACCCAACTAGCTACCTGCATTCAAATCGGTGACCTTATCAGCTCACAGCCCAGGCGTCTGGTCTGAAAGAGGATGAATATTGAAATAAACATTGATTTTGCAGGCCAACGACATCAGCCGGTTTTTATACAAAGCGCATCAGTCCAGCTCGACAGAACAAGCGCTTTTCGGGTCCTGCATTTCGAAAAGTAATGATTGCTCCAAACCAAACTCCAAGACTAATTGCAGCTGATCATTCCGATCCATTATTCAAGAGGTAAGAAGTTCGACGCAGAAACAAAAGGAAACATTTTGAAAATTTGTTAAATACACAGTTTGCGAAGTCATAAATAAGGGAATTCAATATACAATAGCATAATGCAAATATTTCGTGTAAATATCTTCACAGCGGATTTAGTGCAATAAATGACGTCTTTAAGATGTATTAGATTTGATAGTTTGGTTTGAAGTTGCACCGTTGGGGTTCATGACATTGAAAGATTTTCATCACAGCTTTCAAACTCGGTTGGTATGATGGTTTATCCGTTGCATAATCGAATCAGATTACCAATCCAATGTTTATCTTATCATAAGAATGGTATTAGAGCTTTCATGCTTGTATGAAGATCATTATGTACGTACAAGTATTTCAACTACTCTCCGCTTAATTGTTCACCATCTGACGTTACGGACTTTCTTTTTGTGTGCATAAAATATTCAATTGTTTGCAAAGATTGGATTGGCACTCAAGGTCTTAAATTCTAAAGCAACATTGCATCGGAGCAATTTTCACTTTAATTGAAAGCTGAGTCAAATTTTGTTGAAGATAAACAAACTGTGTATTCGCATGCAATTAAAAAAGCATTGCCGAGATACATTGAAAGTTTCATTGAGACTTCAGAGTTTTTCAAAACGGTTAAGTTACATATTATGCTGTAAAGGGTGGGATGCGTAATCAGCGAAAACATCACAAAGTTGCGTTTACAATTTTCGACCGCAATATCGCGATCCGAGCGCGGTTCTAATGGCGCCATTTCCGACCTCGTGTGATGCCTAGAACGCCCGCAAATTGCTCTTGAAATGCATTGTTTTGAAAAATGAAACTAACTTTTAAAAATAGTTTGGACATAAATATGCTAAGATGCGCCTCTCGCTAGATTTGACTGTTTGAATGATCAAATATGCCCGAATCACTCGCCGGTCTGACTGGGAATATGTGTGTACAAAGGCAAACAAGAGTAAAAAAAAAACAGTCAGCTACAAAAAGTCTAACTACTTAAAATTAAATTTCATTAACGATATAACAGATAGAAAAATAGGAAACTCATTAAAAGGCACAAATCACCTTGATAAAGCCAGTGATCAAACCATGCTTAACCACTTAGAACGCTCTAAAACATATAAAAAGATAATATTAGGCACAATAATTGTAAAATCTGTGACCGTTTACCTCTTGAATTTCACTGTACTACCCGTCATCTTAATTATGAGTTTTCTTACTCGCTGTGCAATGAATTTTTGAATTTTATATTGATCAGACAAATAGACCATTTAGATACCGGTACATTGAACAGATGCGCAGTATACACAATGACTATTCCGATAGCGCGCTTGCTGAACACATTCAACGGAGACATAATAGAAAAGTAGTCAGATGGACATTGAAGATTTTTACCTTTCCGTAGTAGAAAAGTGCACTGATCCAATTGAGACCTGCCTAGCGAATGCTAGATGAATTAAACATCTCTCTCCTAATATTGATCGCAAGTTAGAAATGACGAACTTCTGAATTCACAGAATCTTGTTTCTTAATATACATGTAAAAACCGGCATCGTTTGATTCATTTTATCGCTTAGTCCTCACAAGACGGGTGAATGCTCCAAACGTCGGGAACATGTGTACATAATTTTACTAAAAACCTGCTGTAAATAAAGGAGTGAACACTGACATACTGGATTATGAATCATGTAACAATTCGTTCTAGCACTACTTGATCTATTAATTTTGAGATCTCAAAATTCTCAGTTTGGAGATTGAAATCTTCACTGCCATCACATTTAAATTGTTCAAAATTACTTGTAGACTGCACAACATGAAAAAGTGTCTTTTTTCCTTGATAGTTGCACTTTGCAGCAGTCCTGACAGGAGAAGATCATGTTTAACATTGATGTCCTACAGCATGATCTTTTTCTTGATTTTAAGGCATACTTGTAACGTATTTGTCATCAAGTCAACGAGTTTGATGCAACCATACTTCACCACTGCAATTTAACCATGCGCTTTCCTGTATTACATTCTCCTCTTGTAGCTTGCTCCGGAACAAAACGATCCATGGGTTGAAAGCTCATCCTGAAATCGATCCATCACCAACTCCGAGGCCAATAACTCCCCATGATCGGAATCAGAGCAGCGGAATGTCCATGACCAGCCGATCCTTGCCTGAAGTGTCTTCAGTTGACTGGGTATTGGCTTCAAACCGTCATAGCGTAGTGGATAAAAAGGTACGTCGGTTGGTATGCTGAAAATGAGTTATTTTCAATATGCATGTGTTATAAAAGTGACGTTGCGACTTCGATTGTTCTGTGACTTGTAATGCAGTCAATTTTAGTTTTGGCAAAGATGCGGAAGGGTATCTGAAGGCATTGAAAGTTTCCACGTCGAAAGCTGAAACATGTCAAAGAATCATGTCTGCTTATGCTAATGCAGATTTTTTGTTACTGATGTTTCATCCTCTCCTTCACTACAAATCTTAGAATCTTGCATTACTGTGTTCTTTCAATAAAAAGTAGTATATAAATGTATTTTTGTATTCTCTTGGAAAGAATAGTGAATAATAGAAAATGATCGTATGTTCGTTTCATATTGAAACAGTACATCCATATTTTAAATATCCTTTTCTAATAATTCCATTTACAGTCTTCATGCCTTCATGATGTTGCTGTTTTAACCCATTTAAGGTTGCCTATATATATCGGCAAATTTTCTATAAAAATAGTGGGAAGTATTTCAGAATGTTGTAATTAAGAATAATGCATGATGACCAGTACACTACAATAGCCATTTCTTAGAAATTAAAGCCGTAGCGATTTCGTTACGATGGCGTCATATGATGTCAAAATATACAAAAGTATGTTTTTTTTCAAATGTAGCTTATCAATTGCTCCAACAATTCCTGCCGAAGTAATGCGTTATCATAAAAGCTCTCCATCACGTTTCAGATGTATTTGTCGAAACTATGAATTGGCAACTTTAATCAAAGGCCTGCTTTATACAACTTGTCGTTGCTGCTTGCTGTGAAGTCGTTATCGTTGAAATGAAAATAAGTTTTTATATTTCGAAATTCCTGTCGAGAAATTGGTTCTCTTACTGCGTCAACTCCAAAGTCAAGTTAAAGTTGGAGACGCCTCGGTAATTCGCAATGTCCACATCAATGAAGAACACCAAAAAGTGAACGCATTTGAGATTGCTCCGCATCATGTAGGCCTAAACAATTCTTTTGTCCCAGGTAGTCATTGGTTTCTGCCACTAAGAGATCGATGAGAACATCAGTATGCGTATCAAGCATCTCATAAAGATTCTTGCCTTGAAATGCATCCAGAGAATGTTTTTTCTTTTTGCGAAGATGAGAATCACCGATATTTGCCATTTTAATGACTGCTTTTTCTGTTTACTGAAATGATCATTCAAGTCATCTTTCGTTGCAATCTCACACTGCCCTACGATGTCACTAACCTCTGAGACATAGTTTGAGACACATATACTCATCTTCAACTCATCATCGTCTCATAACTCTGATGAAGCATTTACTTCTGGAGGCTTTTTGGCAACAGTCATATGCCGTCATAGTCGGCATTAGGCCTATTGCATAAGTAAGTCCATAGTAAGCAACAGCTTGTCTTCAGATAGCTACATAGGTTGAACAGGGATTCTCTAGATATCCCTGAGGTTGATATAATCAAGTTTAGCCTTTATCGATATTTTAAACCAGTTTGGGCCATCTCGAGCCGCTGGCATGCCCTTGTAGGGCGAGACGCCCCATCTACGGCCAATGAAGTTTTGATTGAAGTTTTTCGAGTCGGAGGACATCTTTGTATTCTATGCTCAGGCGAAGTGACACCCTGCAATGTTTATGATTAAGCTATAAGTGGAAATGCTTGATATTTGATCTCTCTTTGACGTTCGTTTGTACATGAGCCGACAAGTCTAATGTTGAGGAACGTGCTATGGCAATGGACTTTGGTTGGTTTTGTGACGAGAATGCCATAGGCTAAAAATAGCAAAAAGCATTACACACACTTACAAGACACTAAAAGTACAATATTCCAGTGTAATTTTTCGTTTTCAGTATTCAACAAACACCAGTTTTGAAGAAAATTGACAGTACTCACCACCGTTCGCTTCATTTACACAGTTGTTGTTTTTGACATTTTGTATATCAGATTACGCCAGTGTAACTAAAACGCTACGGTTTCAAAAAATTGACATGCCATGTCATGAATGAATATCTGATGAAGTATTGATTGCTATTTTCGTTATTTTATGAATAATGGGATCGCGTAAATCACATGGATAGTAAATTACATGTGGACGTTCATCCACTGTGTCTTCCAGTATAGAAGCAGATTTTATGCCCAGTTTTTGTTTAATTTCGTGATCAAATATTAGCACCAAAAAGTGCTAATTTTTGAATTGGCGATAGTTTGCCTGAAAATATATGATAAATCATGTATGGCAATCAAAATATTGTATCATACGTCACCAGCTGGAGAAGACAGCAGATTCCGAAAAGTGCTGTAACGAAAACGCTACGATGGCGCCAAATGGGTTAAGAATAAGAATGCACAATCACAGAGCAAAGAGAGGTCGTCTTTTCTTCTGTTTGTCTCATAGAATTAATTTGTGTAAGCGTGTCACTTTGCTAGAAGTGCAAACTGATTCAAAACGATGGCACATGCAGAAACTTACTAAATGGACAAAAAGAAATTTTAAACGCCTTACAGAGTAAGAAAAAATATACGTGCGTCGCTTGCGGATTGCTGTGAATTCCTTCAAAATGGTCGCCACGATTCCTTCAAATTCGATAAATTCTGATTTCTTGCGCAAAAGTTTCCACGATAATCATATTAACAACTTTCCTCCGATCATTATTAAAAAAATTAGCAGGCGCACGAAGAAACGTTCACAAACTTCACTGTTGAACTTGATATCGTGTGTGTCTCTTAGCTGTGTGATCCGGTTGATAACAGTCGCACAATTTGGCGTGTTTAATGTTGAAGTGGCTGCTTATTGCTCGATTTCTATGGCATTATGTCAGCAGATTGTGCCATTTTATTATCGTTACATGTCCCAATGCTTCTTTTCTAGTCAAACAGAAGAGGAGACGACCGGTCTAATTCTGTGGATGCAACAATTTCTATAATTTTCTTTCTTGCCGTCTACAGGCTGTCCAATTTCATTCGAACAGGTGGCATCTCTCAAGCGCATCTTACTCTGCCTGGAAAATCTTGCTTATGCGGCATGCATCAAAAGTTATCTCAGAATAAAGACAGAAGTTCTGAACTAGACTCACTGTCAGAGTTCCATTTTTTGGTGGCATCCTAGTTATCGCGTTTAAATTCAAATTTAATTTTACATTTCATAGAAGAGAGTTCAGAAGATAGAAATCATTCAAGTTTTCATAGAAACAAGACAAAGACTGATCCGACTGAAAGGGAAAAAGAAGGTAGTGACAGGAGAAGTGAATAATGTGAAAGAACATTACAACAAAAATTGATTCACGAAATGAATAAAATTTCTCTACAACTCTCGAGTTCTAATTTGCTGTAATTTTTGGGTTCAGTTACAGTCACGAGCGGCCCTCCCAGACGTAATTTTTCCACGTCACGAACATATGCTAATACTGCTAATATTTTTGACAATGTTTGGTTATTGAAGAAGTGGAATTATTAACGTGTCTTTGATTCTGAAACAAAAGTTAATTTGGTACATAACATCTTTTCGGCTGCAGGTGGATTCACTAGTGATTGGGAAGTTTTCTGAAATGCAAGTTTTGTGCAAGCAAATGGGAATCATTGAGCACAAAAATAATTTTCTCAGCAGATTTTCTGTAAAATTCAAACTGTGGGTTTCTACATAAATTGAAAACGTTGAATTAAATGGAAAATCAACGAAGAAAGGCTTTTTTGCATGTAATATATTTCTGAATTAAAGCTCTGAAAGTACCATGTAATTTCAACTTATCTCTTATTCAGAAATTCAAAGAAGAAATAGACATGTTGTTCCTACCATTTTCTGAATCAATGAGGTTACCTGATGGCATGTCGCATGATGAGATATATTGATGGCATGAAATCGAGAAATCAATCACATATCTAGTTTCTGTTATAAACTCTACCTTTACTTCACCGCATATTGATTTCATACATTCCACAAACTACCAATTTGTTGACTGTGCGTTCGGCCAATTTTATTGTAAGTGCTAAACAAAAGAATGACCGTTATGACAATTAATGTCAAATGCGACACGATGCCAATGAAATGACATACATTTGATAATTTAATTAGATTTTCTCATTCAGTGGCTCAATAAAATCTTAACTGCGCGTTCGTCCGACAGATGTGGAAAATCATTTTCAATTGATACTTTACAAATACTTTCTTTAGTGACTAAATAGTGATGATGAAAGTAGCTGGTCGAAACGTTGAGCAATAAAGTGCTTAAAATGTAGCTTTAACGATTTCATGTATTTTTTGATAACGTTCTCTCCAGGTCTGGATGAGATTTCAATTTCTTCGGAAAAGCTAGCGATTGGTCAACAATATTATCATACGTACGGACGGCTAATGTGCATTCGATATGTAAGGTATATCTCTGAGATATACTTCTTCCGGTCAAAACGTTTGGTAAATTGCATTAGAAGAAATAAAAATGTCGTTCTATAATTTTCTAGTATGAAAGTTAACTTGAATATTTTCTTGTCTACCTGTGATAAATCAGAAAATTGTTGATCAACATTTATTTTTTTCTGCAGGGTCACCAGCACAACCACGGACCATTTTCGAGAGAGTTCACCATCCATTGCATGGCTCCAGCCAATTGGTTGAAGATGAAACTTGGGATGTCTCAGAAATCTGGTTATCGAAGTGCCATGATGACTTTTCCAAACTCGAATTGTTTACCAACGATATAGGTCCTCAGCAGCTTCTTTAAGTTTTTATGTTAATCAACCAATAACGGAAGCAATGAGAAGTATCGTAAATAACCGTTTTGCTGCTAGTGTAGCATTCAACCCTTGTCAGGTTTGTGTCCAGATGAGTATTGAAGCCATTTGTTAATTGTTGCCTAAAGGTGATCATTGACCCTGTCGTGTTTGGAGAATCGGCTTTGATCTATAAATAGTGTAAATAAATGTTCTTGTGAATACTTGATTGGATTCTCATCTCACTTTAAACACATGCAATGCATAATCTGGAATAATCTGGAACTGCACGTACCAGAAAAAATGCAAAAGTTATTTTATTTAACCCAATAGCTTTTGGTGATAGAAGTAAAATATCTTATTCTATTGATTAACATATAGATTAGATTGCGACTGCTCAGCGATTATTCAAGCAAGTTGTCATGGTAGTTTATTTGGAATCAATTTTTGAGGGAATGACACTTGACTAACCACGGTGTCCCCAAACAAGGTTGAACCCTCAAAAAATTGTACACAACTTTTGTGAACGGTTTTAGTGACAGTTTTGCATCCTGTTTAAAGTTATGTAATTTTTAAAATATTCTATTGAGGTCTTTTCGAGAAAAATCGATTTTTCGAAATTCAACTTCCATATATGGAAGGTAGAGGTGAAATAGACGCTAATTTACACATGTTATTGTATAAATCAAATTCCATCTTTCCTAAGGTTATTGGAACCATTTTATATAAATTTTGCAAAAAAGTAAGCTATCACTGAGGTTTCTAGCTTGAAATTCAAATTCAACTTCCATATATGGAAAGTAAATATGAAATAAACATTATTTCATGTACCTGACATTGTATCAGCATATTTTCATACTTTGTAAGTTAAATGAAACCGGTTGTTCTTAACCATATATGCATGAAAAATAAAATCAATCACAGAGGCATAAAATTTGAAACTTATATCCAACTTCCATATACGGAAAGTACAATTATCAATTGATTATCAGCTGTCATTCAGTCAGCGATCGCACCATTATTAGTTGTTGTCAAATGTCCTTTCTCAAATCTTCGCCGTGGTTAATGAATAGTGTGCGTAAAAGATTTTCTCAAACAAATTGTGTTCGATTCAGCATTTTCTTTCAACGGCTTCTCCTCTGTATCCTGTTAACACTCTTTCAATATCTATGGAATTTTTGAATACTCGTTCTCTTTTGTGACGTATGCATGATTTGAAAATATGACCATTGTATGTGCGTCTCATTTTGTTGCGTATTCATTTTGTTGCAATGCCGCATCACGCAAGATCGCATGATGAAGCTCGAGACGTTGTCTGTATTTTGTGCTTCAAAAAGTCATCGACTGTTAGGAAACTGACGGAGGAACACCATCAAGCTATTCAGGAGCATTTCATAGATGGACTTGATTTTTATTCTGACCATCGTTTACCTCGAGTTATTTGTGGTACATGTTTGTTGACGCTTAACGAATACAAAAGAGGAATTTTTGTAAGAAAGATTGAACTATTCGACCATTCTACTTGGAAATCTCTGCGTAAACAAATGCGATCCCAAGGTGGAATCTGTGACTGCTACGTATGTGAGACAGCTAGAACAGATGGACTAAAATCACGATTAACAGCGAAACGTGCAGGTAGACCGGCTTCTGGGGATTCTAATAGTGCAAAAAAACCTGCAGTTATCAAAATGTGCTCTAGGTGCTTGTCAGGAATTTCTAAAGGAAAGTCTCACATTTGCTCATATGCCAACATTTGTGACAATGCGCTACATTTGACAGAAAACACTGGATGTGACAATTTTCTTGATAAACAAGCATCAAACCTTTTACATGTGAAAAAGCAAACATCCGGGACTGAATTTCTTTTTACGTCGCACAGGGTTGGGAAACCCATGACAGTGTCATTGAATCCCATCAAATTTACTGAAGAAAATGAGTGTATCAGCAAGGCAAATATGATTGATATACAAAAGGATCTGTCTCTCAGTGACAGAAAAACTAACATTTTAGCAAAGCATATTCGTTTTTCATCTGGAAATCGATTGATTATCGAGAGTGGTCTAAGGGATGAACTTTCCGCGAACAATCATCGTTTGAGGCATTATTTCACCATGGAATATATTGATTTTTCAAAGAAGGAAAATGGAAGAGACAATAAAATCCCGGTTGTTTTCTGTACTGATGTCCAAAATTTGATTAAGACAATTTGTAATGTAAGAGGACTTCCAGAAGATGAAATAAACATCAAACTTAGAATAGATGCTGGAGGAGAATTCCTTAAAGTATGCATAAATATATTTGGTTGTGATCCATACGAGCGCAGTATCTCAAACAAACTTGGGAAGAAGTTCAATGACCGAGGTGTTAAGAAGATATTGATTTTGGCTATTGCGCCCAACTTGCCCGAAATTATGTAAATTTAAAGAAGCTTTGGTATATCTTGAAATTGAATCGTTTGAGCAATTTCACTGTCGCATGTGATTTGAAAATCAGCAACATTCTGTTGGGATTAATGACACACGCATGTCTTCATCCTTGTTCGTGGTGTGGCATTCATAAGAATGATTTGAAAAATGAATCTGAGTTGCGAACAGCCGGCTCTTTGAAAAAGCAATTTTGGGATCTGTATGATCACTATCCAGAAACTCTTGAGCGGCATTTGAAAGCAAAGGGTTTTAGGAACGTCGTACATCTGCCTGTTTTCTCAAATGTTCCAGACACAGTGCCGATTTTGAAAGTGATCCCTCCCCCCCAATTGCATCTCTTCATCGGTGTCACCAACACTCTCTTCAATGAACTCCAACGTCGATGGCCTGATGCTGACTTCTGGCTCAAACGATGTAATGTTCAACGTCTTGCTATGCATGGGGGTACGTTCCATGGGAACTCATGTAGACAACTTCTTCGAAATATCGACATCGACATATTACGATCGATTTGCCCGTTGAATTGTTTGCCAATTTGTGAATGTTTTGAATCATTTCGAGCAGTCGTCCAGTCATGCTTCGGTGAAAAGCTTGATCAAACTTTTGAGACTAAGATTGATGTTTTCAAGAGAAATATTCTGTCGTCGGATGTCACCATTACCCCAAAAATACATGCAGTCATGTATCATATGAAGAAGTATTGCCTTCAAATGAATTGCTCTTTGGGTCCAGTCAGCGAACAAGCATCTGAAAGCGTGCACCATGACTTTTCTGAAAAATGGCAAAATTACAAGGTAGCAAATGCTCATCCAAATTTCGGGGACAATCTTTTAAAAGCAATTGTGGCATACAATAATCAAAATCTGTAATAACGTCCAATAAAGTAAACCGTATCTTTCTTTTTAAAAATGCCTACCAATACAACTTGTTTATGTTTTCCAAAAAAATTAGTCTTTTCAGATTGTTACTCATTGAGCCTATATGCAATTATATCTGCGGTGAAGATTTGATTCATTAACCACGGTGAAGATTTGAGAAATGACAGCTGATAATCAATTGATAATTGTACTTTCCGTATATGGAAGTTGGATATAAGTTTCAAATTTTATGCCTCTGTGATTGATTTTATTTTTCATGCATATATGGTTAAGAACAACCGGTTTCATTTAACTTACAAAGTATGAAAATATGCTGATACAATGTCAGGTACATGAAATAATGTTTATTTCATATTTACTTTCCATATATGGAAGTTGAATTTGAATTTCAAGCTAGAAACCTCAGTGATAGCTTACTTTTTTGAAAAATTTATATAAAATGGTTCCAATAACCTTAGGAAAGATGGAATTTGATTTATACAATGACATGTGTAAATTAGCGTCTATTTCACCTCTACCTTCCATATATGGAAGTTGAATTTCGAAAAATCGATTTTTCTCGAAAAGACCTCAATAGAATATTTTAAAAATTACATAACTTTAAACAGGATGCAAAACTGTCACTAAAACCGTTCACAAAAGTTGTGTACAATTTTTTGAGGGTTCAACCTTGTTTGGGGACACCGTGTAACATGATCGTTAGGTTCTCTTATATTCATGATGGCCAATAGAATAATTTGATATGGAGTTGCACCATCAGTTGAAAAAGTGGAGCAGATGTGAATAGCTGCCATTTCATCCAAAATCAGAAATCGTCAGCAGGCCTAGTTCACATCACTCAACTTCATCAAAACTCCCTATTTTAAGTTGCAGCTATGCGCTGGTCAATTTGAGGTATGCAATAGCATGTAAGTGTAATTTTGACGGGTATTCATTAAATACTACTTCTGAACACACTACTGACAAGTCGCGTATGTTAGTACGCCTGTAATGATTAATTAATGATAATTCATGATAACTTCATTATTTTTTTAAGCTTTTCTCTTTTTTCAACAGAGGGTGCAACTCAATATTTAATTATTCTATTTACACTGTGTTTGCAAAAAGCAACAATTATTAATTATTACAGGTGCACTAACTGAGGCGACCTGTCAGTAGTGTATTTAAAAGCAGTATTTCATGAATCCCCGTCGAAAGTTCACTAACATGCTAGCTGCTCATCGTACCGGATAGCTGTCTTCAATTGAGTTGAGTGTTAATCAATGACAAGTATTAGAGACTGTGCACGTGACACGATCACAGCATTAACTTCTTGTCAGCAAAAAAAGCATTTTCTTCAATTAGCCATTTTAATAAAGCTTAGGTTGTAGATGAATTAAAGTCAGCATGATTAAAAGATATAGGGAAATATATATTATTCTAGATTCAGAATACAACTTAAGCCCAGGCAAGTCTTCCAACTTTCCCAAAATACAAGCACCTACATGTTCGTAGTGCTCCGAACATTGTTCATTTAGCTTTTATATTCAATTAAATCCTCACCGGCATGGCACGGTTGCATTTTGAATGATGAGACAGACTGACAAATAAACTTATTAATTTGGTTTTTTTATCTATTAATTAACCCTATAGTTGATCGTAAAAACGGATCACTAAAATCACTTCGAAATTCAATCGATATTCATGCCTTCCAATCGTGTCTCCCATCAACGTGCCATACATCAGCTTACATTCTCAGGTTTTGAATAAACTATGATAAACTTGTATCCGCTATTTCGTTTAGTGGAAAATGGTCGAAATCTGAACTTACAAACTGAACTTACAAATCTGATCGTTCAACTTACAAGTCGCAATTTTTCAATAAGAAACTTGGAATCGAGCATTTTCTGTGTTTTCTTTTGATACATACATTGGTCATAGAAATTGATGGACTAGGAAGGTAGTGATATCGTGAAGTTATCACACAATCTTGACTTTAATGGCTGAAAATGTCACTCCGTTATCTTTTTATCAAAAACGTTTAGGTGAATGGCATCCTTAGAATCCTTGTGGTTACTGCAGCACGGAGGTGAAGTGAAGCATAGGATATAAGCGGGTTGGTGGAACTGGAGGAAGGTCTCAAGCATCATCTACAACAAACGGATGCCACAAAAACTGAAGAACAAGATATACACGACAGCATAAGACCGGCAATGACGTATGGTGCAGAATGTTGGGCAGTAAGAAGGAAAGACACGGAAATGAAGAAGCTCAGTTGGTCACAAGGATTGACTCGGTTGAATGGGATACGCAATGAGGACATCAGCAGAAAAATCGGCGTTTGTGACATAAGTAAAGTGCTCCAGACTCGACGTCTTGATTGGTACGGCCATGTGAGAAGAACGGCACCGGAAAACGACAACCAGCAAGTCGCAAATAGGCCGGTGGGAGGAAAACGGTGGCGAGAGGACGACCGCCCATAACATGACAGCATCTAATAGCGAAAGATATGGAGGAACTCAACCTAACGGAAGAAATTAGCCATGATAGACGTATTTGGAAGAGGACTCAGACCACCCTGGGCACCAGGGAGAGTGGTCTTCAAAGGTGAGCAATGTGATCATCCCTAGAATCCTTGCGATGCATTGATTTCACTTTCTCAATTACGATATCACGATGTTTAGAGACATTGTGTCTTTTCATGTCATCAGTCATCTTAACAGGAAGAAAGTTGGTTGAAGATCCTATCAATAAGCAGTGGAAGCTTTTTATTTGAGCTATCGGCCACAAAGAATCAAGATTTATTTTTTTACATATTATTTTTCGCGATTAGTGGGAGGGGGATTCATTAACGACATCATGAAACATAATTTCGGGGAAGGGGGCTAATAAATTGAGCATTTTACCATCACGCAATTTATGAATGACGCCTTTCTTCATCCATAATGAATCCACTTGGAGAGAACGTAATCTCTTCAACAATTGAAAATATTTGGCAATTATTCGAGAATCAGATAATTGGACCAATTTGATAACATGTAGGATGAACAAATCTGTCATGAAATGATATGCGTTTGCAGATAATACCACTCACTGTTGTAGAAACTGAAATTTCCACTGGTTATTATTGCATTGTAAACGATAAAGTAAGCTGAACCCTTTTGGCTTTGTATGCAGAGTTGTTGAAATTAATGATGACAGTGAACGGCTGCGTCATATCTCACAGAAATACTCATATGTCAAGAAATGCTGATTTGTAGAAGGTCGAGAAGTTCACAACAAAAAGTTCTTAAACAAGTTCTAGCAACATTGTCTGGTACAACAAAACCTAATGTCACTACATCCCTGTCTGAAATTGTAGCTCATTCTTTGAGAGAATGTTACTGAGGGTATTTTAATTAGTAGTATGATTTATCAGCCAAATTATGAAAGTAAAAGCATTCAGAGATAATCAATTTTGGCAATTTCATTGCCGAGTTTCGCGTTTATAAGTGAGGATTGCAGCTGTCCGAGGCTATTGCGCAACTGCAGGCGGAACTGCAGATGATCCCATCATTTGGAATGCATTACTGAAGATAGTTGATAATGCGAACAAGATTGCAGCTGAATATGAAATTCTTAACTGTGTAGGGTTGCGTTTCATGTGAACAGTTTCTCACAAATATTCTTTTGTATAAATTCGCAGGGAAGCGACAACCAAAATATTTACACGTCGCGAACTGATGTCGAGTTCATTAAAGTAGCATGTATCGAAATATTTATAATGCAAGGTTATCGGTGCAACCAATAACCGTCGTTAATGCGATCGAATGTTGGTGCTGTGTCTCGCTAAATTCATTTGTAAAGCAACTCCTTGCATTCATGATGGATTTCTTCCTCGTCACTCTCAGTATTCTATCGCTCTGTTTTACTGCCCACGGACAGAGACGAACGACAACAGCTCCACCTACTTGCACTGATAAAGACGTCGATTGTAGGCCCAGTTATTGCTTTGGGGGTTGGGGATACACGAATTGTCCTAAAACCTGCGACGACTGCGATGGAATGAAAATGGTCACATTCCGCCGAATCATGGAAGACTCCGATATTTGCAGGGACGCTTTCTCCTCTATCCAATGCATCTTGTGGAGAGCTGGCTGCAATGATCCTGCGTCTTCAGTGTTCCGAGGTTGTCGCAAAACTTGTAGACTTTGTAATAAAGTGAAATCCGGGACTTATACATGGTTTCAGCAGGTGAGGACATCTTCTCCAGCGCCGACACCGTCAGCAAATCAAGTGCGGAAATGATTTGTCGTGTGAGAATCCTCTGTGTTAACTGTCGAAATGGATAAACTGAAAAGAAAGCAGTAGGCCTATTATAAGTGTAAATTGGAATGTTCTGATAATATCATTTTCTTAAAATTGATTTTGATTCTTGAAGTATAGATGTCTTGGTGTTGAAAAAGGAACAGAATAAATTTATTAACTCAAATGTGAACATCTAAATGTGGAGTCACAATGTCGGTACTTTTCTCAAATGACAATAATTACATAATTTAATGAAAGAATTGTATTTGCATGCATATTTGTAAGATTTTTGGAATGCATTCAAATTTGTAAGTATGATAGAAGAATAAGAAGCTAGAAATTGAAAATAATTTTGATTAATTTGCGCAAATCGTAATTTAACGAGAGGAATTCATGCGCAAATAGTTAGCATGTTTCCTCTTTGCATTCGTAAAATACGTATTTGTCTATTCAAAGTGGCCCACATCAGATGTTTCTGATTGTTCTCTCAATAATATAGCTGCCTGGCAAATGTTGGAAGTTGCATTCCTAACACATCCATGCGTTACTCATGTTGCATTTAAGTCATAATTGTGACAGTTTCCGTTAACACACTTCCAAGCACATGCAGAAGTTCGGTCCAGCACAAAACTGAAACGGAAGCGAACCTGATAACATAATACAAAGAAAAAAATGTCAAACCATGATGAGTAAACAAGTAAGCTTAAATTCTAAAGCCTTGCAGCAAAATGATTATTCTCAAGTAATGAAGCCAATTTTTGCAAAGTTTTGAGAAGTAAGAATTGACGAAATCATTTGTTTCATAATTAGGAATATAAAATATGCAAAGGGAATCCTAATATTTTTATAAAGCATATGAATATAAAAATATAATCTAAATATTAATCAAAAGGGTAAAAAAAGAAAGAAAAATAGTTAAATGGATATAATTATTAACTCATTCACGAATTAATGCGGACACCCATTAACCGCCAGTTGGATAGTTAAACGGCGCTTGGGGTCCTTCAGATGCCGAAAGCTGAAAAATGACATAAATATGGGCTTATGGTTACATTGGTTACACATATCTCATTAAACCTAATGCATTTCAGATTTCAAGACAAAGGACAGTGTATCGGATTTATTTACTCTCCACAATGTAACGAAGGCTGAAATCATGATCACATGGTCATCGTAGCTTGGCATGACTATTTCCTTTTGTCCTTATTTCAGATTTAAGAGTGAGACCAATCTTCATTCATTGGACATGAATATCAATAATACTTTCCAAATACAAATGAAGATTTCCATCACTGCGTGTGGTACTCTGCTTTACTCCGAAACAACTCGAGATTTGATGTGCATGCTTAAAAGCATGTAGGCCTGAATAGCTTTATATCTTTTGCGGCTTTTGAGGAAACAATGTCAATAGGGTTTGTAGATAATTCAATAAAACGTTAATAAAACGAAAAACAAACACATGTATGACGCAATCCATAAAAATAAATAACAGCAACAAAAAAATAAAATAACAATAAACAATAGCTTATGTACACTGTCAGGTCACAAAGAAATAGGAGTAGTGTAGGCCTACATTGGGGACACATTTGGGACTGTCTGTCAGAACTGAAAAAATATAAAGTAAACTCGCAGTCTTGTTCGCTAAGATGTGTACAGTTGCAAACAAAATAACCTTATACCTTTAAGATTTATCCGTGTTTCCTAGAGGTCACTATGTGATCAGACAATAAATTGACACTGTGGGACACCACTAAGTGCGAATAAGTGATCGTGTCAATGTGTGGATTCCATGAAATCAGTGATCACTTTGCTTTACCCTTTCAGGGAACCATAAGGTTTATTAGACCACATATTTCTGAATATTCTCCATCATGGCATGAGACTGGAATCCGTTAGGCATAGATTTGATTCAAAAATTTAGGAGTCGTGGTGCATGTGGTTCCTGTTACCACACATGCTGTGAGATAGTTAAAGTAAATGAATTGCTGTATTATGGAGTGTAAGTGCATCATCACAGACAACGTGTGAACATGTAGACAGAGAGGTAGTTTACTGACACAAGATTCGAAGTGAATATGTGATGATTGCTTGAGGTTTTGGTGATGGGTCACTAAATTAATTCCTGTTAAAGAATGATCATTTTACGAATTTTACAAACTTTGAAATGGTTTTACATGCACTAATAGTTGTGCTTTTCATTAATGCGATTGTGTGTCAAGTACAGGAGTTATGCAACACTGTAATTAATTATTGTTCCGTGAAATTTGACCTCATTATCAGTGAGGATGAAAGATCCTATGACATCAATATTTATGCAAACGCACACCTGATGGAAAAGTTGGAGTAATATTGTCAATATCACTATTGTGGCAAATGCATATTTGTGTTAATAAGCTAATTCATTGACATTAGTGCGTCTAAGAACTATTTATGAAATATATAAGCTCACATTAGGTACATCGCTAGTAAAACGTGAGTTCTTCACGATCTAACATTTTATATTCTGTCGGAACTTGGCCCAGCGCTGTGAATGAAAAACAATCCTCCAGATAATGATATATTTCATCTAAGGATTCATTTCACATAAGTTCAAGCACCAGGCTAGGATTTTGCATTTCAAGAGGACTTTGTGATGATGTTTTCTTCCTTGATGATACAACATGCGGAGGCAGAGTTAGGTTTTAACGGTGTGAACCATAGTGATCCGACTTTCCGCCTTGTTTATGTTAGTGCGACTAGAATAGACAGAAGCTGTTTGCTGATGGTTATTTCAGCAGCTCAGTTAGGCACTGATTTCAATTTTAGACAAGAATCAAATTCGTGAAACACACAAGAGCTGTAGATTTGTACCACAAGGCGGGATGTTGCAAGCTATTTTATCAAAATGTTTCTATACATAAAGAGGAATTTTCACATTTATTACACTGACAAGGTGCCGATACCTTTCCATTGTCGACCACTGGAAACCGCCATCGCCTAGGTACCGTTTTCATGACGCCGTATGTCCGCGACGAAACTTTGTTTTCAATGTGCCCGTCCATTCCACACCTTTTTCCATTCCTTATTGAAACTTATTCCGTTCTATTCAAAACTTGTCACATTCAATTTAAAGCCCGTCCTATTCAATTTAAAACGAGTTTCATTCTAACAAAAGCAAAGCGGCATTGAAACAATCAATAATATCATAATATTTCATGAGACATGCATAACATGGAATCTGCCAAATAAAATTACATGAATTTTCCTAATAATTGAATGATAAAGCAATAAACAATGAAACATTTTATCCAAAAAGCAATCCAAAACGACAGAGCAGTTTAAATAATGCAAGACTAGGTTAAACACTGCATCGTAAGTCTTTTTTGTCAACAACATATAGGGTCTACGTAAAATCCTTGCACATGATGGTAGCACTGCTCACATGCACTTAAATCAGTTTTAGCTGTCACTGTCCTGTCTAGTACACAAAAAATCACACGGAGTCCATGCTGAGTTTGGGTGAGACTACTACAGCCTTAGAAATTTCAATCATTTGAGCATTCAGGTGAGCTTTATACTGAATCTTCACTTCACCAATGACTAGAAATATTCGATATGGCTCAAGAGAACTGACCAGGGAGCCATAATGAGGATACGTAGTATTCAGGATTTACGCAAATGTTGTTGACAAGAAAGATCTGCAATACGGTGTTTAGCCTAGTCTTGCATTGGCTTCATGGTTTATTGTTTTGTATGATCCAGTAATTTTATTCAGCAGATTCCATGCTGTACATACTACAGCACACATACCATGAAATATAATGAAATCATTGATTGTCTCAATGTCGTTCTGCTTTTGCTGTAGAGCCGAACTTGCTTTAAATTGAATGCTTTAAACTGAATAGAACAGGTTTTACATTGTATGGAACAAATTTATATGACATGGATTTTTTTAATAGAGCCAGAACAGGCTTTAAATTGAATAGAACATTTCAAAATAGAATTTGGAAGCTTAAATGGATAAGCTTCAATTAGAATGGGAAAAGGTGTAGTCCTTTATTGCTATAGAATGTCGGATTTCTGTGGCATGACCGACATGCAGTACGATCTTGTTTGAAATTTTTGCTTTTTACCTTTGTTCAACTTCAATGAACGAATTCCCTGTCGGGAATACGTGAGCTTATATATTGGTGTATTTCGGCAGACTTACTTATTTTCTGACCAAGCGCCAAAGAGCCAAAAGGTTGTAGCTTTTCAACTGTGAGGTGTTGACTGCGAGAACGCCAATTTCATATCAAACCATTTGTCTACATGCTCTGTTGCTGTTGGCGATGTCTGACGCAATATTGAAGCACTTTCTGCAATGGGCTTGCTAAGCAGATAGAATATGATGAAATCGGTAGAGGCCTGTAGTGGTGGTAACACAGATAGCCTATAGCATTCATATATATAAATTTAACCTTCACATTCTTGAATAGTAAAATGGTTGATATTCCAATGATTGGAAATTTGCATTCCAGCCTATATACAGGTAATTCTGATAACAGAATTATATTGCTTAAGCGCGTCAAAACTAAATCAAAACGATGGCACATGTAGGAACTTACTTAGTGAACAAGCGAAATTTTTAATTCATTACTGGAATGGCAAATGCGTTGTGCAATGCTTGCAGATCGCCGTAAATTTCTTCAAAATGCTTCGACTGCCATAGTTCCTTCAGATTCGAAGAATTCAGATCAATGTTGCTCACCAGTATTCCTGACAATGATAGTTCGTCAAATCATTTGTTTAAAAGATAGCAAGCGTGCGTAAAAGAGTTCACCAACTTCTTCACAGACTTAATCAAAGACTGCACAGCAATACGTGTCTATAATTTGATAACACGCACGCCTATGGTGTCCTAAGTTAACTTTTTCATAACTTATGGTTCGACTGTAGAAAGTAAGATTGTGTAGTCAGTATACGGGTTGAAAATAAATTTTGGGTTTCAGGTTTGATAAAAATCGTATTTGGACTTCTTACTAATCGATGCATTTCTGATCCCCAAGCCCGACTGCTCCATTTCAAAGCCGCTAGAGAATGCAAATTTGATCACATACCTGAATTTGATTCGGAGAAGCTTTCTTAATTGCAAACATCAATTGAGTTTTCATTTGAAAATTTTTATACTTAGTTAATCCGATTACAATTACTACATCATCAATGTGACTCAAGAAAGATACTTCCACAATTTACGAGGGCAACTAAATTTCGCTGTGAATTATAAATATGTTGGTTCCGTCTGGAAGGTTTTCAAATAAGCAGCTGCGTCTCATAGAGGGGCTTGCACATTCCTCAAAAGTTCACTTATTAAATAAATACATTGAATTCAACTGCGAGAATGAAGGTTGGGTGAAGGTTAACCCATGAATGCCGGAATTTTTGAATTCTTCAGATTGGGGATCATCTTGTAATACAAAGCACGCATACCCATGTAGACTTCATATAAAAATCTGATTTCAGTAGTGATCAATTTAATACTAAAAATATACAAATTTTACCTAGCAGAAAAATCTGCTTCTCAGCATTTCTATGCAGAAAATTACAAAAAATTACCCTATTAGAAATTACCATCACACTTTAGCTAATAGAAAAGACAAACAGAACAACATCCGCGGATTATAACAAAAGAAACTGAACGCTGGCTAAAAATGTCCTCATCAACGCAAATGATGATTCCGAATGATTTCGAAAGCAGGAGACGTGTAAAGCAACATCTCTCATCAACAATCTCATCTGTAGCTGCATCAGTTGCCGAGACAGAGGGCCTTCCGTTTTGTAGGATTGCCCTTCGTTGCCAATATCTGGCACACGATTTGACGAGTGAATCCGGAAGCGTGATTTCGCGATTCGTGCAATTTTGATACATTCGCCATGCGTTCACATTCACGACGCTGAGAACTCATGAAAAGATTGGCTACCACCATTTTTTCTATCGGATTCGAACCCTGTAGCAGGCAAGCATTTGATCAAATAGGTCCACACCTCCCATATTTTTGTTATAATGCGCACAAAGGTGAAGGAATTTTCAGAACGATGTACTTCTTTTCCTTTGATGACCATTATCTACACGTTTGGAATGTATCCATGGCAACACAATTTGTGAGCACAGTGGCAGATCGATTGTCACTCCATCTGGTAATCAATTATTTTCCATCTGTGCCTGACTCAGTGCTGCCTTGTGGCAGTTTCTGGAAATCCTTCTTATCAGGAAGAGGAGCTTTCCCGAGACGATTTTCACGCAATATTCCAGTACATCCAATACCCTTATCAGACAAGATGTCGAAAAGGGCAACAGAAGAAAACAGGTTGTCAACCTTCACATTATGTCCTTCAGGTATTTTCGACGTATCAAGTGAGCCCAGAACAACATCACCACCTTGACCAAACTCTGCTTTCTCAATGTCAGTGCTACTCCCACAATACGGTTCACCGTGGGTCTGGTGGTAGAGTGTTATATAAATGCCGCTTCGTGTCAATGATCCAAGGGTCGAACCCCTGCGTATTTTATTTTATACATTAGTCTTGCACACACATTTAGTTTTGTGATTTGATTACTTGTTGGTTGTAGCGGACTGATACAGCTACATTACACAGATCAAAAAGGTAACAAGTTATATTGGTAACAAGTTGATTATTACCGCATAGTGCATGCATCTGCCGGTAAGCAGAAAAAACTCCGTACATTATATAATCTTGCCTAAAGTAAACAATAACGTATATAACCAATAAATAAAAGTACTATGATGTCAATTAAGTTCCAAATAATCATTATTCAAAAAAAATATTGGAAAAGAAATTGCTCATTTCTGTGACACTTGCCGCTTTATCCGCTTTGCCATAATTTGTAAGATTAAGATGAAACCACACTATCTTAAAAATCGCGTGTTTTAATGAGATTTGAATCCAAATGAAAATAAACACAATGATATCATCATGAACATTCCAAATCACAACAGTGAACAATATAATTCGCATATACCGGTCAATTAAATGATGCATTACAAAACATACAAAATTTTCTGAGAGGCAGAAAATTCTGAGTGTCGGCATGAATGGGTTAAGGGCGGGTTTGGGCTACAGTCGAACAATTTCTGGTCGGGTTAAGTCAATCAGAATGCAAGATAAAAAAGTCTGAGACAATAGTAAGTATTTTACGAGCAAACAGACGTGCTGAACAAAAGTACTGCCAAGCAAGGCAACGTGTCATGTAAACGAATTGTCAAGCAAAGCGGCGTGTCATGCAACAGTAATGCCAGGCAAAGCGACGTGTCGAGCAAAAATCGACTATATAAGTAGTAAGGAGTTCTACACCTCTGGATAGCGCAAGATGGCCGCCGTGGACCTCCCCCCTCCTGTCAGACGAGGGCGTCGGCCCTAGTCGGACACTTGGTTGCTTCGAGTCTGACCCCCCCTTTGGAACGACAGAGGTTGGAGTTGCCAGAGGTTGTTCGTGGTGCGCTCTCCAAGCTGTCGAGGTGTGCTGGCTAGGCTGGCGTGGTGTGCTGGCCAGGTTGGCGTGGTGTGCTGGCCAGGTTGGCGTGGTGTGCCGGCCAGGTTGGAATGGTGGAATTTCGGTGCGAGACCACTCCCATCGTGTTTCTCGTCAAAAGTTGGGTTAACAAAATTTTTTCACCCCCCACCCTCGGCAGCGATCTTCCAATTTTGGTTCTAGTGGATGGATTTTGTCTTATATATACTCATTTGAAAGAGGAGAAAAAACTGCCCAATGACATTTTTGTTGCGAGTCAATCCGATCAGCGGTTCAAAAGTTAGAGCTGTTACAAGATTTTAGGTCAGACCTCGGATTTGACGAAAAAATCCTAAGTGTCAGAGCCACTTAGTATGGACAAAATTTTGAAAATTTTTCCAAAGTGTCGAATTTCGACCTGGGACCTTTACCAAAACATTTTTCATCAAATTTCTCCGACCCCCCCTCGGCAGCGTTGCTTCCAACTTTGGTTCTAGAGATCGTAGAAAGTCGTGCAATAGCTCGTTTGAAAGCTAAGAGTAAGACAAATTCACTGAAAGAAACGGCTTGTTCATATCTGTCTTCGTTTAGATGTGAGACGCCATTTAAGATTTGGGAGATTGGTGAAAAACGACAGAGTTAGAATTTCCCAAGAAACAGCTCCAGCGGGCGAACGAAGGCTCGGATTGGTAAACGGATTTCAGATTTGGAATCAGCTTGATGTTATTGTCCAATGAGGATCATCATCCAATGAGAATCAAGCATTTCTATATAAATATCGAGCCTTCCACAGTGAGAATCATTCCATCGTTGAATCGCACGAGTGACGGACGCACATTTTCTCTCTCTCTCTACTTCCCTATTCAATTATCCAACTAAAATGGTAAGTCGCTACTTCCCTCCCTCTCCTCCCTTGAACGTAAGCTTGATACAATCTTTTTCATTTTCAGGCATCTACTCCATCTGCTGCACTAGTAGGACAAAATGGCGGTCAGACGTTACAAGGTTCGCTACGATCAGATCATCTACAACTGAGGCCAGTGGAAGAAACAACCAAGGTACATAATCCTACACCGCTACAGCGTAAATTTAAACAAGTCTTGAGTTATGACGATCATAGCGTAGTACTACAAACGGGAATGCTCCCTTCCTCGGATGTCAAGATAATGCGCAATCAGTATGGGGACTACATACTGATCCCCGTGAGTCCGTACATTCGCCGCCAACTTGATATTATTGAGGAGTACGTGACATTAAATATGGACATTCCTACTCCTCTTGCTCAAGAGTGGAAGGCGAGAGATAACAAGGATACTCCCTATAGAAAGATTTGGGATGGTAATCAAATTTGCCTACCGGTATCACATTGGTGTACTTACTATAAGAAGGAGGGAGATCATTCAACATCCATCACATGCGACGAGCTCGGAGAAGGTACTTGGGATATCCTTTTCAAAGTGAATGGGCTATATTATGGTCGCCACAAGGATAATAAAATAGCCTCTCTCTCCATGCATATGGAATCCATCCTATATATTCCAAAACCACCCAACGTGGACGATATAATTGATCAAATCCTTAACAGCAGTGGTACGAAGCGCAAGTCGGAGAAGAATGCTGCCTCAAAACGCAAATCAAAGAAGGAGAATTACTAGTCCTTTCCTAACTCTACCCTATGACAATTCGCTTATGTGCTTTGAGTGTCGTAGACGTGGTCTTATTAGATATATTTTACTTCTTCGTTGCCATCATATCATTTGTGTATTTTGTCGTGAAAAGCATCGATGTAATTCTTCATTTTGTGATATGTTATAGAACGTTTCCTTAGATGTGTAAATTTCCGTTTTTGGCTTCTATCATCATTTTTATGGATTGTGAGGGTGAACCTGTACAGGAGCTCAGTGCTATTGCTATGAACAATTGGACATATCAGATTGTTAGTGTCTATCATCAACATGCCAACTGCGATCCCAATGTTGATCAATGGGCGAGAAAACACATTCATGGACTTAATCTGAAATATTTGCAAGACTATGGCTTTTCTTGTGAGAGTGCTCTTCTTATTGACTTTAAACGATGGTTAGCTGCTTTCAATGTTATACGCATCTTTTGTAATAATCCTGGTAAGGAGAGGAAAGTATTTCCCAATCTAATCATTGATGACATTTTGCTCCCGCCTTGGGATAGTAGAGTGAATCAACACTACCATGAAGTCACGAAACGTTTCAAGGATTTGTCTGTTCCTATTTTGTCTGTTCGTTGTAGTAGCTACGTTCATAACCAATGCTTCTTTCCTCCTTACCTCAACACTGCCAAAGTCCTGTATGGTTATCATTGCTCGCTGTATGATAGTTACCAGCTGTATCTATTTTATCTGTTTCAAACCATTGATTTATAATGCATGCTTGTTACTATTATTCAAAAAATGTTACTATGAGAAGAGTTGTTGTTTTCATGCAATGGATGGGTTAGTTAAAGGGCGATCATATCTTTCTCAAACGACTGCGGAACATTACATTTTCATAGACAAAGTTTAAAAGGAGCTGTTCAAGATTATGTGATAAATTTTCATAAAGATCAGAACGACATCGAAGCAGTGATCGATGATGCTAGCACTCTATTTCTAGAGTTAATGAATACATTCTCTGATAGCATTGTTATGGCGCGATTAGTTGCGAAAATTAAGTTTAGTCATTTTGGAAAGGAAGTGGTGGAAACTCGCTCTTTCCATTTTGTTTCTTATTCAATGGAAGTGGTAGATCACCCCCAATAATTTTTTAAAAGACATATGATAAAAATTGCTGAACGTCTTAACGCATTTAACCATCATGGTAGCAGTCTAGTGATTGAAGCGATTTCAGATATTCACATTCAACTTTCTATAAAGAAAAATTGAAAATGCAGTGGTACTTGATTGTAGCACAACTGGTTTTCGAGCTATGTCTGCTCACTCTCGAAGTATATTCCCTCTGTACATGCGTCTATTATTTAGAAAAGGCTAGCAAATTCATATCTTCAAAAAGACATGCTATAGACATCAGTAACGGTGAAACTATGTGTTGTGATGTATGTAAGCGAAAGGATGGAAATGAAAAGCGCATCTTCAAGAGATGTAAGCATGCTTTTTGTCAACGCTGTTTCATACGTAATTGCATTCAACTTTGCCAATGTAACCACTGTGATATTGCTCATTTCGAGTGTCACTTATGCCGCAATAGTTAGTACCTATGCAAATGTGGTAAAGACAGGTTTTAGCAAAGACTAACACGAAAAATGGCGAAACGTAAAATGACGAAACGTAAAAGTCAAAAGTTTTCTTCAGCCATTCAAGCTCTCCGACGAATGAAAACAAATCAGCGATACAATGCTATACGACATGCTAACGATAAATTCATTCGTGAAATTATTTCTCATGTGAGAAAGTTGAGGACGAAGAAATTAGCACCAAAACAACGAAAGTTACTTAAGCGGTATGCTACGAAATTGCGTTTCATCTCCAATCCTGAAGTCACCCTTCATAGAAAGAGGGAAACTCTAACACAAAAGGGCGGCTTCCTTCCAGCGTTACTACCGATGCTAGCTCCTGTCGTGGGCAACGTATTGGGTAGTATCTTTGGCTCTAAGCGTTAATTATGCAAATGTTGAATCTCAAAGTATTAAAATGGATTTCAGACTTTAATGTGATAAAGTTCTGACTGTATCAGGTCCATCTCATGCAGGTAAAACTGTTTTCACGCTGAATTTATTGGATAAAAGAAGGGAGTTGTTTAAGGAACCTATCAATCGAGTGATTTGGTGTTATGGTATTTATCAACCGTCGCTGTTTCAGGAATTGCAAAGTCGCAACTTTATTCGACATGAAGGAATTATTCCAGTGGATAAACTTCAGTCTAATGATGTTGTTGTATTGGATGATCTATTAAAAGAAAGTAAGAATTCAAAAGATGTTACAGATATGTTCACTCGCGCAGCACATCATAAAAGGTGCTTTATCATCTATATCACACAAAATTTGTTTCCTGATGGAAAAGAAGCTCGTACACGAAACCTGAATACACACTATTATGCTATTTTCAAGAATCCGCGAGATAAAAGTCAATTTGAAATTTTAGCGCGACAAGTTGCACCAAGAGGATCAAAAGCCTTAATGAAATTTTTCAAGCAGCTACTGAAAAACCACACGGTTACTTATTCATTGACTTTACGCAAGAGTGTCCGGAAGAATTTAGATTTCGAAGTGATATTTTGAAAACTCCCATGATTATCTACAAACTATGAGTTCTTATTCTCGCATGATTGTTATTCCTCAGGATGAATATGTACAATTGACTGCCATGCAGCAAGTAAAGCAACCTCTTGAAAATCAAATGTATAGGAAAGAATTAGATTATCAGCAAAATGTTCACATCAAAGATCCACATCGTGCTGTATTATTACAATCGGAAACTGTTGAACAATTGAAAATGTGAAGAATAAGATGCGTGACTCTGTGTCGACTGCTACACCTTTAGCTTTGTTTAGCATCTCGTGCACATGCCATATCTCTTTTCAACAGTATTGAACCCCACCTCAATGTAAATGATTGAAGAGAAATCATTACAGATGAAAATAAAGTGATTGATGCTTCACGTTATGAAGACTTGATTCAGTATGCGACACGTAGAAAGCGCCGTCAGGGCTATGTTCCACCTGGTTGGACATACTTTCTTAAACTATTGAAAAAGCATAATGTACCAAAATTTGCTTTAAATAATGAGACATTGAAAGAACTTGATTCAACAGTGGCTACTGCTCCAATGCTTCAGACGATGAAAATGCCAACAAATTGGTTTAAGACGTCACCGGCTACATCTCCTCCCACACTCACTAAGCAAACAAGAGGAGAGGAAGAACTGGACGTAGATCTACGCCACCACTAAAACTAGTAAAAGGAAAACGTAAAACAGCTCCTCCCAAGAAATATATGTTCTCAGACTATTAATATGAAGCAGATGTGTTGCTTGCCATGTAATGAGCCGCCGGAGGTGAGTGTCGTTGTCACTTGCACTTGCTGCGCCAGCTCTCACAATGAGACCCCTAAGCAATGTGAACATGATCTCAAAACCGCTAAAGCTAAATTCTGTAGTTGTTGTAAATGTAGAAAGGCAAGAAAGAAAAAAGATGAGAAGGAGGAAAAAGAGTCAGTCGTCATCGACTGAACGTTTGAAGTCAATCTATTATGATGTAAAACATCCAGCAGGATTTGCATCTATCAAGAAATTGTCAAAAGCGAGTGGTCTTCCACAATCACAAGTTAAACGATGGTTAAAGGGTCAGGCTACATATACACTCCACAAACAAGCGAAAAAGAAGTACCGTACCGCCATTATATTGCTCATGACATTGATGAACAGTGGCAAGCAGATTTGTGTGATGTCGCCTCCATTTCAAAACATAACTCAGGAAATAATTTTATTTTAACCGTCATTGATATTTTCTCGCGTTATGCGTGGGCTCAACCTTTAAAAACTAAAGAAGGGAAAGGAGTAGCAAAAGCATTCCAAACAATTTTTCGAGAAGGTCGCATTCCAAAAAGAATTCAGAGTGATCAAGGAAAAGAGTTTGAAAATCAGCATGTGAGAAGATTATTTGAGAGGCATGACATTGAGTTGTTTAGTGTAAAGAGTGCTTATAAAGCTGCACTCGTTGAACGTTTTAATCGCACATTAAAAAATCGCTTGTGGCGACATTTTACTGCCAACTTGACACAAAATTGGACAAAGATTCTACAAGATACACTCCATGCCTACAATCACTCTATCCATCGTTCTATTGGACTCAGACCAGTAGATGTAAATGCTGATAATGTAGATAAAGTGCGCGAATCATTCCAACGTAAACGCACTCATGCGAAAAGTGATGTGAAAATTGGTGATAAAGTTCGTATCTCAAAAATGAAAAGTGTTTTTGCCAAAAGTTGCCTTCCGAATTGGACAGAGGAGGTATTTACAATATCAAGGATTGATCAAAAAGACTCTCCCACCACCTACAAGTTGAAAGATTACAATAATGAAGAAATTGAGGGTAGCTTTCACCGCGATGAGATTGAGGTAGTCACTGAAAGTGAAAAATATTTGGTAGACAAAATCATTCGATGTAAAAAACGACAAGGTGAAGAATGGTGTCTTGTTAAATGGACTGGTTATCCTTCAAGTATGAACTCTTGGATGCGTCGTGCCGACATCTTTCATCTAAGTGATCGACAGTGATTCATGCAAAGTTGTAACTAACAATGTTTTGGCTCGCCGCCAACGTGGAGGTAGCATACTTGGTGCACTGAAATCTGTTGTAGCACCTCTCATATCCAATGGCGGAAGATCTTTAAAACGAAATGTTTTAAGTAATGCCGTTGGCTTTGCTGGTGATGTTGCTAGTGATCTTTCCAAAGGTAGAAGTTTTAAGAGCAGTTTGTTGAATCGTGGGAAGGAACGCGGTTTAAAAACATTGAAGCAGACCTTTGCTGGTGTTACTCAAGGAAAGAAATCGCCTAAACGAATGAATAAAGGAAGAAGGAAACATCGCGGAGCTGGTAAAAATCTTCAGTCAAAAGGCATTCACGCAAACGTCGCAGAGGCTCTAATCATTCATCAGGCGCTAAACGACGACGCTGCCATAACTTCTAATCATGGAGTGTAAAACTTCCGGTTTTTGTTTGTTTGATCAACAAGCCATACAGACAGATATTCTTAGTTCACGTATTGTAGATCATCATCCTCGAACAGCTGAGAATGCTGGCCCCATTGAATTTGTTATTCCTGGTGGTAGTGATGACTACATAGATTTGAGTTATGCGATGGTTGATTTGAGGTTTAGAATTCAGCAAGCAGATGGAACTGCTATTGACGATAAACATAAAGTTGGACTGAACAATTTACCATTGACTACATTACTTCGCGATGTTTCTCTAACGATTGGAGAGCAGCAGGTGGAAGGTGGTCAAAGCGATTATCCTTATAAATCATATTTCAATCATATATCACAGTTTCATCCAGCAGCACAAAAAAGTCATATGGAAGCCATGGGATGGTACAGAGATGAAGCAGGAAAATTTGATGCTGAAACAAACAGTGGCTTTGTAAAGCGATCTGCTATGATTAAAGATAGTAAAGTATGTCAGCTATATGGTCCGCTGAATTTAGACTTCTTTAGACAGTCAAAGTTTTTACTCTGTAATACCAGCATGCGACTCAAGCTGACATTGAATAAGCCTGAATTTGCGCTAAATGCATTTGCTAAAGTTGACAATTTTAGAATTCATGTGGAAGATATTGCACTTTACATTCGTCGAGTAGTACCGAATCCAAGTGTCATTAGAGGACATGCTGAAGGTCTTAACCGCCAAAATGCCATTTACCCCGTTCAACATACAAAGCTTCTCACCTTTACAATTCCGAAAGATCAAAAGAGTTTCATGAAAGTTGGCCTCTTTCCATCGGAAGCACCGAAGCTCCTCATGGTGGCAATGGTTGAAAATGATGCATTTAATGGTAATATAAAGAAGAATCCTTTCAATTTTAAACACAATCAGTTAAGTGAAATTGCTTTGCGTGTAAATGGTGTGAGTCATCCTGGTCCACCCTACAAACCAGATTTTGCTGCGGATCAATTTATGCGCAGTTATGTTGATTTTATGGATGTCTTTGGCTTTTACAATACGGATGACACCAACGGACTGACTATGAAAGAGTTTAAGAGTGGATATACTATTTATGCATTTGATTTGACTGCTGACAGCGATATTAGTGCACCCTATCGTCAAGCGAACGTGCCTCATAATATTCGTTTGGATTTGACGTTCAAAAGAACACTACCTGAGACGATCAATGTATTAATTTATGCAGTCTTCGATTCAAATATTGAAATTACAAAGTATCGTGACGTGATTCTTCAGTATAATCGTTAATGAGTTGGTTGACTGCTGACGATATTAAGACAAAAGTGCAGCGTAATGCAGGTGAAGCGACGTTGAAAGCTTTCGATAATGTCTATTCGCTCGATACCTTACCACCTGCAGTAAATCACTATCCCATCTTTATTGTGCTAAACACTCATTCGCAGAATTTAGGCGGTGAGCATTGGAAAGCGATCTTTATTGGAGAAGACCGACGTGGTGAACTATTTGACTCTCTTGCTCAACCTCCAAATATACCAACACAGCAGTGGTTGAGAAAACATACGCGTCAATATCAGCGAAATGAACGCATACTACAACATCCACTTTCATCAACGTGTGGTGCTTTTGTACTGTACTTCATCTTAAAACGTTTACATGTATCTAGATTTGTATCTGTTATTCAAAAATTTTCATGTAATCCATCCTCTAATGAAAAAATGATTTGTAAGTTCTATCATGATTTGAAATAAAAACATCATGTTGGAAAATTGTTTTTTATTTTACAATCCGCTGGGTACGTACATACTCGATGAGATAGTCTAGGATCACATTTGCTTGTACATGAGATTTTAGTCCAGTAATGATCACTTTACTATTATGAAAGATTGCCACATGCACAGGCAACCAACAACTAATGAGAGCTGCAGGAAAAAGTTCGGGTTCATAACACAAATTGTAACTGCTGGTATGAATCTTCAAAAATGATACACTGTCACTCAATTGAGTAGAGATCACCACATTGTCCACAGTCAGATTCGACATCACACACCTCTCCCTCCTCCATATCCGACGTAGTAGTCTCTGTAGCTCTAAGCGCATTGACTGCGCCGATGAATGAGAAAGGGCGCCGAGAATCTGTACAGTTCCATTTGGGAAGAGTTGAAGATTCCGTGAATTGTTCATCTCCACCACTAACATTTGAGTACGACCCGGGTAATACTTGCTGTTTGGAAGGTGTTGGTGTAGTGTTGTGAGATCGATTTTGGTGTAGAGTCTGAAGCGACGGAGAATGTTGACGATGGTGTAGCGATGGCGCTTCATGATGAAAAAATGAGTAAATTGATCGATGTACCTTCCTCTTATACTTTTCCCAACTGCCTTGATGAAATGTGAAGTTAGTATGAAGTTGGGAATGATAGAGTTGAATTCTCCGTTTGTTGACGCGCAACCAGATGCGATTTCCAATACGTGAATGTCTTTTCATATAGAAGTATTTCAAATCCTTCATGATATGATGTAGAGATTGAAAATGACGATAAGATAAAGCAAACTCTCTTCTCACATTTCCAGTTGAATCTTTGAAATAGACGTTTCGATCATGATCCGTTTCAATACGTTGTAGGGAATCTAATTTCCAACTCATGGTGTGTGGTAGTCATGTCTGATTAAGATTTGCATAGTAGGGCGATGAACTCACGACGAATAAATGTCATGATGGAGCGATGTATGTATCTTCTATACTTCTCCCAATTGTATTTGCGAAATGAGAAACAGTTTGCGGAATGAGAATGGCAGATTTGAATTTCATTGTTGCAACGTTGAAGCCAAACTTGATCACCCAAGGAGATGAATCTTAATGTTTCAAAATATTCCAAATCCCTCATGATATCATTGAGGTTAACAAATTGTCGCCATGTTAATGTAATACCTCTTGATGTATGACCATGAGAATTTTTGAAATGCACGTTTCCATTACGATCAACTCTGATATATTGTAGAGAGTCCAAAATCCAAGTCTTCATGATGTTATGCAAAGCTGCAGATCACCAATATAAAAATGTCGTTTTATCCTATTTTGCTTAGCAATGCGGCCACAAAGAGATTTGGTAATAATCGAGCCGTACTCTTTTCTACACCCATTGATCATATACAACAGCTAAATGGAAAGTGGGAAGTGGGTGTCACTCAACTTGTTCACAGTAACTGTGTCTATACTTTTGATCATGAGGTGATTACTATTAATATGAGACGCACAGCTGCTTACCAATGTGAAAAGGGCTGCCGAGTATACATTCCACAATGGCCGAAGAAAGATCTTCTATCACGTCAGAAATTCGTTTATGATTTCCTGAATAAAGCGTGTAAACATATTGTCCAATTTACTCCGCACAATGATGATCATAATTATGTACATCATGTAGTTGAGAAAGATTGGATTGTTGGTTTAAGTCCAAGTTTAAGAAATGATTTAGGTTACCTCGCTAGCGCCTTAACAGGCTATGATAATTATAACGTTAATTACCACCCAAGTGGTCATAAACAGTTAATATATCGAGAGGAAGCTTATTATGTAGATATTATTCCAAAAACTGAGAAGACGTTGGTGAAGAAGATTGTGATTAAGCCAAGAAAGACAAACATGACTCCTGAAACATTATTGAAGAAATTTAATTATCTCCTTCGAGTTGATGGTAAACAAGTGGCAACATTGACTTATATCAAATCATCTAATCATATTGCAATAAGTAAATTAAATGATGATGATCTAGTATTAGTTTGTTCAAAAGATTTTCATCAGTTCTTACGACATCGTTCTGCAGCTGTTCATGGAAAATTTGATATGCAACATTTGCCATGTGAAAGGTCAAATCAATTTGATACAGAATGGACCGTATCTTTATACAGAAAGCGTATAGAGCCTTTAGGTGGTATCTTACATGAAACAAGAGTGTTGATGCCTCGCATTATTACTTCAGTTAAATTGGTTGTAGATTGTTTAAATGAAGTGATTAATGAGCAACATATTTCATTTTCTGAAAAAGAAGGTGCATTGTCTCTCACTATAAGTAGAAAAGGTATTGAACTAATTATGGATAAAACTCTAATGGACATTTTGGGCTTTGATCAAAATATCTTTAAAAGTGGTACTGTAACCAAAGCTAGCGCAGACATGTCGCTATCGGGTCGTATTAACTATTTTCAGATATATTCCAATATTGGTGAAGATGTACGTGTGGGAGATGTTGAAACTCCATTGCTAGCAATAATACCACACCAGCCAAAAATCTGCAGTATTTTATCTGAGCATACTTTCAAGAAAGTGCATTATACAAAGCTGAAATCAAACTACATCCCACAAATTGATATTGCAATTTATGACGATGCTGGTGCGTTGATTCCTTTTCATAAAGATGCCGTAACAAGTATCACACTCCATTTCCGAATGAAGAGTTAATGCAAAAGTATGCTAATATATTTTTCCAATGTGATTAGTATGGAAAGTGAAAATAGAGATTCGTTTCTAATATACTTACCCAGTAATGCTTCTATGAATAAATTTCCCAAAAATAAACCATCAGACTTTCGAGTAGAATTAAATCGCCTACTACATTTAGAAGGTGAATGGGAAGTAGGTGTTTCCAGCATTTGCTATGATAGCAATATTCAGAATGTGAATGATTTGGAAGAAATGATATTGACTCCTCGCACCCATGATGGAATAACGATGAATAATGCATTTCAGTTCCCATACAATTTAACGTCAGATGGAAAGTGGAACTATGAATGGATTCAGATAAAATCAGATTATTATGGTCCATTTGGGGATGAGAAAATTATTAAGGCATTCAATAGTGGTATACTTCCATCATGAAGAATAAGGATCAGAAAGTTTATGAGTTTACTATCTATCATTGGAGTGGGAGAAAGTTCCTTCGCTTTCATTCTTTTACTAAAGGTCTTACACTGAGGTTGGATAATGAATTCTATCCATATCTCGGTTTTGGTCATCGACTACATCTAACGTCAATTGCTACTGCAAATGTTTACAAAGTTTATTCAAATCGAATCAACAAATTTCATTATAAATTTAAAATATTTGATGAAGATGTTGTAGAATGTGAAGAACGCATCATTTTGAAAAAGCGTGGTGTTCAACCTTTATCACTTATTGAGTTAGTAAAACGATGGAATGAGACTGTGGGTAAGAAGTATGGAGAGAAAATTATGGCGGACAAAAATAAGTTGGTTATTCAGAAATATAATGACAAACTTACAGTTTATTTCTCTCCAACCTTGCGTCATTTTGTAAGACATTATACACCTATTATTGGAAGCGGTGTGGTGTATGCTTCTCATGAATATCACACTAAAGCTGATTCAGTTAATGATGAATGGTGGGTGGACATCTATGGTGATCGCATCAAGAAAATTTACCAGTCTTATCAAGAATCTAAAGTTGCTATCAATATATAATGCCGCGTCCATATCATACAGTTGAAAGCTTCATTCATGTAGTAAATCCTTATATACAACAGAAGTTGAAGCATGTGATGAAAAGTAAATATGATGTAAAGACACACCACATTTCGTTTTCAATTGAAAATCAACGCGTTGTTCTGAAACTGGGTGATGACATTCAATGTCAATTGAGTAAAATTTGATACAACTCTGGTTTTTCAATGCTACAAAATATGTTTACTGCTGCGCATACGATTGGTATAGAAACACCAATGACACTTGATAAACATGAACAACACCTTTGCATTCAAAGTGATTTGATTCTACCTATTTCTGTTGGCGAGGAAAAAGAACACATTTTACGTGATTTCATTTATGATAAGGATGCTTTATATGGAATAGTCGAGAAGATGTTTCAACCTATTTTCTACCATCCTGTTATCAAACAAACAATACCTTCTATTTCTATCAAAATTACAAATGGTTTACATGAGTGCATCCATGTCAAAGATACTAAATCCCTCATAACTTTAGTGTTTCGGAAAACAAAGTCAGGTCATTGTAAAATTTTATTGAAATAAAAATACATGATAAAAATGTGCTTTTTACATTTCAAGTGGGGAAAGTCTTTACACAGGGGACTGTAGGGAACTATTTACAAGGAAATACAATCTCATGCAACACATAAAACAACCATGTATATCTGCAAAAAAGCAGCATCAAAATACTGAGTTAAGGTTGATTATGTCGATACATCTCCGCTGTGTGGTAGTGCTAGTTTTATTCTTTTGGGTGGAGGTATGTTTGTGTCAGGATGTCCATGTGGAAGAGATGTGTTATGTCCTATCTAACGCCTCTTATCCTCCCATGCTGAAAGCGCTCGTTTCTTGAACGTGTGCGTTTTCACAGTATGAACTTGAGATTTTAAGATTGTCATATTGACAAACGTTATAGTTTTATTTTTATAGGCCTTCTTATAGGACCGATGTTTCATTTTGTGAACAATGGATTTTGATATACCTTTAGCACGCTTAATACTATCTGCACATTCTTCTAATTTCATGGAATACATTTTAGGACGGAGGAGAATCATTTCATCTATTTCCTTTCCTGCTGCTTCATCCTTAAAACAACCAAGTTTGGCTTTATTCTGTATGGAATAAAGTGGATGAGTGGGATTGTAGTTAGATGTGTCGAAATATTTTTCTAATGACTTGCCTACTTCATTAAAATTTAAATCTTTTTGAGTGGTAATTCCTAAAAAGAAACTGTCTGCATCACCACCCAGCAAGCGAACCTCTTTTACAAGAGGGCATGGTTTTAATATTTTGTAGAAGAGTTGATACATTTCAAGCTTGGAATAATCGAAAACGGCTTGCCCAATATAAATGGGTTTGCACAACTCAACTTCTGATTTTATCATTTTAACACCTACAAGATCCACATCGATAATGTCTCTATCAATGAAAAGAGGTGATGAGGTCAATATGTGATATTTTTGATCATCAATTACTAGTTTGTAGTTCATGCGTTTTCTAACATCCTCCATGGTCTTTCCGAAAAGACTGTTATTCTTATATTTATAAAAATCCTTTTCAAAATTATTTTGGGCTAGTGCACGTTTTTGACTGTTACTATCTATGTAAGGTTTGAGGAAGGCTTTCTGTCTAAATTTGATGATGCGGTGAACTGACTTTAGAAGCATGCCCATTTCTAAATAGAATTTTAGTATGCAGAAGTGCACGAGATAATTTTTCTTATCATATTGGGTGAGTAAAAGTTTGCGGCATGGTTTATACCTTGGCTGTCCACACTCTGTTAACTTATCATGAAATTGTGACATGAATGGTGAAAACAAACTTCAGTCACTTCACCAGATTCAGGTGCGAGTGGGAAATCAGCAGTTTTATTTTTGATACTATTTGGATAAATCAAATCCACTTCAAAATAATATCCCCAATCACCATCTGGAATCTTCAATATGTTTGAAGGGTTGGAGTAATACTCAAGCTCATCTTGTTTTAACCAACTAAACTCGGAATGAGGTAGTGGTTTAGACAGTGAACTGCCATATAAATTATTTTGGTCATAGTACTTTAGGTGGATATGATCATCACCTACTGTTTCAGATTTTATATGATGTTTATTTACAAATGTGAGACCACCGAGTATTCCACGCTCAAATATGTTATACATCTCGGGGTCTTGTAAGAGATGAATGGTCTCACCAGTCATTTTAAAGGCTGATTTAAAGGACATGGCTGGTAGACTGACAAAGTGGATAGGATCTAATTTGTCTTCTTATAATGCCACTCGTCGAAATTCCTGAGAGACATCAGCCAGCAAAATGACATCTAATTCTAAGCAAGCGATCATATAATCGCCAAACGTTTTACAATCAAATTTTATCCATGCCTCTTGAGCATGTTCATAATCTTCTACTGGACAATCGTGACCCATCAAATCGTTTTGGAATTTGTCAATGGAAGGAAGGGTTGTTTCATTTAGTTTAGACATTGAGCTTAAATACGCATAGGGAAAGACTCCTTTGCGAGTGATTATCTCATCAGTTAAGTTTGGATAGTGTTTCTTCAAAGTTTGATTATGTGGAAGAAACTTGAGATTTCGAACGAGAGAAGCTAGTGACGCTGACATGAATTGGAATGAATCTAAAAATTTTATTTCGAAGAAGACTGTCTTATATTCTTTAGTTTTATCTACTGGTACTTTTGCTGTCATTGCCATGAAGTTTTCTCTCGTTTGCGCTATTACATTAAACTGCCACGATTTCATCTGGCTCAACCCTCCTTTTATGAGCATTTGACTGTCATAGCTCTTAAAGTTATGAAAAATGACGGGTAGTACACGACGTCTCAACCTAAGTGAAAAGTTACATTTGGAGCAGAGTGCGTTTCTAAATTTACCAGTGATGTGATCATGATCACGCACTTTCTTAATTTTATCGTCATCAAACGTTTTATGACATTTAGGACAGGATGTGCAACTTTCAAATTTTTGTTTGTCTTCATCTGACATATGTAGTGACTTACGCTGCAATTGGGAATCATATGATTGTTGAAATTTAGCAGCTTTATCGAGAAATTCTAGAAATTTTGAAATGCAATCTTCACCTTGCCAAGTATGCATTTTGTTTTGCCTATTCCTAAAGTGGTCATGCCATACTTCATAGCAGGACATGGCTGCTGGCTTGTGGATGATATCATCAATGTAGCATTCTATGTCTGCGTAAATGACACGCAGGGGACTTAATTCGTCACCATTATCCCTATGTGAAAATATTTTATCTTTGGGCATGCGTTCCATTTGTAATTTACCTCGCTTGCACCATTCATGATGAGTTTCAAATTTATGTTTACTCCAAAAGGAGCGGATGCAGCGGTCGCATACAAAATGTTCACCTCTTTTAGAGTGCCCCAAGTGTGTGTACAAGCGAGAGATTTTGGGAATACCACAGTAGTGCCATTCCTCGCTATCATCTTGTTTTACTAATAAGAGGTTGACTACACGTTCATAACAAGTTGAACGTGAATTATAGCGCGCACCCTTCAACCCCTTCTCCCACACGTGAACGACAATTTTAATCTTATTATGTTTTTCGAACGCTTCTACATCTTTGATTTTCATGTTGTTACTATCACATCCTTCAAAGACTAGTTCATCCTCCCACTGTCTATAGCTATAGGTATGATTTCGATTCGCGTTGATATCATTATAGTGAAGGATGGATAGGACTGCATATTTGAAACACTGTGATTTACAATCGACATTGATGACAGCTTTCTTATTATATAACGTTTTTGGTAGTTTAAATGTGCCTCGAGCTGCATGACTTTCTAATAGGGAAATTTTGAACATGGCTGAGTCCACGCCATCAAAAATGGGAGCGCTGTCGTGTTGATTGAATTTATCTACATTTGATTTTAAACATTGAATATGGAAATTTAGCCAAGACTCGCAGTCTACAACTTCGTTTGCGGAAGAGGAAGGAACATGAAACTGTATTCTCTCCGTCACTTGATCCGTTTGAAAATCTATTTTAATGTATTTTAGTTTGAGGTAGATGAGCGCCTTCATTCTAAAATTGTTTAAATTGTTGAAGAGCGATTCGATAATGTTAGAATTTTGAAGGAGCCACTCAGGAAAATCTACTATTTGAGTATTGGACTCCATGCAATAGTCGCGTACTAAATGACTATGGGAAACGTTAATGAGGGAGATTGTAGAGGTACCGTTGGTGTAGTGATCATTTGTATGCGTGTGTTGAAGTCTGTGCGAAGATCGCTGAAAGTGGCTATCGAAAGAAAGGGCACAAATCACAAGGAAAGGAGATGTCATCGTCAGAATCAACTTCACCTCCGGAGATTGATGCCGCTTTGCGTTGACACACACGTTGTTTGATGTGTCGAAGGAGACTGTGCTTCCTTGTAAACATATGTCCGCAGTCAGCACATTCCCACTCGTTGCCTTGTCGCGAGAGTCCTGAGCTGGAACTAACATCACCTGAAAGAGAAATCATTCTATCATCTATATTTAAGTCTCAGTGTATTGTTACAACCTACCTTCACTCAACAGCTCTAAACTTTCCCCGAGAAGGGAGGGCTTTGGTGATGAAGTAGATGCCTGAAATTGAGGAAGATGCTATTAGCCACACGTTTGAAGGAGATGAGAGAGGAAATCTTCAACTTACCATTTCAAGGAAATTATGTTTAAGGTTGATACTTCAACAAGATAGAGACTTCACTCAAATAATACGTCTCAAATTTGGAAGAGAGCAGTTCACTTGTACGCCTCAAATAATAACAGAATTCGCTAGACAGCAGCTCACTTATACGTCTCATACTCATCATTCATTGGCTGTTCATACTGATTGGTTGCTTGTTTATACTTAAGAATTAGGAAACATTTCAAAGTTATTATCCACAGTCAACATGACAAGCCCTCCAAAAACACCGAACACTACATTGGAGTTCTCTTCTCGATGCTCATCATCAAAGACGCTCGTTGCACCAAACGCTCCAACGAAGGAGAAGGTAGAGAAGGTGTACCGACTCGACAATATTAGAAAGTTGACATTACCAGCGGACGACGAAGAGGAGAGTGTATGTGAGAAGGAGTGTCCCGACTTAACAGGCGTGAGGTGGAAGTATCTGCAGTATGATACTGATGATGTGATGGAGATCACCAGCACCAAATTCCTACATCAATTATGGGAATGGTACACCCCTAATTCCCAGCCACGAACTATGGCGGAGTGGGAATACATCGATAAAGTGAGGCTCGCGGTAGAGGAGCGGTTGAAGCAGATGAACTTTTTTTGTGATCTGTATGAAGTGAGACTCTGGGACGATATTGACGATGAAGACCTTTTGAAATACATGCCATAATAAATGTTCATTTCATATTATCTTTGCTTTCATACTGACTTACTTGAATGGGGCTTCAGTGGATGATTTAAGCATGTATACTTTTTCATTTGGAAATAGTAGCACGCTTAGTTTAACTTGTAAATCTTATAACATTTCATATGGACGATGATGGTAGATGAAATAGTGCTAAATAAAATTAAGATAGCTTACACTTCTGATACAGGGATAGCAATCGACTGCGATCCATGTGTAAAGAGCTTGTTAGACTACGGAAGAGAGAAGTGTGTTATGTTGCGTGTGGCGCGTGAGTGTCCTCCCATTTCATTCCATTCATCAATTCGTCTCATTGATAGAGACAGGTAGAACTCATGGTTCTCATAACGTATGCAATGGAAAGTTTATAAGGCAACCTTCGACAGCTGGTTAAATGTCGCCCTGGCACGAATGCATACTACGTTGAGACAGAGGCAACCACTTGCAAACATGACGCAGAGAGGTTTAACAAGATTGACCATTGCCGAATGTCCCTTGCGGTATACATAGCTACGGGTTTCATCACCGCCCTTTACAGGAACGCCCGTCGAAAGGAAGTATTACACCGAACTTCATTTGCAACGTTCAAGTTGACTGATAGCAGATTCAATTTAATGATAGTATTCGCCAGTCTGAAGACTGCCCAGGGCAAACCGCGAGGAGGTTCTATCATGTTTTGCCCCATGGTGGCCCTTATCAGGGCCGATGGTTCGTTCTCGGTGACATTTAAGTTGACTATTGGCTTGAATAGTCAATAGGTATGACCGTTAGGTTGTCATATACCCTGTGCCGCCTAAGTCGAGGTGGTGCATTTGGGACCTTTCGGATGCGGGTGGTATTTGGAGTCCACACCTCATCCGTCCAAACGATCCTCTTGATCTTCCCCTTCTCCTCACACTCTTTCTCATCCTCTTCATCCCACTCATCGAGGATGATGAAGTCGGGAATAATTTCAGTAGAAGATGTTGCTTCCATCATGACTTAAAACTGAATGAGAATTAAATGAGAGGCAGTGGTTTATATACCCCTCTAACACGACGTAACGTTCAAGTTGACTGATAGCAGATTCAACTTAATGAGAGTATTCGCCAGTTTGAAGACTGCCCAGGGCAAACCGCGAGGAGGTTCTATCATGTCTTGCCCCTTGGTGGCCCTTATTTGAGCCGTTGGTTCATTCTCGGGACTGAAGGCAGGGGGAAAAATCTGCAATGAAAATGATATGTGTTACAATAGGATATACTATCTCATTTGCTTTTCACTTACCGAGTTAGACATCCTTAGGCAGTTTCGCACGCTTCCTAACAGAGAAGGCGGTCAAGTGCCCACGCATTCGGCGTGTGGCGTGTAGGCATTTCTTTTGGGGGTGCCCGTTATAGCAGATGATCGAGTCATCAAGGTCTTTATTCACAATGACCTGACCGTCCAGATGATTATCCCGAATAGGGATGTGAAACTCAAACAACCTATCCTCATTCAAACGATTCCACTCATCCCTCATGCGCTCCAACTTCTCAAGCGCCTGTCTCTCATCACCACGCCGAGCCACATTCCTCTCCAACTCAACATTCCTCGCTCTCAACACACTCATCTCCTTCATCATCTCCTCAAACTTCGCTTCTGCATCTCTCATTCTTCTCTATGCAGCACTCGCCCTCTTCTCACAGTCATCATTCTTCTCTTCCAACTCTCGCGTCTTCTTCTTCAAATCTGTCACACTACGCCTCATTCGGATATTCTCATCCGCTACCTCCTTCGACTTCAGATCCTTCTTTTTCAACTCATCCAACTCATTCACGACTTCGTCTTTCACCTTCTTCAAACTTTCATATTTATTTACTAACAAATCATGTGCCATCTGCTGCGACACATGCTTCGTTTCTATATCCTTCATCCACCTCGCCGACTGCACGCAAATCCCACCACCCTTCACTTTTGGGGAAGATGAGCTCTGCGGGGGGTCCTCAACAACTATGTTGGACACCTCCGAGGAAGAAGAGCTCAACTTCCTCACACGCTCCCTATCTAAATCCACATCATCCTCATCATCACTCTCAAACACTCTCTTTCGTTGAATCTCAGCCTCCAACGAAGCAACAGCTTTCTTCACCTCATCACTCTCCACAACATTCACCACCTTGGCGTCTCGCTCTATCTTCAACATTCGCTCCCTCTCTTCAACAATCAACTTGGTGAATCGATGGTCATTCATCAAACCTCCAACACAATCAGCATGCACTCGGTAAAACTTCACCTCATCCTCAACTCCCTTCAACACCCTACACTTCACACACGCAACCCTACTCAGGGTAATCATGTTGTCAGTGCCCGCCTTCTTAACATGCCTTGGCGTCCGCACTGCGATTGATTCGCCCATATATACACATTTTTATATGGAACTTCCGATTCTTGTCGTTTGCCATGGCTAACTGTAAGATAATGAAATTTGTATAAGTTTGGAATCATGTAGTACAGTCATATTCCTAAAGCATTACACTTAGTGACGAATTATAGATTTGAGTATAGTGAGTGACACTCGATCCCGTCTACAGCCCGAAGGCGTTGTACCGATCACTAGGGAAGTGAAAGATCTTCCCCGATACCCGCTATTTACAGCTTAAGACATCACTGTCACTGCCCCGAAGTGGTAACAGCAACGCCGAGTCAAAGGTAGTGATCAGTAGCTGGGATCTAGCCCCTCAAAGCTGCCTTAGACTTAGTCAAATTTGAAATCTGATAGCAGATTTGAACTCAGCATACTTGAAAACCTTATTCTACATGTTAAAACTTTGAAAAACTGAAAATTAAGAATTTTTAAAAAATTCCGCATTTTACTACTCATACTACTTTTAAAAATTTTTATCAGTAGTAAAGACATAATCAAACTCTATCACACAAACTTTGAAGTAAGAAGATAGCTTTCCTACTTCAAAAGATAGAGTCCTTTGAAACACCCGATATCGGGAGCTCAGAGCGACGACCGTCGCTTACCTCGTCTTTCGATGAAGTGATCAGACTTACGTTGCCGGGGGTTTATATATGCTCAGAAGAAAACTTAAAATAGCTCTATCTCCGAAAGTATTCATCGTAGCGACATGCGGTTTGTTGCAAACGATTCGTCTCATCATGCTCTATCATACGACGATGTGACCACGAGAAGTGGGTGGCTCAGCACATGGCCATGTAACATGCCACAAGTGAAAAATTTCCTAAGTGTGGGAGCTCCAGTGTGGTGAAAATTTTGAAAAATTTTAAATTTCCGAATTTCAATCTGGGACCCTTACCAAAACTTTTTTCAGCACTTTTCACTGACCCCTGCCCCCCGTTCGGAGAAATTTGATGAAAAATGTTTTGGTGAAGGTCCCAGGTCGAAATGCGACACTTTGGAAAAATTTTCAAAATTTTGTCCACACTAAGTGGCTCTGACACTTAGGATTTTTTCGTCAAATCCGAGGTCTGACCTAAAATCTTGTAGCAGCTCTAACTTTTGAACGGCTGATCCGATTGACTCGCAACAAAAATGTCATTGGGCAGTTTTTTCTCCTCTTTCAAATGAGTATCTATAAGACAAAATCCATCCACTAGAACCAAAATAGGAAGATCGCTGCCGAGGGGGGGGGTGAAAAAATTTTGTTCACCCAACTTTTGACGAGAAACACGATGGGAGTGGTCTCGCACCGAAATTCCACCATTCCAACCTGGCCGGCACACCACGCCAACCTGGCCAGCACACCACGCCAACCTGGCCAGCACACCACGCCAGCCTAGCCAGCACACCACGACAGCTTGGAGAGCGCACCACGAACAACCTCTGGCAACTCCTACCTCTGTCGTTCCAGAGGGGGGGGGGTCGGACTCGAAGTATCTAGGTGTCGGACTAGGACCGACGCCCTAGTCTGACAGGAGGGGGGGAGGTCCACGGCGGCCATCTTGCGCTATCCAGAGGTGTAGAACTCCTTACTACTTATATACTTATGCATTATCATTATTTAAAATCAAAAGTAATTACTCGATGTCCATTGTACAATGACAATGACATACAGAGCTGTAATAAAAAAATCGTTGCGTTTGATTGAAGACAGGACGAGTGAATGACGTATTCTGTGGCTGCATTATTATTCTGCATTTTTTTCTTCCGATCAATTATTTCCTGTATGTTCTAATTGGAAGCAAACTCCTTGAGTTATTTCACAACGCTTTCTCATTACAACTTTGTTCTCCAATATCGTTCGCAAGCAAGCAAATCTTTAGACAAATGAATCAATGCAAAATCAAAGAAAAATGCTTCCAAAAAATTTGACTGTAAATTATTAATAAAATAAAAAGTACTTTGCCCTTGAAAGACCTTCAGGGTCTACCGCTTTCTGGCTGTCGATGGCAACAAAATGTTTTGTGAATTTTAGCAATAATAATCCAGGAAAGGTTTCATGATTGCATTTATAGCCGGCAGTACTCTTTTCATTTTCCCCTGATCTCATTTTCCGGGCGAAGAAATGTAGCTTAGGATTTCCGGGAGAAAAGCAGTTGCAATGTGACAGTAAAAAACAGTCGTAAGTTGGCACTTTGCTTCCAGGTTATTCAATTTTCCCCTCTTCATCTTAAGCAAAGATTCTTTTTAAGATTCAAACAGAGACATCTGACCTGAGACGCACATGGACATCCATCCACATGTATAGTCAATTTCAGCTGTTTATAAAAGTATATAAAAAGTTATAAAAAAAGGAACTAAACTGTCTCCGTACAGCGTGAGAGGAGTGCTCGAGCATTGGCCTTGGATAATGTAACGCCAAGCCGCTGGAAGCTCTCTTCGAAACTGATTCCTATCAGTGTTCATCAGATGGCACCAAAATGTCTGCAGGACGGGAGAGCTTCCAAGAGTTGTCCAATCCAGCACCTTGCTCTAGACGTGGATTCAAAGATGCTTGACGGCAAAGACCATAAATGATGTTCCGGATCTCGTTGTGACGTCGAACAATGTTTGGTCCGCGCTTGCAAGTCAATCCGTGGTAACCAAAACTGTCCATTAATTTTTCTGAGCATATTGGACACGTTATGTCTTCCTCAGTAATTGAAAGTCCCAGACGTAGCTTCACTAATATTTGAACCTCATTTGGCTTAAGTCGTTGACCAAGACCTGGATTAGGAGTGGCCGACAGCCAGTCTGAAGCTTGTGACGATGAAACCGAAAGCAGACGAGCTCGATCCGCAGTTGATAAAGAATTTGATAATAACTCATCATACTGCCGCTTGTCAATCTTCTTAGATGAATTTCCTTGTCTGCCACAGGTACCTAGAATATCCTCCACTTTTATTTGGTCGCAGTATTCAACTTGTCTATTGAAATGATCAACCGCTTCACTTTTATGTGCAGATGTAGAGCATGTACTGATAATAGATGACAAGTAGGCTGCTGAAGCATGTTTGCTTACAGAGCGCAAACCCAATCCACCACAGTTAAGGCAGCTCTCTCTGTAAGTTGAATGCCTACAGAATCTTCTAGGCACCGCATCACATCGGAGTCAAACTTAGTCACAACGTTGGAAATTGACGTGGGAGGACAGCAACGAGCGATGTAAGCAAATTTACAGAAGCCACTGCATATGCCCAGTAATTTAATTGAAATTTGTGGATCATGTTTAGGAGAAATCTCGTTTAGGAGAAATGAAGAGGATAGTCGTTTCTTGGTTACAAAATCTGCGCAGAACTCTTCACTACCAATCGGAGCACCCAGAACTTCTACATTGGGTTTACTGCTTTTCATAATTGAAGCAGGTAAGGACTGTACTGGGTTGCGACTGAAAACCTCACACTTTTTAAGGTTGATTTGTAAGCCCGACCAAACAGTTGAGTCCTGGATGGCAACAAGACTATCGGCGATAGCCTGCTGGGTTCCGCAGAGAATGCCATCGTCTAAATACCAGATATTGTCACGAAGACCGGGTATGGTATTGAGGGAAAGAACTAGACGATGAAGAACCAAGGAAAATAACAACGGCTCGAGCGGATCTCCTTGTTGCACTCCAGTTGCGGAATTGAGAGGTCCAGTAGCATGCCACAAACGAGGATGTTTTTCATAACACCAGGCCACCCAAGGTAATAGACTAGGAAGCTGATCACAAACTTCATCCAACATTGCTTGTCTAGATACGAAATTGAAAGCGCTGGACATGTCAATTTTCAGCAACACAAAATCTTCGTCGTCCCAATTGTTCTGCAGAATATCCCGTATCTTGTGAACAACTTGTTCTGCTCCATCTGGACAAGAAACACCGAATTGATGAGGATGAAATATATCTTTCGCTTTCTCGGATAACATTTTGCAGATACATTTGCCAGCAAGGCGCCTATAGGATCATCTATAGGATGCAAACAATACATTTCATGACATTTTAAGTGTTAAATTCGTTTTCTGCGCAAAAAATTGCTTTGGAATAATTGCTTCAGACACGAGCTAAAATCCGACTTGAACCAATCAGATTGATACCTGTCAATAAAATCATCTATAACATCAAAATAAGGTATTGAATGAGCTTTTAAGTATAAAAATTGTTTTCTAAAGGACGATTTTGATCTAGAATAACTCGCTGTATGAATTTTAAACGTTATCCTAACAAAAATCAATCACTGCTAATTAATCAGATCGATTCCGATCAATAAATTGCAAATATCTTTTGATGAGCTAGATAGATTATTTTTAAAATGAGAATTTCGGATTCTACGTAAAGTTTTGGTTTAGGAACAACTTTCATATCTAATGGACAATTTTTTTAAGGTTAAAGTGATTTTCGTAGCACCGTAGTGCATTACTCTGTTGAAGTCTCATTTCGTACTCGCTTCCTGCAGAAACTCGGCGGCTTTGGCGGCCGGACAATATCTAAACTGACATGTTTGCCGACTTTTTAAAGAAGGAAAACACAATTCTTTTGGCCAGTGCCTCATTGATGAAAATGGCGGAGAACAAATAACAGCTGCAAGTATTGAGTGTAGCGTGTTAAGTTGAATAAAAACTTAGCCTGCTCGAATTTTATTCCTACTATTACGGTGACTGCGAGGACAAGATTAGTTAATTGAAGAACATTCATTGCTTTCTGAAGAGCTGAAATGGCGAACATTTCATGAGTAAAATTCTCGAATGAAATTTGCTATGCTATTCACTTACCTTTGCCGGCAAAGTTATTCAACAGTTTAACCTTCTGTGGATTATCTGTCGGTCGCTGTGAGTTAGTCTTCTACTGCCAATTTCAGATCATGTGTGTTAAACATTGTGCTACATTGTGTATACATACTGTTCATTCGTCATTGTTTGCAGCTTAAATTTCTTAGCGCATAAACATTAAAAAATTAATTAACCTTGTCTATACTCGGAAACGCATCAGGCACGGAGCTTTTCTTCCATGTGGAGAGTTAATACCACTCTCATTCCAATTGCGTTGAGTGTTTAGCAAGAATGCAGTGTACCTATTTTAAAAGTCAAAGGTTTGAACCAAGGTCTCTCCCGGACGCAATGCGAGCACTCTACCACAAGGCCACGGCGCCAGCCCTAAATTTTCTTTATTGAATAAATTGCAAGACACATGCAACTGTTTTATCAGTGGATTGTCAATGAAGAAGACTGTCGTCTGCTTGCGTCCAGAAAGTAAAATATATTCTCTTTATTTAGCACACTCGCGACATTCTGATAATTGGGCATGAGTACATTGATTTGCAATTCAGATAGATAGGTTTCTGATGAGGAAATTGGAACTGGAAACGGAAACAATAGAACTAGCTATCCATCAAGGATATTTTTGATAGCACTGCACTGGAGTCATTACAATACGAAGATAATTTATAGTGCATCAGTTTCCTTTGCTGTCTGACAACTGTTGTGAAGCCCGTCTCCATCTTTAGTTTCAATCCTTCCATCGTGTACTCCATACTGTCTTCTATCAGATCTTGATGGTTCGTGCATATCCTTTGCTATTTCTTTCGTGACATCTTGAGATTGAAACGTATGGAAGTAATTTTTAATTGAAATCAGCATTTTTGTGCAATATCATAAGCAATTTACGAACCTCCGAACAGTAGATTAGAAAATGCTACATGCACTACTTTGCATGGCCATGGGAAAATTCGCTGATTATGGAAGATCATGCCAGACGACTTTCTACATTTTGGTTATCTGCGTTGATTTCAGCGATTTTAATTCTACCGTGACCACATTATGTTAAGCAATTCAATCTTTCTGACTTTCATGAAGTCTATACTTGTTCCTGGCACGATCGTGAAGGCCATACTTCGGTAGTTTTGGTAGTTGTGCCGCGTAAAATTTCGATGACAGGGATCGATCTCCAGACTTCTTGTGGTTGTGTCAGGGGCAGTTAGATATCTACTATACCTCGTGGAAGACAGATGCTATAAATGCGCGATTCTCCGAGGTATCCTTAACTCATCAAATCAGTGGAAATATTATAGATGTTGATTTGAAGGGGGGATTGTTGCACTGATTTTCTGAACTGTTTCTTGATATACTCTTGCTGATAAACCCCTTGGCATTGAATTCATAGGGGTCTAACAGTGGCGTCCACGGTTCCCCATTGTAAACAGATAGCCAAGGCATTAGAGAATTCTAAAACTAAGTGCCTTGTAATTTTAATATCTTCGCGGTCATGAAGTCACAACGGATTCTCCGGTGCATGACTCCAAAATTCTGTTCTGACCCAATGTGACATTTTATGTGGGCTCATGCTCATAAACAATCCTAAAATTATCGAGCCTTACGTGTTTAGAAATTATACAAAACTAAAACAGGTGATGCATGCAAGTGTAGTTAAGTAAATAACATCAAATTTTTCATTATGCAAAAGTAATAAAAAAATGATGAAATTTTTAAAAGAAAATAGAGATGATAACAAGATTTGACTAAAATTTTGCCTAGCTCACAATCCTGTTGTCTTCTGATGATTTAGTTTTTATTGTTTTTCAGATAATCTCTTTTTCTACTCCCCACCCAAGGCAAGTATCAAGTATCACAAGAAAATTATTAGAGAAGTAAGAAAGACTTCATACATTCGCAATAGGCCTACTCACCAGTTAGCAACCTCTAGGGAGAGTGGTGGTAGCTCCCGAGACCGACAGACTCGAATACTGCACTTCCTGTACCTCTGTACTGAGGAGCCAACTGAGCTATTCTGCCAAAAATGATCGTAACGAATCTTCGTCATGACAACAGCGAAGTAAAAAAATACTCAATTTTTGATTGAGTTGATTCGTGAATTTGAAATAAATGCGCAGATTCAATTGCACGTTGTTTACGGAATCATATATAATTTTCCACAGTCGCAGAAGTGCGAAGTATATGTTTAGTAATTAGAAGAATGGAAATAATAGAAACATGGATAGTAGATGATATGACGGTAATGATGTTGACTGAAAAGTAAAAGTTTGTTTAAAGGTAATTCATTCGGTAGACGGTATCATAATGGCAAAGTTAACACGAAAGATAAGATCAAGGAAACGATCTATTTTCCAATCTTTATGTGAATTTCTCGGCGCTATCAAATTTGGAGGCCCTTAAGTCGTGACCATGCCATTGTTGATTTAGACCGACTACTTTTTTGTAGATTAGGTCAATCCACCATTACCGACATATCAAAGAGCAATTAAACACATTGAGGATGAGATGATCAATGTTTCATCAAGATCAATGATCTAACCAGTAAGACTTACATAAAAGACGAAATTACATAAAACTAAAACAGGTGGTGCATGTAAGTTAAATATAGCTAAGTACATAGCATCCGATTTTTCATTATGCAAAAGTAATAAAAAATGATAAAATACTTTGAATGCTTTGATTCTTTCGTGGATTCATTCTATGAACGAAGTAGACAGGATATCAGACGATTTTTATCATGCTGTTAGATAAGCATCTACAGGAGTTGCGGAAATATTGATGAACGACCATTAGCCAAGAGGATGCAGTCGTTCAATCTATTTGCATTTCAGAAAGCAACTTTATGGATCTAATCATCAATACTCCTATGCTTTAGATTTTAATTTTGTTAAGAAAGACCATTAGAGTCCTTTTAGCTTGCAACAATAGAATCCTTTGCTTATCTGATGCATGAAATGGAATGTCAATAAAACATTGCAGCCATATCTGCAGCCATAATTTGACTACGATTGTATTTGTGATCTTCATGAGCACTTCGTGAGCATCTAACATCTGAAGCCTAAAGTGTAGAGTCTCTAGCATTCAAGCTTTACAAAGAGCGATAGTTGCAGCATTTTTCCAATTCCTCGAATACTCAGCGGTCACTATTAAAACATGTCGCTCTCGACTGATTGTAGGTGGCTGAACTACATGCATAAGTCAATTTCAATTACCACAACTAGCGGAACTAATTTGCCATGATGCAGTAATGTGTGGCGGTTTGACTTGACCCCACCAATACAATCGTTCTGTAGCTCAGCGGTAGAGCAGCAGTCAAGCATTTCTTGCGTGGAATGGCAGTCTACTCTAACGTTTCTTTTTTTATACAATCGAAATGGAATTATGTCGTGAGAAATGGTGAAACGTCCCAGTCGCCCTTCTGAGCTTGCTTATAAAGCATTCCTGCTCATCAGATGGCTCATTGGCTTTGTGGTTCCACTGCCATGAGACCTAAAAGGAAGACATATGTCTCGAGATGGGCACAAGTCCATCATTCAAATAAATATCATCTCTTCCGGCATTATGTGATAGTGTTGAACCAATTTTAGTCCGCAGTCGCCCTCAAGTCATCAAGAATTGAGCCCCACAATTTATAATCAATAAAGATCATTATGATTGGTGCATTCATCAATTCTTATGCGATTAATGGCGAACTTGTCGACAGTTGACAACTCAATGAAGAAAAACAGGAAGCAACTGATTTTATAAGTCGAAAAATTTACATTTGCTGTGAACAATTTAATTTCAGATGGAACAGTCATGCACCCCCATAAATCATTATTCAACGTTATATTAATCTCACATGACGACAACAGAAGTTCTCAAACTGACTGAGTCGCTTTTGAACTGTTTTCTCAAGCCATCTTACTTGGAATTCCACCATCAAGGCATCCACGTGCATTCACGTATTCGTAGCAATATAAATTCTCAGTTATTCGACTTAAAAAATCGCCATTAGACTGAACTTTAAAAAGGACAATCGCTCATTGAAGATCTTCAGAAGCAGCGACGAAGTGACTCGTTTATTGAGTACTTATCACATTTATTCAATGATGTTGGCAGCCAATCAGAAGTCTTCAAACAACAACTTCATTGTAGAGCTATTTGTCTTGTATGGGAATTGTAAGAACTTGAATAGAGAAATTGCCTTTCGACCATGCATTAGTTGTGAGACTTCTTACGTGTTCTTTGCTTTCTTGACATCGCAATGGCCACATTCTTCACATCATATTTGGTTTTACAGTTCGGTAAGTTATATAAATGCATTTTTTAACGTATGAAAGCATGATATTTTGTGGTTAGCTCCAGGCGAAGGCCGCAGTCGATCAAATTTGACACACGTCTTCAGAACAAACTTCACATACATATTTATTGAAAATTATGGACGAGATTATTAGTATACATGTACACGTGTATATCTCAGCTTAGTGAACTCACAATGTGGCCAAGTTAATCGTCAATCATATTTTGTACAATATCATTAAGACTAGAGGAAAACCCGACCGTCAGCATCGGGAATCTTGCATATGCAGTCAATGTCTACTTGTACATCTCATGATTTTGGTTTTGGCTTGTAGGTTCAGAATGGAAGAACCTGTTGTTTGGTTGATGGTGATTTTAACTGCTCATTTAGACATCGATCTAGGTTAATTTCGCTATAGATCTCACAAATATTTGGTTTTTGAAGCTTGTAGTAGGTGCTGACAAGTATATGAAGGTAGTAAATTGAGAATTGAATTATCAAAAAAACTTAATTTTTAATTTTTAATGAGAACGATGTACAATGAGTATCATTGATGTACAATGATAATGAGCTCGTACTTTATACCGTGAGACTTTTTCAACAAAATTTAGTGCTGTGATCAATTGGAAATCATTTGCAAGCCATTGCAAACCGCCCCTTTCAATTGGTGGCGCCTATCATACACTAGCAATTTTTTCTGAACTATTCACTGCATATCTAGTCTTAGTTATACTTTTTGGGTCTGTTGTCTTGGTCTAGTTTATTGACAGGAACAGAATTGTGTTCATAATTGTCAGATGCAAAATTTAATTGAAAATTACAATGATATCGATCTTTTTTGTCCCTATTTGACCAGATCTAGGGTCAACATTTCGTGCCACAAGAACTTTAAGGGGCTAAAATATCGGGTAGATATCGTCTGTTGTTCAACAAATGCAATAGCCGTTGACCGTTGAGAACAAATGGTAGTCATTTTGAAAACCACTCAATAATTATAGTTTTATTACCGTTATCATTATTTACTACATGAATGTTAACTCATACAAAGCAGAGTGATGGATTTCCATTGCGTCTGTCTATGTCACAAATCAAAAAGAAACCGGCACATTAACCTGCTTTTCATTCTCCCAGAAATCAAAGTATTCCTGAACTTCCCCATGTATTTCAGGTCTCCTTGGAATTAAAGTTTCTTTAGGTTTTCTTTAGATAATTCGAATTTTCTGATTATCAAGATATATTAGACATCAAAGTTTCGCTTCAATCAAAAGCTGTGTTCAAGTATTTTCATGAACGAACCCAACGCGCATGCTAGTTCCGTCTCAATATAAATTTGAGAGTGAATTGATGCTTAAAGGACAGAGAACATAGCACGATTCAAACACATCACGTTTAAGATTGACCCTATTTTCACTGGGCGATTTTCAGCTTTGAAAATCCATAGGAGCTCTTGGAACCACTTCTGAGTTTGATGACTCAATCGTACCCAAAATTACAGAATCACACAATTGGCCGCATGTGGTAGCAATGGTAGCAAGTTTCCGATGGTAGCATTAGTTTATGCCAACTTGATAATCTTATTGCTATAAATAGCAATTCAAAATTTTACTTTATTTCTATTAATTATCTTAGCATATGACCGAAATTGCTGGTTGATGACTCTGAAAAACAAAATGCTTTGATTGAAGATTACATGAAAAAGTCTAGAGAATGCTGGCAATATGCTTGATTGAAATGACTGCATTGGGGCAGTCAAGCGGCACTGAGTACAGTTCAATAAAGGTATTTAAAAATACATGCAGCTTGCGCATAGTTCGCTTAATATAGTTACATGTAATTACACATCGTGCAGAAAAACACCTGCTCACCCAAATGAATGAATGCACCAAGCATATTATGAGGCATTACGATACGTCCATTTGTGATTCGGACTCCTCTATTTGTAATATAAAAAATAGTTTCATAACCCTATTATGAGTAGTGTTTAAACCTTCTTACAATCATTCATACAATAATTACATACTCGTATATGCATTTGTGGATGAACGAATATGTTGACTCCACCTTCATTTATACTTTGTCAATGGTTTATAAGTAGCTTGACTTGATTGAGAAGCCTAATTTAGCAAGAAATTGACAAAAGCACTTTTTTGAAATCAGTTTTTCATGTGCCCATGGACCAAATTCGATGAAATTTGAAATGGTTGTCATAAATACTCGTATATGCATAAACTAAAACTAAAAATGCGGAGTCTTAACTATTATAGTTTTTGAGCAATATCAAAAATGTCAAGAAGTTCCTGGATAGATTCTGTCAAATGCAAAATGATCGTTCGAACAATAATCATTTCTCGCACTTTGAATAAAATAGCTAGGCAAGTAGGATCATTCAGTAATCCGTTAGAGGGAATCAGAATTGCAATAATATTTCCGTTATCTACGAGGCAAGTGAGAACTCCTTTGAAATCTTATCGTCTGACTGCTCTTCCAATTTCTGTACTCATGTGTACTCCACTTTCTCGTTGGATCTCCTCAAGTGATGCAAGAAATAATCGCAGATTTTCTTCCGTCTTGAGTTTTGTTATTACAGAATAAATTATTCCGCGTAACAAGCTGATGAATTTTGGTTACACAGCGTGAACATTTGAGCAGAGATAGACACAACAAGTGAATTTCTATGCAAGTATTTCATACGGCGGCGAATTGTACTTTGGAACTTGAACACTTCTACTATCATTTCTAATGCAATCAAAGAGGAGAAAAATGGGCAAATTGTAAATGAAGAAGCTCAGAGGCAATCTTCAGTGACAACATCAGAAATCCGCATGGGCAGAGTATTGCTGTGCTTTCACATTTGTCCTCTTTTGAAAATGTAGACTGAAATTGATTTCTTAATGGAACATTCAGAGGGATCAGGTACTTGAAAAATCTTTAATGTAGCTTTCTTAATTAAGTCTTATGAAGATTCATCTTTCTATCTTAGTTCTTTTCTGTTAAGGAAGTACTCTGAAAGAAGAAAGATGCTCTCATAACCGACAGATAGACAATGAATAATTGAGTCTAAATTTAGTTTTTGACAAGTTGCCTTCGGATTTAGTGACAGGCTCTTCAAAGTATGCTCATAGCAGGCTTCTTAGTGGGAATGAACAGTATACTCAGATTCACTTCCACATAGGATGGTCATGGGAAAATATTTAGCATCGAAATTTCATATCTCAGTATTTCTGTGATGCTGCCATTTCTATCAACAGAAATAGAACAAGCGCGCTAGTTTACTAGCAAACTAATACAAGGAGCAGCTTTCCCTCTATTATTAAAAAATATCGTCAGTTAGATTAGTTATTAAGATAGCTAGATAGATAGTTATTTAAGATAATAATCGCGAGAATAAATGATAAAAAGGAAGGTGTCCATATTCTGATAATAGCGGAATCATATTAGATTATTATTCATTAGTATAGGTGGAAGCTAATTATTCGGATCGCTAATCTTTCCTTGTTGATCACAAATTGGGTAGCGAATGACAATGTACAAGTAGCATTCATGTATATATTCACCATAAATGTAAGATGCAGCATGACTTACAGACTAAAATCGTTTTAAAGTCAGCAGCTGGATAATTGCACTAACAAGCTAAGGAAATGCAAGATAGTGGTGGAATGGCTATTGTGGAATTGCACATTGCAGGTTGACACATAACAACCCGAGGGAATGATTAAGCCAATAAGCATGGTTCAAAGCTGTTCAATAACATTGGAGGAACGTTTTTCCTAAACCGAAGTTCCAAGTATGACTTTATGAGTTTTATGATGAGTTTTGTATTTTACCTTGAAGCTATTTCTAAATTGCGTTATTGAGTAGGTGAATTTTGGAGTCTCCACTTTAAAATTTTCACGCTTCAAAATTTCAATTAAATGTCCATCGGATTTCAAATGCATCTCCATCAGATTTCAATGCATTTTTTAATATTTTTTTATTAGAATAGTCTAGAAAGTCGATTGCTGTCATGGAAATTTGCTCAATGTGATATTTACAAAGCAATGAATGGAGTCTAAGTCACCCTTCTTAGCCATCCGACCCCCAATATTTGACTGAAGATTTTAGATATTAAGCTTGACCTCCATTTTCATAGACTGAATTCGGCCTTGTTATAAGACCTGGGACATGCAGTTTGTGAAACATATAATATTGCTGCAGAACGAATTTTGACTGACATTATATAGCAGATCATGCGCTCGCATAAATTCTGATATCAGTAAATGAAGAATTTTTGATTGGATGCCTATGTCATGAGTGTTTGTAACCAGTCAACAAGTTAAATTAGCATGCAGAAAGGTTAGGTTGAAATCAAACATTCGTATTATTTTTGAAATTAATCAAGATATCAATAGCGTTCATTCAATCAATGTATTGATTATTTATTAGCACAATTTTTAGAGAACGTTTTATGGTCACATGCATTAAGATAAAGTGATAGAACAATCAAAAGTGATGAAAAAATCAGCGAATTGAGTGGTTTGAGAAATGATACTTGGCATCTGCACAGATAGTAGTTTCATTCTTTTCATACGATGAATTCGACTCGGTTGTGTTGTTAAGCGTCTGGCTACGAAGTTAGACATCAAGTTGCCATCTTTCTAGATTCTGTTTAATTTAATTTGTCTAATCAACAATCAAAGTGGCAATGCAACATCTTGATTGCGTCAGAGTTCCTTAGTGTGATGCAATAAATCATTTGAATTGAGAGGTTTTTAATTTTTGAGAAACCTTCCATGTTACCCCACTAATTACCACAATGAAGACACAATGCAATAACGATTTGGTCAACTTTTAATAAGCAAAGTAAACTGTCATTGTTAGAAGAAGAAAATGTGCTCCTTACTCTCAGCATCTCCTGATCTGATGTTCAAAAGCATATGACGTGCATGTGTTTTAATGGATCAGAATAAGATAACTTGAAATTCATATCCAGTTTTGAGTGAATTAGAATTATTCTCAGGGGTTCTGCAGACTATAAATTCATAAATGAATTAATGCGTGATGATATAGGGATATTAGATCAATGCTGTTGTCCTTGTATTTGTGTTTGAGACTTACTGCTTATTTTTCTATTTGAAAAGGCATCTTATGAAAAGGACACAGTATGAAACCTATTTTCCTCTGAGAATCTGGTCTATTCAGTTTTTACAATGTAGATAGGAATACAGTCCCAACATACATGTAGTTATATAAGAAATCAAAATCAAAATTTAATCAGCACCATGAGAATATTGGCAAATTTCTTTTTTTCTGAAGGGATGAATGAATTGAACACATTCATAAGTTTTAAGATCAGCGCATAAATTTAGTTCCCGTAATTTAACTTTTTGAGATTGATTACTTAAAACTTGAATGTACTAGGCATGGCTGCATGCCACAAGATCAGATATGACAACAAAGAAATTAGATGTCAGATTTTCCTGGTTATGAAAAGCTCTGATTATAATAATTCAGTCAATATCGTCTAGGTGAGATGATGAACTGTCGATGTTCTATTGTGTTACATACTTACATCATACTAAACTTTTATAAAGTCCTTATTGAAGTGCTAGATATTAAAGATGAAAACCGAAATGAGTTTGGACTTTTATATTTTAACTACACTTCCATTTGACGTTTTGGATTTAGAGCCATTCAAACTTGCATGTAGCATTCAAATCTTAGACGAAATAAATGTCCACCGAGAAAAAAAATCATTTTTATCTTCTAACCAGCACAATGCTTTTTTAAAATGAATGGAGAAAATGATCTAAAGATTACATAAGTGTATTTTTCTTATAAATCTTCACTTCAGATCAGTAGTTTATAGAGGTGCTTTCTCTTGGAACGGCATTCTGTCTGTACTTCAAATCTTCTAAAATATGAATTGCTCTCATCATTAAAATAGTCACATTCTTGAATCTAGCTGCCTAATGAATAGCTTCGACGCGTTTTCTCTTTATAGAAACAGTGATAAGAATTCAATAGAGTTCATTCATTGCTATCAAGCGTAGAAGGCTATTTGATCGTCTGGAAGACACGTTAATATTCTAGATGCTACAAAAATGTTTGGAAAAGAGATAAAACATTTATTTCCTTGCACGCAAAAGATCGCAAGATGCCATTAGTATACATGTACATTTATGCTACTTGCATTGCCCTTTCGGAGATCGAAATTACGGAATTTATATCTCTTCATCCATACTTTGCACAATCTTCTGTTTTTCAATTTTCTCCTCGTCTATATCGATGCAAAACAATTCCTCAGCTATATAGAAGCATTAGAATTGCTACATTATTAAAGATAGCAACAATTGAATTAGTGCATTTGCATAGATCTAATAATGGTCTCGATGAAATCTAGAAACCTTTGATCTCAAAAACACTGTTTAGAAGTGCTTTGAAAATGCTTATCGTCGAGAAAATATATTTGAAAGGAGCTTATTTTCGCTGTAATTAAATAGAATATTTGATTTTATTGTCAATGATAACTACTATCTTTCCCACGCCTCTGTTCCTGTTGGATGCCACAAGTACTATCGACACAACAGAAGACCACGTTATCTGCAAATGTATACTGTGCTCAAAATGAAAACAGATATTTCCTATTCGAACGTACTTAAGTCGAAAATAAGTCATGCAATTTCAAATACCATAGATAGCGCAACCAACTTCAAGCAGTTGATTTTGATGATAAGAAACTCAATCTCTATTTCGTGTTAGAGTATCCAAGTTCATGCAGGAACAAAAAAGTTCAGGGACATCAAATCCCTATTGAATGAATGACAGTTGAACCTGCTTTATTATTCACGGATTTGCATGTAATGGCATAAAATGGCGTGACATATCATGAACATATGGGCGATCAAACTATGAAATTTCTTCAAAACTGACTGACAATCTTTCAAATTGCATGCCTGATCTTGAAGATGAATCATATAGAAAGGACTGCATTTGACAAGGAAGCCTACAACCTAGTCTATTGAAAATAGTGAAAACGCCTTTTCATTAAATAGAAAAGTTGTGCGTAACCCAAAGAAATCCTGGCGAATATCAAATCCCGAGACACATTTCATCTGATCAAGGAAGAGTTCAGGCATTCTTGCTATTCGTTTGCCGTGTAAATTCTAAACGTGCCGAACGCGTTCATTTTGCCGATGGTATCATAATCTGCATTTTTACAATTTCGCAATTGTCACAATCCCTATTTGCTAAAGGAACAATCCTTGCCATCTCAGACCTGGTTTAACTCTACAGATGCCGTAAGACTTTGTCACCTCAGTGTATTCCACATTTGAATGCACTATTTTCCTTCTAGATGTCTGTATCTCCAATCAATTTCCATCAGATTAAAATTCAAACACGACACGCATTCAACAGAACACAAAGAAGAATAAACGATAAGAGGACGGAATGCAATTGACCATAAATTCACATTACATGAAAATGAATAACATGAATGACAAGAATGTGTTTTCATGCCAAAAATACATATTCAGACATAGAAACATGGAAACATGCCCACATCATTCTTGCGGCGGATTGATAGACATTTATTTAAGTTCATTTTTAAAACGTTGATGTTTATGATATTGAGTGTCATAAAGTGAATCATCATATTTAAGCATCATGACACTTAATCCGGAAAATAAAATAAGAAACTACTTAACAATAAAAAGACCGTTGGGTCAATTGACCCAGAATTGATGGCAACTATATTCATAAAAATGTGATGAGTAGCAGTAGCTCACCGATCTCCCTTGACTTTTCCTAAAACTTTAAGTTAAACAAAATTAACATAGTAATTCGTTCATTTTCCCGTTAGTTTCGATTTAAATTTGTAATTGTACGTCAAAGACCAATGGGTCAATTGACCCATAAATTATGTTCTCAAGCCGACGAAGGCAAATCAACAAATGAAAACTTGTAGAAGCAATATAATTCAAAATCAGAGTATCCTGACTAATTGATTGATGCGTCAAACCGAATTTGTTTAGTTGTGATTGATGTTTCTTTATGACGTATTTTGAAAATGTTTTCATGCATGTTTGAAAAAACCAAAAATGATGACAGATTATAACCAAACGAAGTGTGGAGTATATACTGCAGATCAGATTCTACGGTTGTATTCGACAAAATTCGCCTCAAGAAGATGACCTTTCGCTGTATTCTACAACTTGCTAGACATTTTGTGTTTGAACTCTTTCGTCTTGGCACGAGAGATGAATATGCCAAATGCAAAATCCCGACGTGATTTCATGTTATGGACAAGTACTTTGTTCCAAAGCAAAATCCAGAAAACGACAACATTCCCATATTTCTACATTACGCCTTCAAGTCAATCACAGTGGTTTATCCGATTTGCGAACAAGATGTGAGATTTGCAAGTCAAACAAAACTGTTATGCTGCTCATGTGAAAAGTTCGTATGTGGCAAGTGCTCCTCACCAATCTGTTGGTTGTGCATTCTACCATCGGAGTAATTCAATGTAGACCTCCCTTAGCTTCCGATCCGAATATTTGCAAGCTATAACTTTTACATACAGTCCCAATAAATTTTCATAGAACCCAATTGTAATCAGTGTCGTGATTTTTTTTACGTTTTCACATTAATAGTAAAACTTCAATTCATACATAATGCTTTTCAATATAAGGGGTCAATTGACGTAATATAAACGGCAATAAAAAAGTTGGTCTTTCTAGTGTTAAAAAGTAAAAAAGCTAAATTGACTTTCTAGAACCAAGTTTTCACTCCAGGGCTTGATCACGGCAATACAAATAATAGAATTTAGCTCAAACTCTTTCGAGTTTTTTTACTTATGCTTTTATTGAATTATCATGATATTTCATAATTGCTACTAAAAGTTGATGGCAATTTGCAAAATTTAAAATTATCTACAAGATTTAATCAGCTATCTTGATGAGAATATGCGACGAAGAAAGTGAAAAGCTCTCCTCTTCATGACATATATAATAATCTCGCAGAAATCTGATTAACCTGAAAACATGTACAAATCATTTATATTTCATCGGATGCAACCTTATTTCAGACTCAAAATATCTTTCGTCGTCTAATATTCAGGAAAATTTCATCTTCTTTCATGTCATCTGTGAATAAAAATTGTACTAGTTTCACTTCCGACACAATATCATCGGCATCTTCAACTGTGTCACATGCATCGAGGAGAATAAAGGAAATACTACCAATGTTGTCACTGAGAGAACACTGAGAAACCAAAGAAATGAGGAAAAGCGGAATATAAGAAAATGTTTTTCTCCAATCAAAGCTTCAGAAGACATGAACGCTAATCATAGTTCAACGGCTGTTCAACTTACTTCAAATCGATGAACTGCTTATGAAGAAGAATATGGGATTTCTTGTGGAGCTCATTACACAACAAGTCGTTCAGAAAGATAATTTTACGTAATTTCATCATTCAGTGTGACGTGGATGTAATCAGAGGTGAACGGCAGTTAACTGGGCTTGACTTTTGTCGATTATCCGAAATCAAATTGGCATTCAGACAGTAATGCAACAGATAAAGAGATTTTGGTGACTGATACTCGTCAACATGTTTTACTGTTGCTTTAAATGGGTTTCAAAGAAAATAAAAACAGTTTGTAAATAATATGCTGAACAAGCAAACGCACGTTACATATGTTTAGTGATGTTATGCTTATCAATATACCGGCACTGTTGTCCAATTAAGGCAGAAAAATCGATCGCGATTTCATTGGTAACAGTCCCACGCTCGAATTCACTATTCAAAGGCACGCAACTTTTAAATGTCCGCAGGTAAAAAGGCCATGCAGTGTACTTGCACATTCTGGCAGACGGACTCTGAAACAGTGTGTTGGTAAAGCTACAAGACTAACTCGCCCACAGAATTAGATTGTTAAACCGCATCACTTTGCTAGAAGTGCAAACGGATTCAAAACTATGGCAAATGAATGAATTTACTAAATGGATAAAGCGAAGTGTTTAGTGCCTTACAGAGAAATAAGTTGGCAGGCGTAAAAAGCTTCAAACAGTTACCAGGCGCACGAAAAAACGTTCACAAACTTCTCTATAGAACTTGACAACGTCTAGCTGTGTCGCTTTGCTGTGTGATCCGGTTGATAACAGTCACTGAAACTTCGAACAACTTGGCGCGCTTAATGTTGAAGTGTCTGCTCATTGTTCGATTGCTATGGTATTATGTCAGCAGATTGTGCCTTTCATTTGCGTTGCATGTTCCAATGCTTCCTTTCCAGACAAACAGAAGAAGAGACGACCTGTCTAATTCTGTGAACTCGCATCTTTCGTGCGTTCATTCCATTTTTGATTGCGCGTCTCCAGCGAGATTTCCAATGACGTCAAAGATGCTGCCATAAGTTATCGAGCGAGTAGAAAATGTACTTTCAAGGTCATTCATTCGACCTTGTCCTAGCAGGAGGCTCGTGAATCAATTTGACCGCTAAGCTTTACACATCTGATCAGAATCATCCTTAAAGTCCACCGCGCCCTGTATGAATGGACCTTTACTCTGAAAACACAGGCAAATAATTTGTCCCGTACACGGTATGTCTCCTTAATAACCTTACTGATAAGATCACTTTGTATATGTCATTTATTTGTCACCTTATCGCGTTGCATCAGCGAAAAATATTTATTTTCATTGACATATATACTGAAATACACACTTTTCTTTGAGATCAACTTCGAAACCTGAGCTTTACACTCCTAACTCAAGCGCACTTGATTTCAATTCAAGATGGACAGATTGTATAAACTCATGATTTCCCTTATACATAATAGCGATATATCAAATGATGCTATAGATTTCAAGCGCTTCGATTATCTCAAAAGAAATTCGTGTGATTGTCATCAAAATCATTCAATTTACACCCACACGAAATCCTCTCATTCACTAGTGAAATGATTGGTGAGGTGATCATTTGAAGAGGCTTTGTTGCGTGTAGTCAATGTTAGCCTCACGGTTAATTCAAACACGAAGATGTCCTCCATTATTCCTACCTTCTCTCTGTTCGATGGCGAAATAGTGTGATATGAACTTACATTGTGTTTGCTCAAAATCAGCGATATTTCGGTCGCTGCCGTTTAATGGTTTCTATTCTTCATATAAATGATTTATTTTGACGGAACATACAATGGAATGAAAATATCTGCACCGTCAAACTCTCTTATCCTTTATGCCTTTGGCTGTGATTCAAAAGTCATCTTTGTCTCTGAGAACCACATTTATTCGCAGAAAGCAAATAAATAAACTCAACAGAATGGAAAGTAAGTAAGGTAGAAAGATACCGTCGGCGTATGGAAATTGAAACAGATCGAAGACTTTCGAAGCCCTAAGAGGATTCAACAATTTCATAGGTCTTCGCAATATGAGCGTAAATGTAGACATTCAGATCGGCGAAATAGAAATGTTTCACAAAGAAATGTCAAAAACTTTTGTCGCAAACCTTTTTTATCTTCCTGTATTGGGAAAAGTTATATTTTTTATTATATGTTCTGCTTAAGTCACCAATTTTTAATGTCTTCAACAGTTCGTTGGTTTTCAAGAATGTACCGCTCATTGGTGTTTTAGGGTCCCTCTGCAAACACGACCCAAGCAAAATAAAAAATAATCTTATCAACGGAGGATTAGAACTCAGTTTTCATTAAGATAATGAAATTTACAGATGAGAACATGAAAAGCGGTTACCATCCTACTAAGGAGACCAAATTATAAATTACATCTCGTTAGTTCTATCTGCTAGTGCGATTTGCATAGACTCCGTTTTGCTCCGTTCTGAAATGATGGCTTGAAGCTACGTTTCGTTCCTTTTTTTAAACTGTGACCTAGAACGCCGCTGCAATATGTTCTGAGATTAAAACCTACAACCACGTTTCGTTCCGAAGCAATAGAATATTTCCATGGCGCACAATAAAATCAAATGTCCTTTTGAAAAAATTTAGACATGGAAACTTAGTTCAAATCAAGTAAAAGCTGTGAATTGAATTTCATGAGCTGAGAAGACATTCACTTTCATTGCAATTACCATTTTTATTATGATAAAAACCAATAACCAAGACTTGAAATTAGGGTGTGAAGCTGTCTCCCGCTATGATGAAGTTATGAAGTTATGAGCTTTCAGATGAAAATACTATTTGCGCATTCCAACAATCCGACCCCATATTTTCTTAATCTGTTTATTCAGTCTTGAAATTTCAACGTCTTCAGATTGCAGAACAAGTCTGAAGACAGCTAATTTTCTACCTCTCTCCAGCTCATCTCTCACTCTCCACAATCTTCAAAACACAAGAGGAGACACTTAAATCAAACAATTCAACACGATGTCTCTTTGCGTTATCTATCAGATATAGAAAAGAGGCCGACAGCTCGCAGAGATGAAGATGGCCATTGTCCCAACTAATATTCCTGCAAGACTCATCTAAAAATGGATTTATTCCTCGAGAGGGTTCGTCTGAGCCCCTCGTACATTCTTGTGCGAAAGAATTTGACGATTTCATCGTTTTTGAATCCTCTCATGAGATATTTTCCGGAAATCACGAACTTTAGTTCAATGCACGCTGTCGCATTTGGAAATGAGTTCTCATATCGTTCTCAGAAGTTGATAAAAGGCGGTCTGAAATCTCATTTTACTCTTTATCTGCCTGGCGATCAGCACGAAGCGGACTTAAGCGAGGAAAAGTCTAACAGTTGTAATGACAAGGACGAAATAGTCTACTTTGGAATTTGTATATATTATAATCCTTTCAAAATTCTATCACGAGCGAGTGAGAAACCGAAACTTTTGATGTAGCTATAGAATTGTGCAGCTTGACATAAGACAGAATTTGACAAAAATTAAAGAAGGAAATTGGAGTGCCTCGAATGATTCATGTGAATGCTGACTGATAGCTGTTTATGGTGTAACACGAATGCTAGGACTGTTCAGTTTTGGTTCGGTTTAATTTCTCGAAAAGCTGTTTGACTGCACTTCCCCTTTCTGTTGATGAAACCATAAAACAATTAATTACCTTCCAAAAGCTCAGTCTAGCATTTCAGCTTAATACAATCGAATTGAGGAAATAGCAATTACAGCGATGAATTGCGTGAATTGGTTGCTATAATTTGCCCATCAAAAACATGTTTTATTCATTTGTCATCTGACAAGCATAACTAATCAAATCACAATAAAATGCTGAAGATGCTATCTACAGTAAGAAAACTTGAAAGGTAAATGTATCATATTCGGTCTATTTGAATAATAGGGCATGTTGATAGCATTTATTTACGTAAATTAAAAAATAAATAAATGTCCATAAAGTCACAAAAGTCATTCAGAGAATTTTTCAAATTTCTGTCCATATTAATATCATGTTTTCAAACAATGGATTGCCAGCACAAGAATGATTTTTTAAGAATGGAATAGTAGTATTCCATAGTCTTGTTGGTCATAGCGACAGGTCCAGATGACCTGGAGTCGAATGTTCAAGTTGTACATCTTTTGCAGGGTAATTTATGAACAAAAAATGATAGAGAACAAAAGGTGTCATAAACACAGAGTGAGCGCAGGTATTTGCTCCATTGCTTGTCAGTTGCAATGTGATCATCGCCCAGCATGGGCGGCAGTCAAAGCATTCCAAAGATAGTTCCAGCTACTGGAAGGACACTTTCTTGCATCTTGAATTGTTTGCATTTTTTACAAAGCAAACAAAATTACAAAATTTATTTGTGCTATTTAAAGCACAGTATAAAATCAATAGTTCGACTCTCCTTTAGCAATTCTTCAAGTGCACGTAACTGAGCTACAGTCAGTCTTTATGTCTGGGATCTTCATGATATGCGTTATTTGATCATGTTTCAAGCCATCTATGATATACAGAGGACGCCATTCAATGCAAAAAATAATAAAAGGTGAGTACACCTTAAAGCCGATGCTCAAAGCTAGGAGGAATGATCAATTATCATAGGTGAAAAATGGCTAGCTGAATGCGCTACATTCAATAAAGACATAATTTTTCCTTTAGTCAATTCATAACAATGTGATTTTGCAATTACTCGAATTGGAATAGATTATATTCTGTATGATATTCTCATCTTTCACACGTGCTGCGTTACACTCACATCCACGTTCACACTCGCTGGACAGTGTTCAAAAGAGGAAACTTGCTCCATCTGTTAATCTTAATTTTTCACCTGGAAATCATGTTTGAGTTTCAATGAGTACGAAAGACTGTATAGTAGAGTTATTGAGTGACCGCTGACGGCATGACATCGAACTGTGAAGTTGCAGTTCGATGTAAAACGAAATGTGGGCAAGAAAGACCAATTTCTAGTCACAAGATAGGCTTCTAGCAATTAAAACATCGGCTCTAGCGGGTCCAAACATCTTTTAATGAGCCGATGCTTCTAAATGCGAGATTGAAGCGAGAATGTGTTTTACTGACCCAAAATAAACTACATTATCCTTCCAGAGGGAAACATTGCAACACCAGCCAAAAGTGTGCAGCTGCTTCTTGAAGCAGCACTTGCAAAAACATGAAAAGCTTGGAAAAGCATTGGCATTCAATTTATAACCGATGATTCTAGTATCGACAAAAATGATGAAGCGGATAGGGAAGCAAGTGAAGCAGCAAAGAAGGATCAGTGTGAATTCATATCTGTCCACGCCATTGGATACGACCGTTCGAAAATATATTATAAGCACCTTAATTTTGAGAAGGCTGTTATATGGATCGTAGACGTATCCCGAAATAGAGGCTAAATAGTGATGGAGCCATCGAAACGGACTTGATAATATAAAGTAAAAACAGACTTTGCTAGGTTCGAATAAGATCAAAGAAACTTTCGGTCTAGGACCTTCGTCATGTGCACCCTACAGGTTGACATTAGCAGATAAGAGGCATGTATTTTGGATTTTGAAAATAATAGAGATGATAAGGTGGACAGTACAACAAACGAATGAAGGGTATTGAGAATTTCTAGGGAAGAGGTGCTTGGTGAAAACAAAGATTAGAAGGCGACCCAAAGGTCTTGGACATGTAATTCGACATGATCGCTAACTTGGAGAGGCTATTGAAGTCTGTTCTGAAGAATTTGGCCATTAGGAAGAATAATAAATGCGCTGAATTAAGAGAAGAACACAAATATTGCCACTGCGACGAAGAGGGGGTCGAAAATCGAGAGATGTAGAAACGAAAGTATCAACGATTCCGTCACACGGCAAACAACTATACGATGATGACTGCTTAAAAGTAAAGTTTCCATATTCCATCTACAAATTTATCTGTTGTGTTCGATGAGCAAGTAATGATGTCAATATCCACTTCTATTCAAGCGTCATTTCTCAATGCGTACTTAAAAATAAATTATAATCACAAGTATTTATAAAGCGGAATTAAGGAGTTCAATTCATAGCCAAGGTCATTCACATTTTCAAGACATCAAAAATGCAAAAATTGGGGACATCAAATGTTAAATAAATAGCATAAGGAAAAGCAACTTGAGATAGATTGTTGCCACATTAAGAAGATCCTCAGACTCAATATGTTGCAAGCTGTTACGATGAACTTAGTTCTGAACAATTGAATATGAATTAAGTTAAGGGACCGAATCTCGACTAATGCTTCAGAGCCTGGTTTGGATCAAGGACCTCTAGCCAACAAACCGTTGGACGGAAAATGTGCGAAAAGAAGACCTCAGCCGAAGCGGATCAAGACATGGAGATCAAGCCATCTGTATGTAACACATGAAATATGCAATCAAGTATCACTGTCAGTTTGAATTTCATATGTTGCCGATGATTCGAGTTCTGTAACTTGATTGATTGACATGGAGTTTTAGCCGCATCAACACCTGCCTGAGAAGAGCATGGAGATCCCGGGAGTAGAGAATCGGCCCCTCCTTGACTTCTAAAGTGTTGCTCCAAGTCACTTTGAATTCACCGTGCAATGCATTTAGTGTGTAAACATATTCTCCCTCGTACTCGTCTTCGCACTATAAATGCCCAAGAAAAATGTTTTTGTAAACTTTTAAATCCTAAAGTTTAAATTTTACATCCAAAGACTTTTAATTTTTTCGTGCAAATTTTTAGAGCACCGTTTCCTGTTACCTTGTTGTGTTTTGTCATAATGCACATGACAATTTACGAAGTATGAAAATAAGGCCATACGGCTCTACAGAGCCACTGAACAACAAAGAAGATTTTATTTCAACCTTTATGTAATTAGTCTGCCGAATTTGTGCCTGCAATTGACAAAACTTTATTAAAGTCAAGCAAAATTTAGGTGGTCCACTTTTTATAATCATCGCTGTAGCTTTATTTGCATATTAGGCATATTCGGACATGGCATTACATCACAATAAGAAAGGAAAACACGTCAAGCATATTTGATAAAGGAGCTGCCGTAATGGCTGGTCTTCGACATAACTTTGCGGCTAGTGTTCCCAAGTCGACTGGAGTACATGCTGGATTCAACGTTGAAGATAATATTCAGGGGGTGACTAGGGCACTGAACTCTCCTCGCAAGGCGCTTTCCTAGGTCGTCACAGAAATCAGGAAATTTCTTTTTGCGCGGCAGATCGAACATCCGGTACAATTGGTCTTCATATTTTGAGAGTTGGATGAATCGGCATACATTGCGAGTGATCTACATTATGTAAGATGTTTTAGGCTAAGGCTACAGACCTGCTGCATTCTACATGTATTAACTGATAGCAATCGAGTAGCAACTAATAGCAATCTGTAGCAATCTAGTGGCAACTGAAGGAAAATTTCATTACCATATGCAAGTATAAAATCCACGATATGAAAACACAGTGCTGTTTCGGTATGAAAAAAGGTGAATTCTTAAATCGGCTAGGGCTCGAACCCAGAATTCCTGTCACTGGCACTAGTTACTCGGTTATCGACACACTTTATTCTCCTTCAACGATTTGAATAATATGCGTGCATCCTGTAGCCATGTCTTAGCCGAGCAATTATCTGTCACTATATCTCTATTAGAGACTGAAAGTAAATCATGCGTCCTCGTCAGGTGACAATAAGAATGATTCTGAACAAACTTCATAATAGCATGCGTATTATTCATCGCTCCACTCGAAAGCTACTGTCTTGCTATGAATACAATTGTGTAAGCATCCTGAAAGTATTCGCTTCTACTCTCTCTTGAATCCCTGTCAGTATAAGAAGTAGGTGACATCTAAAAATAGGTGATATAATAACGAGGACTTAACTAATGAAGACAATGAAACCCTATTCTCCTAGCAGAGGCGTCGCGACCGGGGGGGGGGGTGTGGGGGACCGTGCCACCCCCCCAATATGAAATTATTAAAAGATTCAGGTAAAATGAGAAATGTCAGGTAAATCGCCGGTTTGCCGGCGATTCAGCTCCAATATTCACTGCCGTTGTTCTTAGCCACAAAAACACGTCTTGTCACAAAAACAATTCATAATGTCGGGAAATTCTTACCCTTTCTAGACACCAGAAAGTATATGGTTAGTTGCTGTCGATGATATTAATTTGTCACGCGAAAGCGGTCAAACATAGCGCGCTGAAAACGACCTCTACCCGGGATGACTGTATATGCGAGCAGGAGGAACCACAGAATTAAATATTTTGTTCATCTGCTTCGGTTTGCTAGAAGTGTGATTAATGAATGTGATAGAAGAATGTGATGGACGGCACATTGAGGAACCTATTAGGTGGGCAAAAAGGAATTCCTTATACCTTACAGAGATAGGAAAAGTGATTAATGTGAATGTGAGGATTGAAAGGATTAATGTGAGTTCCAGCAAAGTGCTTCGATTGCCAAAATTCCTTCAGATTCGAAGAATTCAGATCATTGCCCACACGTTTTCTCCATAATATTGGCCCTTCCGATCATTATTAAAGAAAGTAGCAGGCGTACGAAAATTAGTTCACTTGATGATTTCACATCCTCTCCTCGGCATTGCTGACTGTATGGTGCATACATTGAATGGAAGCCAGGCATCGATGTGTGTTTTGGTGTGTGCGAGGAGTGATATCACAGCACGCACGCATCTCTCACTGGCTCTGTTGTCCTCTGCTGACGGCTTATTGTTTGCCATTTCCAATAGCAAGCGATACACGAATTATCCATTCGAGAAGGAGCAAATTGTCTGATTCTGTGATGTACCATTTCGATATTAAGGTTAGATATAACTCTTCCTTTCTAGGAAACCGAAGCCCGCGCAGATGAATCTAATTCTGTGGGAGGAACAGTCGCCTCGCATATTCTAAAAAAATTGGAGATGTGAGTTAGCTCTGCTAAATTTAAAATATCTAAGTGCAATTGAAATGTAATTCCAGTACCCTACCTATAATGTGGCCAGTGAATATTGGCACTGAATCACCTGACGCTGAAGCGCCTGCAACTCATTCTGCCTTGCTGTGTAGTGTATTTAGCCGTTGATTCATATAAGTTCTGGCTATTGCGTTGTCCCTTGAGGAGATGACATCATCTCTACGGTGGATTTCATCGAACCTTCCTCATACCGCGTCAGTCACACGCGCACCGCGGAAAGCGCATGGTATGAATAAGGCACACCGTCATCTCTGTGCGTAGAAGTTTATTGTTAACAGCGTGTTAACTTTCTCGATGCAAACACCATCGAAAATTTCCTTAGCAGTCGAAACTACTCAAAATGAATAATATTCGTATGAACCACCAATTAAATTATTTTTCATTTATAGGCGTCATTTCCGGCCGATTAGATGACTAGGTACCTCTTCTGCAGGTTATAATCATGAAACATGTTGGAATGTGTGTGTGAGTATGCGTGTGTGCAATAATCAGGTAAATTTTGGTTCTTAGTTGTAAATCAGGTAAAATTTAGCAAACACCCCCCCCCCAATGATGTGTCCTTAGTGACGCCTCTGTCTCCTAGCATTTGCTTCATGGTACTATTACAGAAAATAACCTTTTATTTTCTATCTGAGAAGTTTCAATTTCTTTTTGTACCTTTTTCTGCTTTTGTCTCGAATTTGCATGAGTATTTTCTTATTTAACTTTTTTTGTTGAAATTGTTATTTAAATTCCAAACTTTGTTAGTCGAGATCATTAATTCAACGTCTTTTCTAACAAAGAATAGGCATATACCGTTTGATTTTGACAGCTTAGTTTTGGTCGATAAATCATTCCAGAATATTATTAGTTAATTTTATAAAATAATTTCCATGATTTTAGTGTGATGAAAATCTCGTGATCAATTTAATTATGATAAATGACCGTGATAAATCCAATTGACCTGGAAGTTAATAAATATATTGCACTTTGGCGAAACGCTGTAACCATCCTGTGAAGTAACATTCAAAAAAATAACTAACCACTCGGCCAGTGAACCTAGCCCCGGCCAGTCATCACCACAGCCGCGGGCAATGATCCGGTCGGCTTCATTGGCCGATTTGACTATTTTAGTCTTTGTAAAATTTTGCAAAAACTATTTGCTCCAACCAAATGACAGGCATATATTGTGTGTTATGATCAATTTCCTATAAAACGCACATTCGTTCTAATCAATGGCCTAAACCATTGCTATTTTATAGGCCCATACTATACAAAAAAGGCGGTCAATGAGCCCGACTCTCCCCTACAAGTAAACATGTAAAGGTCACTTTAGCCTTTACCATAGTTTTTAAAGCACTGAAGCAGCGACAGCATCGCCCAACGTTTCCTCCTGCCCTCCATATTTATAGCCGATGTATTTTATTAAGCTTGAAGCAACACAATTTAGGGGTGTTTTTTCATATCCTCTCTGACTTGTTGACTGTAGTCACTAGACGCTGTTTCACGCATGAATAGGGAGGCAATTTAAGTTCTTTCAGCAGTTTAAATATTGACGATATCGAGTATAAAGACTGGAAAATTAGGCGAGTCGGGATCACAAAAATTGAGTCACAGCTCTTGCCAGGCCCACGACCGGAATCGCAACAGCTGCATTTTTCCGCATCCGAGGATAAAAACTACGAGTATTGAAACATTGTCTAAGCTGCTTAAATGTTTCTACTGGATGTCTGAAATTAAAAGGCAGATGTCTCATGTGAAAATAAATCTATAACGAATCTTGTTACAGCTTGATTACTAGTCAGTTGAAATATCTGTCATCAAGCTTAATCTGGGGATGAGATTCTAAGTAAATCGCATGCAATCTGGCAATAAATGTTGACGATTTAGACATTTCACTATCTCCTAGTTTAGCTTTCTGTGAAACTGACAGCTCTCTCTTTCTATGTATCGCAATGACAGAGATGAAGTTAATATCCCAAATGGAACAAAATTGTAAAGTTTGCACTGTTTCACGCAGATTTTGATCACTTAATGAAGGAATATTTTGAAATCTAGTTTAATTGGATTTCCACTAAAGTTTCAACAACTTTATTAAGGAAGAAGCAGCAAGTGAAACGAATGAACAAAAAGTCTTCTCACTGACAAACTTAATTCTCTGTTTTGAGCAAATTTCTAATTTTCTATAGATTTTATCTTCATAATTCATTCTGGCCTAATCTCTTAAGTTTTACTTCATCGTATTGCCTTGGGACATAATTGAGATGTGACTGAAAGCAGTCGAATTCACGAGAACTCTTCCATGGATTATAATGTGCAGCCTTTTGTTGATCAGAACATGGGAACGGCCATAAAACTTTACAAGTTTTGAGAAAGTGATAATTACCAAAGAAGAAAGTAGATAGATCTCTAAAATTTGTCCCCAGTAATATAAGGACAATGTTTGAAATTACAAAGTTGCTGTTAATTTCAGATGGCAAAACAACGGCCTCATCTGGATTCCATGACAAATATTTCTTTCCTTCATGAATGAATTGGACAATTTTCTGAAGATGAATGCTTAATTCAATTGAGCAGTTCTTTCCAGCTTCATATCATATTGGAAGATATTTTTAGCACAGTCGGATATAAGAGAAAGATAAAAATGTCTAGAGTCTGCTGTCTGTTATTTGATAGTATATTGTGTATAATTTGCCGATGGCATAATGGGGAAATCATTGTATCATTAAGAGATACATTAAGTATGTCGTTATACCGATACTTGCAACGATTCATTCAGTTGAAAGGTGAACTATATATTTCAATTAGCGCAATTCTTTCATGTGAATCATGGCATTATCTGTCCTCTTTTTTCCTGTATTGTTGCATGCATAGAGTAGTTCATAATGTCAATTTAGCATAAAAGTGTTAGCATATTTTTTGGGCAGTAAATGTAGATTGTTTTTAGGTGCATACGCTCCTTGAAATGTCCTACACTGCAAGTAATGTGCTCAAAAGTCAACTAGGCATATCATATCATAAACATCCATTACATCACATGCATCGAAGAGTATTTGAAATTCAAATATACTGTAGATATTACTTATTTAAATTTTTAATGTTAATGCCTTGTTTATATATGTAATCAAATTTTTTGGTTTTCTAGGCATTCGTGTTCTTTGGGCATCCACTAGTCATTCTTCCTCTTAATGGTCATGCTTGAAGATATCTAGAACTGTAGACTGCCTTTTCACAGATACATTGAAATGTCTACTTTGGAGGAAAATCCTCCACATTTCATGCACGCATGTTCAAATTGTATTCCATGCACAGATCAATCTTTTCAATCATTTTTGCACTCATAAGTACATTCTCAGCATATTCAATCAGTTTGGCTTCGTAGACAAAATCATGAAGGTGCTTCATAGCCAAATTTCTGCAAAAATGTAAATATCGGGCAAAAACGCTGATTTTAAGTTTTAAAGATCTATTAACAGTACAACTATATAAGCACTACTATTTATATTTGTACTAGGTCTGTTATTTGCCATTTACACTTTACTACTTGAAGTTCAGCCACGAAGCATGTTGCACCTTGAAGTTCATGTCATTCGGAGCAATATGCCTACTTTACAAGTTAAGGAGAGATAGTGGCCGAATCAGGATATCGATCCCTCTTCACAACCCGGGTAAAGCTGTGTTTTTTCATTCTATCTTATTTCAGGTGCAAACATCATCTTCATAGTCATATTTATGGAGTAAGAAGTCATTTACCAGTATTTAGAGTGTTATAAATATGATTTTTGTCTTATCAGGAATGCCCATCGACAGAATTACGTTATAGTAAACTTATGGAATATCTACGGACATTTAACAACGTCTTGGAACCACTGTTCTTTTCCATCATTATTTTGATCCTTGTGACTGAAGGAAATTAGTCTTTTAGTAGTTTTATCCTAATCGTGCAGTATAAAGGGAATGACAGACCTAGATTCTCTGACTTTCTGCCTCAGCTTCTCGACTTCCTCACTGTAAACTATTGAATACGAAAGCTGGCTGATTTTGACTGGGAAGCCGATGTACAAAACGAGAATAACATAATGTTCGGAAGCGCTATTGTTCATGCTCATACACTACGAAAGCGATTGGCTTTCCTATTGGATGATAAAGATAATCCAATAGGAAAGCCAATCGCTTCCGTAGTGCATGAGAATGAACAATAGCGCTTCCGAACATTATGTTATTCTCGTTTTGTACATCGCTTTCGTAAGGATCTTTGGTATTGCACAGTATTCTAGACAATCAAGTCAAAAATAATATTCCTGGATTTTATCAATTTTCACTGCAGCTTTTTTCTACGTGGAAGTGATGAGTATGATCATCATGAATTTTACTGCATATGCTCTACATTTCAACCACTTCCGCTTGACGTTCGTTGAGCCCGTCCGACATGGCTAGACATTCAGTAGAGACTGTCATCAACAGGCTGTCGACATCAGAAGGATATCAACTTTATAATTTTCGTGAATTAAAACTTCTACTGACCATAATTGGTATGTCACTGAAAGCAATCGAATTCACAAGACAGATTGAGATGTTGCACTAAGTTGGAACTCACTTAATCTGACGATGGCCACCTGCAGTGTCTGATAGGCCTCGTGTGCACCTACATAAAATCTTTGGACAAATCCATGGCTTTTATAAATCATTTCAAATCATGGCTAACCCTTTCTTGTCGATAACTGTCTTTCAATCAAAGCATGTAGTATCCCCTTGAACATGGTCCAAGAAACTTACCTTTCTGGATATTCAGTGCATCCTTCTGGATCCACAGATTAATTTATGCTTTTTCAATAACATATTTTTTGCTTGTTTTTTTCTATACGAGGTCTGGTGTTGCAAGACGAGGCAGAAAAGCCTTCACTGTAACTTTATTTTGAAAAAACATTATTTGTGACACATTTTCCTTTAAATGAACATAAATTGACATAAATATTGAAGCGCTGAATATTTTGACTTTTTTGCTCTACATGCATATACACTTTTGTTCCAATTCTCAACAAATCAATCAAAGAAAATACTTAGAACGTATGAGGAATCTTGAAAAATCCTTTGTCAATGTCAATGCCATGAAAACAATTGTCAATATTATTTCAAGAGATGGTACGGAATTAAGGCGACTAAAACTGCAAGAACTAATCGAGACTTATGGTTCACGTGACGACTCATATTGACGACAAGACGATTGTGCAAAGATAAAAGCATTCTTGCAAATGTTCGATTGTGTCGGTGAGGGAACCGTTGGCTTGAAAGCCTCTTCAAAACTTGCTCCGAGTTTGAATTGAAACTCAAAGTTCATGTCATCTGGCAAGCCACAATTTGTAAAGAACTTTCATCTTACTTTCCTCTCATCAATATCTTCATCTCAATGGGGATCAGGAATGGCAAACAAGTCTTCAAACAGGCCGGAAAACTTATTTTTAACTCTAACCAAAGGACTATGGAAAACAAAAAAGCAAATACTTATATAAAGAATTCAGTTTTTTGCGGAGATCACGTTCGTGCGATCTAAACATTATTTAACCAATATCTAAAAAGCCAAATTTTTACAAATTACTTCTGCATTTGCATACTAGCGATCTGGTACTTCAAAATTTGATACATACGTGTAAATGGTATGAAAATGACAAGATCAAAAAGAATTTACTAAAATTTTTACAAAAAATTTACTCACAAGTATCTTAGTTAATTGACTTTAAGCTGATTATCAAGCAAATTTCATAAACCATTGAGTTTCATTAAAAAGTTGAGACATTATTTAATAGACATTACCTCTCCAAGATTGTCATGACACGGAAGACTTGCAAAATTCTATTCTTTCTTTTGTAATGCTATCATGATCAGTCAATTCCGTGCTAATTTCTCCAAAACTGTAAAACTTTGCATATCTCACATGTGGTACTGGCTCACAACTGGAGTTCATTTGATAAAATCAAAACTGCATGCAGATTTGGGATTTGATTAGTATTGAGTTGCTACTCTACCTAATATACTTACTCTATGATCCAAATTACAGAGTGATTGGGTTAAAATAAGAATACACTATACACATCCCATTTGCGTTTGTACTTGGGTTTATTAACATATTTCCGAATTTGCAAGAACCAGGTCAAGTACCGATACTTTGAAAGAAGGAAAGAATTTTGAGATTTCATTTTAAATTATAAGTATACTCAGACTGACATGCCACTGCTAAACATATTGACTGCATAAGTCATTCGAATCTCATTATTATTCATAGAAATCATTATTTATTATTCATTTCATCGAATGAGGAAGGATTACTGAATCAGTAAGGAACATTCTAATTAACCGAAGCCTAACAAATCATCGGAAGAGGACTCACTGATCATGGTTTTACAGGTCCATTCAAGTGACCGTTCAGATGATGCCTTGCATTGAGAACACGGTCGTATTCAACGATCCATCATTTAGGCTCGATCTTATCTTTCGACAAAAATTGCTATGGCTGTTGAGATTAAACACCATTAACATTTTACCGAGATTGGTTTATAGTCTGCAATGATTTCTGAGGAAGCTGCTGCTAGAAGGAAGACTACTTCACAGAGAAAAGCCGATTATGATGCGGCTTGTTTCCCATTCACCAGTCACAGATCTGTGTGAAGGAATTCCTAAGTCGAAAAGTTTCACACGATTCTCGTAGTAGATGTTGTTTTTACAAATCAGGTGACAGGAGTCTAGGCCTGCATCTTCGATCTTAAAACATTCAATAAAATAATGTAACCGTGCATGCGTAAATTATGGGATTTGAATATTTAACGTGCATGCAAACAATTCAGGTGTCTTCAAACTGCACTTTTGTAGCTATCGAAAACTAAAATTAGGAGCAATAGAATATCTGTTTTGATAATTTAGGTCCATTTCAATTCCAAGCACTTTTGATATGCATAGCACCTGTACAGAAATGTCATTTCTATTGATGACAATATGTCTTCAGAACATTTAGTTCATTGCATGATACTTTTCTGGCCCTAACAGTCGAACATGCATCTACAAATAAATATATTGACGCAGCGTCGCCATCTAGATTTCCCTGGATAAACCCACGCAAGTGATCGATGTCTATAATTGCATAAATCATTTTTCATTGATCATGAAGTTGCAAACTAAAGGCCCGTGCTAGCCAATATTTTCTCTAAGAATCGGTGCGAAACAAGTAGAAAATTTCGAGGACTTTTATATGGACAAATTTCTAAATTTCGGTGTGTCATTTCAATCAACGGTCAATCAACAGCTGGAGCTAGAATTAGGAACGACTCTTTCGTTGCGACTCGAAAGCGTTCACGGTGTAACTGGAACTTAAGTACGAAGATGTACAATCAAAGGCAACTAGGCACACTTTTTGCAGTCGAAGCTGCTTAAAAGAAAGTCTTAACAAAAGTTCTGAATGATTGTCATATCGACGGCAAATTCGTTTTGTTAATATGAAGCATTGTGGAATGCTTCCGCAGGACTGCGTGATTTACAAGCTCATTACAGGGGCTTGCCTCCCTGCTAAAAATAAGACAACGTTTGAATATCGCTTTTGAAAGAAAAGAGTGAAACATTATTTTTTAAAACTGCGTGACTTTGCATACATTCTGGATTGCAATTTCATTTTCGTTCCTTGTGTTGTTGACCTATGTATCAATTGCTGTCTTATCTTTTCCAGGATTGGTATTACTTCCATTGCTGGAATGCCGCTGGGTGTATTTAGATAACAATGGTCATCGAATACGTCACAATAAATATTGGAAACTCAATTTTCATCAAAGAGGTATGCAATATGCATTAGGGCAGTCTGATGTGGAGTGGGCATTTATGTCAGATATTGCACCGGTGGTTTTGATGAAGTTCTACTTCAGTTCAATGTTCTTTGTCTCTCATCAGATCAAGCCTATAATGAATGATTGATAAATAATAAAATCCTTAAACCTACTTTTGTACTTACCATAAATGCTTATAGTAAAATTGTAGTACCTATCTACGTTAACCATTAAAGCATCAGGGAGCTCGCTGTTATTAAAACGTGGTGTTGCAATACATGCTAGGAAGATATATGGAGAATGTGCAGCCTTGTTCTGACAGACCATAAGCATTCTGCTTGACATAGATACTGGATGACTGCTACCATTGACATAACTACAGTGAATATGAATGTATTTATGTGCCTATCAAATGTCATCTATATTTTTACCATTCCTTACTAACAAGTAGTAATCTTAAACGCAACGCCTGTTAAGGTATCATTTACGGCAACTACCCGAGAAATTTCACTCAAAACGAACTGTCTATCCAAAAAAGGAAGCAGTTCTTCGATTTACTAAAATTGCGATTGTTCTTTAAACCTTCAGGTTATCTAAACCATAACCTCGATTTTTTCGTTTTTTGGTTGTAGAGCCAAACTGATAATAAATGAATATTTCAGTTGAAATGTTAAAGATAACACAGGTACAGCAAATTAGTTAAATCATTCTACAATCTAATCACGCAATGCAACTTTCGCGCTCTCGATAATTTTGTAGGTTTTCCTTAAAAACTGCTGAACATCAAAGGCTACAGATTATAAAAAGAATGATAACTGAGGCTTCATATGCTTTAAATATAAAAATCTTATTTACTTATCAGTTCTAACAAAAGTAATTGAATTTTAAACTTTTTTATCTCATACTTGATTTCCATCTGTTTTTATCTGTTTTTATTGAAGCTGTGTTTCTGACGAGGGTTGGGCTTCAGGTTACTCCTTCCCATTTACATCATTAGCGGTCGATTATCCATTTCATCAACCACCAGGCCACAAGGACACATTCACTGAACTCAGGAGAGTTGCGAGTAGTGAAATCGAGATTGGCTAAGTACTCGTAATTGAAGCATCCATCATCAAAACTTCATCAGTTGTGGTCTTTTTGGATGCACTGAAAGACTGAAATCTTTCCATCCAAACCATGAATAAACGAGACACAGAATTTCTTTTATATAGCTTGCCATCACTAACATTTTCTTGACATTTCTTTGCATTTTCATGAATGGGAAAAGAATTGAGAAAGAAAAGAGATTTCCTTTTGATCTCGTTGACCTGTTTGTCGGTGAGATCTGACTGAGATAGAATGAGCTTTAGCTGTTAATACGTCGTTATCGCAGGTGTTATCGCCTTTGGTAATCTGCGGATCTAAGGTTTATTGCTCATACTTCCTGCAGTTCCCTCATGTCTCAGGTGAATTTCTTGCCCGTTTTCAATGTCGTTTGCAGAAATTGAATGCTTAATGAGTTTGAAGGTTTGACAGGAATGATTCCCTAAAGTTTTCTCTCACAAATTTAACTTTGAAATCTTCGTTATAATGCTCTGTGAAAGAAAGCCTTCATACTTAAGATCAAGAGAGTCAACAGACCAATGGGCAAGAGTTTGAATCATTCAATTAAAAAGTCTTGCTTTACAAATGACAAAAGCAAATGAATCTATATCTCTTCCTCTTCTCTTTCGGCTTTTCTATTTCTCTTTCTTCCTCTTCTCTTTATTTTTATCTCTTCCTCGTCCATCATCTTCTTTTCCTCCTCCTTCTTTTTCTCCTTGTCCTTCTACTACTTCCTCCTATGAACTTCTTGCCGTCATCATTCTTTCTCTTCTTCTCCCCTTTCATCTTGTTCTATTTGTCCTTCACCATCTTCTCTTCTTCCTCTTCTTTCTCTTTCGCTCTCACCTCCTTTTGATCAATCTTCTCCTTTCCCATCTCTTTCCTCCTCTTCTTCTTCATCTCTTCCTCCGCCTTCTCTCTATATTTCTCCCTCTTATTCCTTTCCTTCTCCTCTTTCTCTCACTCTCCCTCTCTTCTTCTTCTTCCTTTCTTCCCCCATTTTCTTTTTCTCCTCCTTCTTCTTGTCTTTTTTATTACTTTTTATCTTCTGAACCTTCATGTCTTTGCCCTCCATCTCCTCTTTAACCTACTCCATGCCCTCCTCTTCTTCTCTCTGTATTTTTGTCCTTCCACTTCATCTCAGATATATCGCATTTCTACGATTGAATGGCGCAGTATTTGAAAATAAATTGCAAAACCAGACTTAATCGTCTTTTGGGGGAGGAGGTTTAAACAGAAAAAAAACTTTTAGCTATGTCTGAAAGTATAGAGTGTAAGTAAGCATGTTGACGATAAATATGATGATAAGCCTGTCGAAGATAAAGAGACTGGAGGGCAAAGAATATGTCATGGCATGAGATTCAGAATAGAAACCTAACGCAAGGGCCTCACATTACGATTTCGAAAATAGGAATATGGAGACATAAATAAATCGCAACACAAATTAAAGATGTACGCGTAGTAAAAATAGACATTTCAGATGCCTTCGTAAATTTCTCACGCAATCGTTTAAGTATTTTTCTAAGAAGAGAAGTAGTCAACTGAAAGTTCATGTAGTCAATACATTTATTCCTTTGACTAATTTTGTTTCAATGACGGATTTACTCTGTGAGACACTATAAGTAACAACTGCTTTCCAACTTCGTCTTCTTTAACATTCCATCATCCTTTACTTTTTCTTTACATTTTACTGTCCGCTTTTCAACCAGGGATTATCAAATGCTGATTGCAATGTAATCGCTCTCTTCAATCAATTAATTGAAATCGTATTTATTGAGCAATCAATCAACTAACACCAACCAATTTTTGATAACCCTTAGTGATTTCGTTTCATAAACTAACAATGACATAGTACGGTATATCCGCAATGAATAATTGGTTGAAGAATCCTAGCGATTGGCTGAGCAGAGATTGGATACCTTTGCTCTTGATATTTGTAGTAATAGCTGCTGAATAATGAATGGACACCTAACTAATGGTATTCGCGCGTGTCGCGTCCTGCTGCCAAAGGCAGACAGTACAAGCTTCCATGAGCGCAGCAGAGTATATTGAGAAATCGAAAATATCAAGTAGCTGAAATTCTCTGAGCGGAATTCTGCATGATCGAGTGCTACTTGTCGGCTTAATCCTGCACTTGATATTAGTGAGGCACAAAAATGATGAATAATGTGTCTCAATGATGTAGACCTCATTTAAACATATTTCCGGATAATCAATTCGATCCGAAATTTGCTTTAATAGGAATTAGAGTCAATCAGTCAATTGACATAGAAAATTGATGAAATCAAGGATAAATAAAGAACATTATTAATACTGCATAAGAAAGAGATATATTAAAAAAGTACACATCAGGTAATCAGATTTGTTATTATTAACAGATCATCTCCCAACTTGTTGCCTGGGAGCTAACTCGAAGTTTTACAGGAGTGGTAGCTGAAAGTTTCACTCAGTTCTGTTAAACTATTGACAACTAAAAAAATGCAGGTCTATTGAACCAGATCGCCATCCAGTCTGCTATGAATGGCTAATAGAAAAATCATATGCATTTCCAATGAAGAATTTGTGATATACTTGGTATAAACATGATTTTCTTGATTTATTAACTACAGAAAAAATAACTTTATACCCTGTCAACTCGTGATAGACGATGCTAGCGAAAATTTTTAGATCGTGATTTTAAATCAGCTAAACGAGGGAAGACGAAGTTGCTTGCCATTTTCCTCACTAATTTGCGCTGCATTACCGACAAGTGTGACGACCTCAGATCTCACATTTTTGCTTCTCATCCAGACATCACCATTTGTACTGAGAAGTGGCTAAGGCCAACGATTCCAACTCGATGATTTCAATCTTTCTGGCTAGCTGCATCCGAACTGATAGAGTAAATAATTCTGGACGTGGAGAGGTCGACATATGGACTAAAACTTCATTCAGGCCTGTCAACCATTCCTTCCGTCATTTGTGGTTGTTGGACTATGTTATTTGCAGATCCTTTTTTTGAAAATGCTTATATTTGGTTTATATCTACCACCATGGCATGGTAGCTAAGCCTTTAAGCACATTTCGTCAACCTCTTTGTGCCGCAGTAGATGATGCTGCTATAAAGCACCCTCATCACTGTCGAACTAGTGCGGCTGACTTCAACCGATGTGAAATGTCTTTCCTGAACAATAAATTTGCACTGGTTAACATTATAACTGGGCCCACTTGACGTGACGCCGAACTTGATAAGATTTTCGCAGATTCAAGCATCGTCGGCAATTACCCCGCCGAATTTATCGTTACTTTCTCCTATAAATTCAAGTATGTGATCTTTGCAATTATTACATTGACATGTATTTTCTGATTTGAATTTTGCTTCTCAATTAACATCTCTCTCTCTTTCCACTCCGGATAGTATGTCTGCATAAAGGAATATAGATATCTGTAGGCCTTCTTAGTATGGATATCTGCATGGGGATCTATTTGGTCTGTACAATGGGACTACTGGTCTGTATTTGCGTCTACTTCGTTCATTTGTTCCGAGCAACCATTCATATGAAAGAGGATTACTTAGAAATCATTTCTACTAATTATATCAAAGAAAAATCACATGCACTTTGATCTTCACTCACCAACTCAGGGAAATCGTACATATCAAAATTTCTACACTGGAAACATTGATTTTTCTATCCAAGCTATTCATGACAGATCGGTGATCTGACAGAAGTCCAGTTTTGCAGCAGTCAGCAGTCGAACAGAACTTTGCGAAAGATTCATGTACGACCGCGTTCCCTGCGAAACTGCTTGCTAGAACCCGGACTATTAAGCGAATGACTTCACAATTTTCTCAATGAGTTGTTTTTTTCGTGGAAAAGAGCAATTTGTAAAACGCTATCATCTGCATGTATGCACGAACATGTACAATTGCAGCTGCGCCATGGCTAAGCAATGGTGTTTCTTCCATTCTTTTTTATTGTCTATGATTCAATCAGAAATTGCCACTGTTTTCTAGGCTACTCAATGCAATTGTCTTTGCAGTCTAGTCAAAACATTGAGTATGAGGACATCGATGCATCGAAGCGACATGAGTTATTTAGGCGAATTGTCTATGAAACGGAATGTGTCGGAATTTTATATTCTTAAAGATCTTTATGTTCTTTATAATACCCTCTTGTGTCGTGCTTCCGTCATTGTTTTGTAAAAATAGGAAGAAATAGATGCCAGAATAAGAACTTCTAAATTCTCATAGTCCAGAGAATGAGAAAATGACGATTTTGGTCATGAAAAAGTTCCATCACGTTATAATTTCCGCAAAGTTTTGTCCGCCTCATACCAACTACGTGGTAGATAATGAGTTTCCTCTTACACATGCCCCCACGGGACATGTCGGGTGAGAAGATTGTTGGAAGTTGGTATATTTTCTTGTCTTGTACGTCTTTCCCAAGGGAATTTATCTTTGGATATGAAAGAAGAATGGGGAGAGGAATTTGTTCACAACATTGGTCAGTAACCGGTCAACTCGCGTGTTATGAATGAAGAAAAAAGTGGAAATAAGAACTCCTCGTAAACTAATCTTGAGGGATTTTTCTTCTAAATGTCTCACAATACTTCGGCTCGAAATCGGATTGTTCTTTAAGACAAAAACTCTGGAATTCGTAATATGATACTGCTCAAATATTTAGGAGTCATAAAAATTCTTCTGCTCTTCATCGAAATATGAAAATCAATATCAAGCGATAATTTTATTCATCTGTTGATTATATAAAGAAAGGAATTTGGCAAGCATAAATGGAATTCACAAAGCAATTGACATTAATGAGATTGACCTTTTCAAGGATAACCTCATTCGTTTCGTGATCATTGTATGAGGCTATAAATAGAAAGGAAAGAAGCTGATATGACGTTCAAGAAATTATTTCTTTAAAGGTTTTGTCCATCAAAATATCAAAATGAATAATGAAGAATGTAATCATGACAAAATCTAAAAGAGAAAATTTTTGAGCTTCAAATGAAGTTTGCGTGAATTTAGCCGATGTAAATGTTCATCCTAGCAGGCATCAGTATAGCAGGCAGCTCCCTTTAACATAGCATGTGCGACAATGCCTTTGTAATCCAAATCTTAGAAGTTTGACTTTTTAGCTTTTGTTAAAATTACAGGGAATGGCAGAATGGACAACACTTGTTGTTAATGGTCGGCAACGATGATGATCTTTGTCAATGTTGTAGGATCTTAAGAGGAATCAAACTTGTGCAACATTCAATAGTTTTTGTAGTAAGGCGGTATATTGAAACTATTTCATCTAATTGATTTTATATTCCAAAAGAAAAGAAAATAACCGCAAATCTTGACAAGTGACAAGGTGTCGGTATTTAACCATTGTCAACCACTGGGAGCAATCATCGTTTTGGTGCCGTTGTCATCACAAAGTGTGTTCATGGCATGTTATTTTCAATGTGCATGCCCGTTCTAGTTCTTTGATATTGTGGAGCATCGGATTTTTTTGTCCAAAATGTATTTTCCACCACAAAATTTGATGACACAAGCAAAACAAAAGCGAAATGAAAGTCATCCTATTTCCTAGAAAATGCTGTTAGTTAGTTAGTTAAAACATCCTCACACGATCTTGCAATTTTACGCGATCTTGTTAAATGACAAAAATAAGGAAATAATTTAATTTAATCATTAAAATTAACTGTCGAAACTAGCTATCGTCTGATGCCACAACATAGCAAGTACGTTGACAGTAGCATCAGACGATAGTTAGTTTAGATATCAACATTATTTGCCACTGCTTTCAGATGAAGTTATTTTGAATTTTAGGCGTATAGTACATTCACTATATTTATCACTTCAGAATGGACCGTGTGTCAAGGTCCGAAACGTCGTGTATTTTCAATATAATGAAATTGATATCAGTAATTGCATTTAAGTCATTAAACAGCGAAACAGAATCACAATATCGGAAAACTGAGCGAATCTCGCAAAAATGTTTCAAGTTACAAAACGATGAACAATTCAACAACATTTTTGAAGATAATGATTTGCTGCCTAAATACACTCAAATTATTCGTGCCAATTTATGGATACAAAATAAGGTTAATAATGAAAATGGAAATGAATATCCAAAATTGTGAATTCAAGGAAAAGTCATGCAAATCCCGACCGGTTTCACCTGCTATGACAGGCTACTCATGGGAAATGAATTATATTGAAAATCAAGACATGACAGATAATAAGTTTGCATAGAAATGAAACACCTGTTTCAGGTGTGTTTCAGGAATCCTTGTTATGATTCCTTGTTGTACAAGTTTATGTCCTTGATATACAAGTTGTATATCACTTGTTTATTCACTTACTCTACACAAAATTTATTGTATTTTCACAATTTAAAGCCTTCTATTTGTGATTCAATCAACATGGAAGTCCCACAAGCGAACACAGGACACAAGAAAATTATCTTAGAAAATTTTATGCAATGTGAAAAAGGAGGTCCATCAAAATGGAATCCAGTCGAAATGCATGATACGAGGCCACACTAATCTGTCACCTCCTAAAATCGAAGAAGCCTGCATTCTAAAGCGCCACACACTAGAATTTTAGGAGGTTGCGTGAAATAAAATGTTGACATACGGTACTAAAGAGAGCAATAATCATAGTGCGCTAGCCTCCTAAAACACTTTGCTTTATGAATTTTTTATTAGTTGCGAATAGTGTCTTGCTTTAGTGTGTGATTTAGGAGGTGCTGGTTTAGAATGCATTTTCTCGCCTATGCTGACTTTAAGATATGTCTAGTTGAGAGCATTTTGCGTTTGGCCTGTGCTATTAGCAGTCAGCAATGCATTATAAGATGTCATTACAATTGAAGATGCACTTTTATGCGTAGTTGCGAATAAAAAGCTCATTTTCGAAGCAGTGTATTGAGTTGGGTGTTGGGGGCGGGGAGCCTTCAGTCGTACATGCCCATTTAGGGATGGAAATCCAGCGCTTTCAAGATCTGTGGCATTGTTTCATGAGGAGCGTTAAGTTCATAAAAGACCTTCTAATAGACCTCTTAGGAAAAAATATAGCTGTCACTATTACAGTCACTTTTCTCTCTACGGTACTGAAGTTCATCGTGATTGCGGAGAGTCATTAAAAGTCCCGATGGTTTTGAGCTTGCTAGAAAATCTGTCGATAGTTGAATGGAGCAATCAAAGAGAAGTTTAATTATCAGCGTCTATTCATCATATTGCGATAAATCACCGGCTGATAAGTGAAATATTAACAGATAAAGGAGCACGGATCGGGTGCATATTCTATGGTCCATAACTTTCAAATTCACTGTTTGCTTGACGCTATTGAAAATCTACAGTATTCTGAACATTCTACATTAGCGAATTCGATATGGGTATTGAAATCTAACTTTATTTTATTATCATCACAGGGAGAACGCAGCAATAAACACGACTTTAGAACGTTGAAAACCAAATTCTATATCGAATGACACATTGATGCTTTCCCACTCGTTTACAAGCTAATTTATGATGGTTGATGCTTTTATCCAGTTATCAAGTATCATTCTATGAGTATTTATTACATAAGCACACGGCACTATTTCCAACAAACAGCATAAGGAGTGAATCATACAAAAGTTAATTTCATAAAGACATTTGACCTTTTAATTTTCTAATTTTTGGGAAGAGAACATGTGTTTACTAACGGTGGAAAACATGCATAAAAATATTAGATAGTAAATCTAGAGTTGTGCAGATGTCGGTGGAAGACACAGCTGTCATTCGTGTATGATCTCACGTCTGCTCACAGCTTTCGATTGAGGATGCAACTCAATATGTAGTAAGTGTACGCACAAAAGTCTGAATGACAGAATACTTTCTGTTCCGATGCTTTCTTTATAGGTCAACGGTCAATGTCATCATGGAATAGATGCTTAATCATTACTTGTTAAGTTACTTGATCGGTCTGTGGTTCATCAAGTGGAATGTCGCTGACAGATCGCAACCATCTACCACAACATTGCAGTCCATCCCCGGTTATTCATGTCATGGAATTTTCAGGCCCGGTTCGGCCTAACCCAGTTCAAAGAAAGTCCGTCCCCTGCCTGCTTTATCGGAAGTATTCAGGCACAGCACAATAATCAATAAATTAGCGATCTCTGGGATACACCATATTGCGTGCACAATGTTCAATTACATGTATTCATGATTGATTATTCTGTACACTTGATGATTTGTGAGATTTTCATCATAAGCTAGGTATGGACTGCATTAAGTTTTTTCGATAGTACATAGCCATACGATAAGCATGTTCAATTTAAAAGTCTATTCAATTCAACTTATTGCAAATCATGAAAGCAGGCATCCGTCAACAATATCGATTCATCTCTCAAAATGTGTAGTTCTCGATAGCTGTAATGCCTTTCATACTCTCTCAACAGAAATTTTCCAACACGTATTCGAATTCCACAATGCACGCTTTTAGTGGCTGCATTGTCTCATCGCATCATTTTTGAATCACGATGACGGCTGTTCTTGTCTCTCGTTGTTCATGCGCACGTAAAATGCCAACTAGGATGTGTGCATTCACATTAGCCTCAGCACCGTTCATATTTAGGCCTTGTAATATTTCCAAATAACGAGGTGCTGATTTATCGCCTTTAACATCTCCCTGAATCAATGGGAATGAAAGTGCCGACCCGTTTCTGCTAAAAATCATCGGACCCAAGTTCAGCCCACTTGAAAGTCTGTGTTCATGTCCCGCTTGGTGAACATCTTCCCATTCAGTGAGAAAGCCCAGTCCTCCTTTTCCATTAAATAGCTACAATGATGCAAGCAAGTGAAGTGCCATCACACTTCAATGCTAAAAAGAAGAAGCTCCTTCATGATATTTGGCCGGTGGTATCGGAGCATTCAAACTTCTGTATACCTTTGATGTTCTTTTCATACTCACTTTCGATCAAAACCCTTGACATATTCCCAAATTGTCTTATTTTTCAACAATGAATAGTCAATGCATATTTCTCATTACTTCAAACTATTCATTTCATTGTTGTGACGATTTTTGCAATTGCATCTTAATGTTTTGCTATTTTATAAATTTGGTAGCATTTTATTAACAACGAACAAAACCTTAAGATCTTCAGCGACAACCATTCTTTGCAGACACAAGCGAGTGTTCTGCCACGAAACCCTCGTATGAATTAAAAACGTGTCCACCAAAGCGGTGCATCTCCAATAAGGATTGTCTCACTTTGAGCGGACCATTATCGCGCTGCTTTTGTGACAAATTGTTGTGTGGAAGAGTATGTGTCCCTATTGGTAAGTCGATTTCAACATTTTGGGTTACATCTCTTTTTCAGGGAACAGACCTTCCTTCATTATTGTCAGGTGAATTTAGGCCTGAATGGAAATTTCTACAAAGGATTTGTAGAAAGGGTGTAGAAATTCTTGTCAAAAAATGCTATCAGGCGAAAAACTATTTTGTGTATGTCCATGATGTCATACATTATGCATTCTTTCATTAATTTATTGTTTACATGATGCTCATGTTGTGTATGTGTGTTGTAGTGGAAGACTGCAAATGCGTTATTTTGCTCTCACATATGACTGGTTGGCAAAAACGGCATAAAACTGGGCATAAACTGATACCATGGAGGCTATCATCACACTCATAGTTCGACATCAAAAATAGACTGTTGTCCAAGCTTCACAGCAGCAACTGGAGAGCTTGCTATCTCCACAGCTGCTTTGAGGGTCAGTAATGGCTCCGGTAGGCCTATTTCCAATAAGGACAGATGTAATTAGTAATTAAACTAACGACCAAAAGTAAGGGTTCTGCTAAACAAAATAAATCAATTGCAATAAAATTAATTATCTGATGTTGTGTTGTAGCAGTTAGCATCGTGAAACCTCCTCCTAATGCAACTGACATTGTGCCTGATCCATTTAAATCGACTCATGCCACTCTGATAGAAAATCATCACACTCTTCAACGGTAGTCGATTGTATATAAGATCTATTCGACTGTGGCTGAAATCCAACTAACTTACCTTGAATATGATGAAAACGAACAAGACAGCCACAAGACAGCGACTATCCGCTCGACATAAGGAAGTGGTTGTTATTGCAGACCATCATATTCACCCTGAATTATCATTCCGATATCTAGGATTTACGATTTCTAATCAAGTAAACTAAGTTAACTAAGAATTTGAAAGAAGGGGTCCACTGGTACCCTGGTCCATCAGAGCGTTGTGAAGCAGCTGAAGACTCTGATGGTGAAAGCCTAAATCTATGATGAGACGGACGCAAACTACATTCATGTCGATTGTAATATCTTTCATTGACAATTTACTGGGCTTTCAACCAACATCTGCAGAGCTGTGTCATGCCTAATGTCACATATAACTACTAGCACAAATAACCAATAAAGTCCAATCTGTGAAACCACGAGGTCAACATATGCAGTCCAAATAACATCTTCACTGCTTCTGTTGATTTTCAACCGCCATCGTACGACATAATTTCCTGCAAAAATAACCGAGTCGACTGGTTTCATGCCGAATTCAAGCCGGTTCCAGGCAGCTCTCAGGTCAATCTCAATGACAAATGGAAATTAATTTTTTTCTTCTATTATAGATAATAACATCTATCAGTCACATGTCATACGCAGCTTCTTTATCATTACTTCATATCATTTGTACATCTCGGGAAAATGCAGGAAAGACATTTATGTCTATCAGGTGCACATGGTCACACGATGTTTGTACTCTATCATACAGAGCCCTGCGAAATGTTTTATTGTTGCTTTATGAAATCGTTGATGTGATTTTTCCTGATTGATTTACGTATCTAGTTATTCGCCATGTAGCCTAATTTCGGAGTTCAAGAAATTGTTGAGTTACATGCAAATAAAGCCTCTTGCATACTCTGAAGATGCATGTACTGAGGACAGCATATATTAACTAATTTTCAACTAAAATCCAAAGTCAGTTGTGATGAAAAGATAGTACGTAAAATACTCATATGCGTGCATTTTTGATTACAGACAATTTCTATCAGTAAGTCAAATAATGTCAATACATGAATTTTATTCCATCTTCATATGAATGAAGTCATTGAAAAAGATCGAGGACGAAAGAGGATGGCCCACGCTGGTCCGACAGGCTGTTATCTCCATTAAAAACGTTTATGATATTGATCGATTTACTTAAAATCCTAGATTTGTAGAGAGATATCCTCCTATTTCATCATCTTGCCATTCAATCTTTCAAAACTGACATCTCCTTTCTTAACACAATGGCAAAAACATGTCGCACTAGTCCCCCATCAGAACGATGCGTGACTTTAAAAGGAAAATTTAAAACCATGTTTTGGAAAGCATGAGAGCTTTTATTTGTCGTGATTTGTAGTAATTTTGTGAATTGAAAAGTAAATACAGAGATAATGAATCATGTTGAGTGTACTCATGTGAAATGTAAACAAGGAGAAAAAGCTCATTATTGGCATTGTGGTACAACGGTTTGAGATTTTTTCAAATAGTCGGATGTACAAAATGCATAGTAATTCATTTCTTCACAAATGTGTTTGAAAATTTTCGATCAGAATTAATCGATAAGCCAATATTTGTTGCATGTCTCAAAAGTCATAATGTAATAGACATGGTAGTTAATAATGATTTCAATGCAAAATAAACAAGAGTTCTTTTCCTTTCTAGAGTCACATCAACTTTTGGTTATCAACACATGAGCCACTAGACAATGACAACTATTGTTTTACCTGAATCAAGCAGTGGATAAAGTATCGTCTGTGAATATTGCAAACAACAAAGTCTGCGATGCTAAATATATGATAAATGCAATTTTACAGTTGACAATAGTAGTTAAAAATGCGAACGCAAAAAGTGAGGATTAAAACGAGGATGCGAACATGGCGTTCCAAACATGTAAATATGAACATTTGAATTCGAACCGCGTTCCGATTGGGATTTGAATTTGAGTTCATGTTTCGAGGTTTGGTACAATCAATTGTGTACTGGGGTTGTAACAGCCTGTTCCGATTTTGAATTAAAGTGAGTGAATTAGAACAGGGATGCGAACATTTATTTCGAAACTTGAATAGATAGTTGTTTGTTTTGAGACTGCTTGCTCAAATGCGACAATTGTGGCCATTGTGACTATGATGACAATTTTATTTATTTTCATAACTAGGTTAAGTTATAAATACGTGGAAGTTGCTTCATGGTTAGCTTCCCAATTTCATGGATTGTTGCAAGAGACCTTGGTTATTCGCTAAAGGCCATAGAAACTGTTACAAATCTAAATGAAAATATCAAAGCTGGCGATTTAGTTGAACGACTAATGGATCTGGATGAGCATACCATGAATGCTAATTTGGATCGTAGTTGGATAGAAGATTTCTCAATGCTACATCATAAAGACAGTGAAATTAGGAGGATGAAATTAGAACTTTCTGAAACGGAGATAAAAAAAGTGAAACCTTCAATTGATTTATCGAAATGTTCTATCGATGAAAGTGACTTCAGAAAGAAATTAGAAACAGAGACGTTTAAACTATTATGTGAACGGAACTGCATTAGGTGTTTTGAACGGGAAAAATCCCTTCTCTTCTTACCATGTTCTCATTTTGTCATGTGTTCTACATGCTATATACCCTTGGAAACTACATTTTGTCCCCTTTGTGATGAAGAAATAATTTCAACAGTCACTGTATATCGTTCATAATGAGTCATCATGCGTGTCTGTGATTGGTTGCTATTGTGCAGCTTTTATATATAAGGTTATCACACTTCTATTAGAACCATACTTGTTGAGGATTGTAGACATTAATAAACATGCCATTTACCACGATCATTCCTGTTTCAATTATTCACAAAGACAATCTGTTTACTAGCAAGATTTTCTACTCTGCAAATGATGTTATTGGTTACAAAGCTGATCTCATAGATCTGATGGAGGATATTGTCACATTCTATCATTGTGAAGATGATATTGAACTTCAGAAACTCTTAATGAGGACATTGACCAATGCCCTTACGCGAGTACTACGATTTTGGCTCGATGAAGTGTTCAAGCCTCTGAGTTTGACGGAAGCTATTCCACAGAGTTCTCGTTGCTATTGTGAAATGAGAACACGGAAATTGAAGACTTGTTTGCATGATATAATCGTATTTAGCCACTATGACGAAAATGGTGGTAAATTCAAGGTGGACATGTTTACCGGACCCCCGTCGATGAGCGTCAATGTGGCAGTGCAAGATGACCGGGACATAATCAAGTTTAGAGCATACTATGCTAATCTTTTAAAAGTCTTCGCTTCAAAACCATGCTGTTCATGCTGTCCTCTATCAAAGGATTTAATGTGTAATATAGAACAGCTTATAACTGCAACGACTCAGACTTTGAGTGATGTTGATGACTACGACCTACCATCTGTTACCGTTTGACTTTGTTGCATGGAACTAGGCAAAAATGTATATTTTCATAAATGCTTTGCTTTTAACACAATAAAAATGACTGCAAAACGAAAGGCATCTTTTTCTCGGAAGAATGGTTCTTTTAGACCTTCAAGTCAGTTTAAGAAGGCATTGCGAAAGTTAAACAGCATGCGAAACAATAAAGTTAAGTGCAAATTAATTCAAAACTCAAGTGATGATTTCATCCGTGATTTGGCTTTTGCAATACACAAATGCCTCCCAATATACAAGCCTTTATTGAGTACTGATTCTCTAAACAGCATTAGAAAATTTTCAAATCCAAGAAGCAGTGATATGAAAAGGCGGCACTTAGTTCAGCGTGGAGGTGGTGGGTTTTTGAATATGCTGAATGATATTGGAAACAGCATTTACAATGTACTCAACAGTCCACTAGGGAAAGTTGTAGCAGGTGCCGCAGTGTTGCTATAGACGACGAATCATGGATTGACACGTCATCATTGATTGATGACTCATGTGAATATGTATATAAGAGAGACGCGCTTGTACTCTTTAATCACTTTCAAGCTATCATTCATCGCTGACGGTTGAAAAGCTCCGAATAAGTACAACATTGAATTATGTCTCAAAAAATGTTTATAGTTAGAGAGGAGAGCGACTCATTTGAACGTGATCTCTTTAAATTCCGACCGACAAGGAAGGTTCAAGGGATTGGAAATACCTTTTACTTCCAAACGTTGAGCTATGGTGACGATGGTTTCTACCTTCAAGTTCCATTTTTCCATAGTAATGGTATGTCTTCATCTGGATATAGCAACATGAGACAAATGCGAGTGACCTTTCCGAAATGGCAGCAGATGATACTCAAAACCATCGACTCTTTGGCGAAGGAATGCGTTGTGTTGCCCGAAAGTGCTCCTACACATTGGAGGAAGGCGTTAGAGGAAGGAAGTGGCTATAAGGATTTACCCGAGTTCGATACGCTATTCTTGAAATTGTCCGATCACTTTCAAGCATTCGATCTACTTGGAAATACAATGGAGTGTGATGATCTTAAGTGCGGACGATACATGGGTTTAATACACGTCAACGGACTATACATTGGTGCTCACGGCTCAACCGGAAAAGTGGCATCGTTACAAATGAAAGTTCTACAGTTGGTTTATGAGCCAATGCCGATTGATAAGTGTCTAATCACCATCGATAAACCTGCTTCAAAAGATGGGAAGGATGTTGAAGAAAGCAAAAAGCGGGGACGGAAATCCAAGGAAGGGAGTGTTAAGTTGAAATTGAAACGCCAAGATGCTCAAATTGACGCGAGAAGTTATTTTAATGCTGACATTGATGAGGAAACACAAATGCTGTGAATGTGAAATGAAAGTTTCTAAATGTAAATAAAGTTGTTATGGAACATGACTTGTTTTATTCTAAGCAAACTGGTGGGTGTTGGTCTTTAAAGCTTTTGAAATTTCAGGATGACAGATTTTCGCCTATTCACTGATCGCACAATGTGTGTGGCCGGACCAAGTCAGTCCGGTAAAACTACTTTTGTAACTCAATTACTACAATTTAGAAATGAGATGTTTAATAAAGAAATTAAAAGAGTTAAATGGTGTTATGGCATATTTCAACCACAACTACATTCTGCACTTCGCCAGAAAGGTTATGATGTGAAGCAAGGGTTACCGACAACTGAAGACATCAAAGCAGGTGACTTACTAGTATTAGATGATCTATTACGTGAAAGCAAATCTTCAAAGGATGTAACTGAAATGTTCATTCAAACTGCACATCATAGGGAAGCTTTTATTATCTATATCACCCAAAACATTTTTGATGGAGGGAAAGAGCAAAGAACTAGGAGTTTGAATACACATTATTTGGCAATATTTAAAAATCCAAGAGACAGTAGTCAGATACATCATCTCAGTAGACAGATATTGCCTCAACAACCTAAAGTTCTTTCAAAAATATATGAAGATGTAACTAAGAAACCACATGGCTATCTATTTATTGATCTAACCCAGGAATGTCCGGAACGACTTCGATTTCGAACAAATATCATACCTAATTCCGCTGAACCAATGACAGTTTTCTCGGTTCACAGTTAGTTTTAAGCAATGTACTTTGTTGCCTTATTATTTTCAAACATGTCGTATTCAAAGATGGTAGTCATTCCTCAAGAGGAGTATGTACAATTGACTACATTACAAAGTGCACAGGAAGTCAAAAATATAGATCAACCTATTACGAATCAACTTAAGGAACTAACACAAAAGGATATGGAAATTCAGAAGATTAAGGATCCCTATCGACGAATGCAGTTAGCAGCTGAAAACATTGATGAGAGGCGACAGATTCGTGATAAGTTGCGACGATTTATAACCTTGTCAACACCTCGACCATATCGTGTGCGCGCTGAGCGATTATTTGACTTCATTGATCCACATGTGAAGTTCAATGAGAGAGGGGAGATAATAGATGAAACAACTGGTGATGTTATTAGAAATAGTCACATAGATGACCTTCTGCAATATGCTGTTAGAGATGTAAGGCGAAAACTAGGTGCACCACAAGGGTGGTCATATTTTCAGAAAATTTTATCTGATCAAAATGTACCACACAATATTATTGGAGGACCGACTGTGAATGAGTTGGACAAGGGTCACTTACAAGATGAAACAAAAAGTAAAACACCCACGATGGCGGTCAAGCGAGAGCTTCATGATCCCGATGATCTTCAACCAAAAAGAGCTACTAGGCGCTCAATGCGTGTTGGAAAGGATTATAGTAAATATTAAGCAAATATAAATTAAGCTTTGCTTCTCTCATATCATGTCGCTACAAAAGTTTTGCTGCTGTTTGAAATCTGCGCTCGAAGGTAAAGGAGAAGAGGGCATAGAGGTTGATATCAATTGTGTTAGCAGTTGCTGTGGGAGTAATACGCGTGCAAATCAGAACAAAGACGATGAGTACAGCAGTGAAACTCAGAAAGATTTATTACGACTTAAATCACCCCGCAAGTTTCAGTCGTCCGGAGGTTCTAGCTCGTGCAGCAGGTGTGGGGATAGAGAAAGTCAAGAAGTGGTTAAGGAGTCAACCGACTTACACTCTTCACAAAAATGCGAGAAAGCGGTTTCCAACGAGAAAATATGTTGTTAACAATATAGATAGTCAATGGCAAGCGGACTTGGCTGACATGCAACAGATATCACAGTACAATGATGGCTATAAATACATCTTAACCGTAATAGATATTTTATCTCGCTATGCTTGGGCACGTGCGCTGAAATCTAAACGAGGACCAGAAGTTGAAGCGGCTTTTCAGAGCATTTTCGATGAGGGGCGTGTTCCGCAAAGAATACAGACCGATCAAGGGAAGGAATTCGAAAACTCTCATGTTCGAAGTCTCCTTAAAAGTCATAATGTGGAATTGTTTAGTGTCAAAAGTGCTTATAAAGCTGCCATGGTTGAGAGGTTCAATCGCACACTGAAGACAAAAATATGGCGCTATTTCACTGCAAAAAATACACATGTTTGGATAGGTGAGCTGCAGAAATTTGTTAAGAATTACAATGAAAGCTACCATCGAATCATTAAGATGAAACCTGTCGATGTTACCCCAGATAATGCGATGGATGTATGGCTTCGATTGTATGATAAGAAAGCGAAAAACATTTCCAATGAAAAGAAAATAAATGTTGGCGATAGAGTTCGGATTTCAAAGGTTAAGTCTACATTTGAGAAGGGGTATCTACCTAATTGGACTGAAGAAGAGTTTTTTGTAGATGAAGTAAATACAAAATTTAGACCCACCATGTATAAATTAATAGATTACCATGGCAATCCAATTGAAGGAAAATTTTACTCTTATGAATTGCAAGTAGTAGACAGAAGTGAAGAGGTGTATATGATTGACAAAATAATTAGGAAGAAAGGTCATGGCAATCAAAGGAAATATCTAGTTAAATGGAAAGGATATCCTGATTCATTCAATAGCTGGATAACGCACCAGGATCTACAAAATGTGGAGGTGGGAGACACTCGTAACTTTTAAGCTAATATAGCATGTGTCTTCTTACATATATGAGTTTAACATGTCTACTAACTTCAATATCATTCTTCCAAGCAATAGCAACCCCAAGATATTCCCAAGTAACAAACCATCTCTATACTCTGTTGAATTCGCTAATCCAATTACTCTGCATGGACCCCATGAAGTTGCTCTAACTGAAATTACTTATTACAACGATATCAGTTTGCTAAAGAACAACTATTTTGAATTACATAAAGAAGTACGAGAGAAGGATGATTGCTTTCGCATATTTCAAAATAGTCTACATGGTACATGGGCTTTTCATCATCTAACTTTACATCCTTTTTCAACATCTTTACCATCTGTCCAAAACATGATTAAAATTCAAAAGGCATTTGCAACGTCAACTTTTGATTCTAAGGTTCCCACAATGAGCTTGCAAGATACAGAAAAGGAAATCGGTAGAATGTTTGAACGAATAAATGATCTCTTCAAGCTGACTTTGAATAAATTCTACAAACCAGTCATAAAGGGGTCAACAAAATTGATGAAGGAAGGGAAGCATGTTCTTCTTGTATTAGGTAAGGATTTGAGTCATACTTTTGGGTATTCCAGAACAACTTTCTCATCAAGGTATTGGTACAATGGACGTGGGTGGAATTCGGAGAGGAAAGTCACTGATTTTCAATGTAGAATTGTGCCATTGTATGCATTACAAAAGAGGAGCATCCGAGTAAAAAATAAATTTGAGGTCATTAGAAGTGTTGAAGACTTTGCAAGAAAGTTTCAAGGATCAGTGCCAGAAACGTTAATGACTTGTGAATATAAGAAAGAGAAAGTAACTTTATTTACTGTTGAAAAGGAGGTAGAATTCATTGTTTTTACTAAAAAGACACCATTGGAAAAGTCTGAGTCCGCTGTTATTGAATTCGGATCTGAAATGATTGGGATGTTTAAGGGCCTTGAAAGCGCACCTTGGTTGACAGAGTTAAATGATACATTCAAGGTTCAATTGTCCTCTTCTAAACTCAAAGCATCAACAAATGCTTCATGGGATATCCACATATACAGCGAAGACATATTGGGTGATGAATTGTCTACTTCCAGTGAACTTGTAAAAAGAGTTAATTTGAACATTGAAAGCTTGAAAACGCCATCTGAATTGTGTACAAAGTTAAATGAGTTTGGTGTAGATTACCTTGATGCAGATGAATATCACTTTTCTTATGATCCACATAAGAAACGCATGATTCTAAAGGTAGGGAAGAACTCTCTTATCAAGCTGGATAGCGTGTTAACGTCCACATTGGGATTCTCAAAATCAACTATTTATGAAGGCTCATCAATAGGCGATACAACCCCATCACTAGAGCGTGATATAAGTAACTTATACGTCTATTGTAACATTATTGAATATACAAGGGTTGGCGACATTGAGGCCCCACTTCTGCGCACATTTCCTCTCTCATCCGTAAGGAAGCAACTAATCAATCGAGAATTTATTAACACGATGTATGTACCAATGAGCAGAAATGTCATCAATAGAATTGACATATCAATTCATGATGATACAGGTGAAGTAGTACCATTCTGTGGTGGTGTTACTGTTTTAACACTACACATCAGGACACGAGATTAAGGCTTTACGCTATTGTGGGATCTATAATTATCTACAGGACATAATGTCAGGCATTTACAGTGGTCCATCCTATCAGAGCGGCTATCCCGTGTTTGCTGGAGGTAGACGACAAGTTGGAGGAGGCATATTCGGTGCACTAAGACGTATGGTTCTCCCAACACTCAAAAAGTATGGCGTACCATTCATGAAGCGGGTTGGAAACAGAGCTTTAGACTTTGGTGCAAATGTTGCAGCTGATGCACTTCAAGGGGAGAATATCGGTGAATCCATGAAATTGCGTGCACAGCAATCTGCCATAGACGCATTAGATGATTTAACAAAGACGAGGCGTACAGTTCGGAAGAAACGTAGGAAGTCAAGACAAGTTGGATCAGGTCGAGTTACTAAGCAAAGGCGTAGGAGAAGTAAAAAGCCCACCAGAGCAGCACGTTCTAAATCAAGACGTCGTGTGAAAGCAAGAAAGCGCAAACGAAATTCCACAGCGACTGGAAACAAGTCAAAACGAAGGAAGACAACATATTTGTAAAGCTAATACGATGCAGAGTATCAATTCGGCTTTGTGTTTCTTCGATTCACCGCCTCATCAAACTGACATTATTTCCTCAACTATTGTTGATATAGTCCCCACAACAAATATCGATGGTAACCAACAGCCTATTCAGTTTGATATACCTGCTAATCCTCAAGATTATATTGACTGTCAATCCATTGATTTAGAATTGTGTATACAAATTAAGAAGACTGATGGTACCAATATTGATTCAACTAAGGATAAAGTGGGATTGACAAATCTTCCTATTGCCAGTCTATTCTCAGATGTGTATTTAATATTGAATGACAAACAGATTGAAGGAGGGGATCGAGCATATCCCTATGGAGCATACATAAATACAATGACGCAATTTCAGAAGCAAGCTAAACAGTCACACTTGCAAGTTGCCGGCTGGTATGATGATCAGCAAGGGAAATTTGATGAGGTTTCAAATGGAGGTTTAAAAAAACGAATGGAATTGACAGCAGATTCAAAGGAATTATACTTGAAAGGACCTGTCTATCTTGATTTCCTTCGTCAATCTAGATATCTACTATCACAAGTTAAAATGCAAATAAAATTTATTCGTGCAAATCCTGAGTTCGCGTTAATGGCCTTTGGAGCTACAAACTATCAAATCAACATAAGTAGTGCCGTGCTCAATGTAAGGAGAGTAACAATGAACCCGTCAGTCATCAACGAGCATGCGACAGGATTGAGGAAAAGCAATGCAATATATCCAGTTAATCACAGTGTGTTAACAAACTTCACAATTGGTGCGGGATCATCCTCTCATGCCTAACCAAATCTTTTTCCCACTGCGATGCCGAAGGCGGTGTATATCACATTTGTGGAAAATGAGTCATTTATTGGTGCTTTTGAAAAGAATCCATTTAATTTCCAACACTTTAACGTTAGTAAACTAGCACTCTATCAGGATGGAAAATTTGTTGCTTGCAAAGCTTATGAGCCTAATTTTAAAGAGGGTAAATTTGCACGTGAATATGGTTCTACTTTCACTGCACTGAGCATGTTTAACACAGATGATTCAAATGGAATTACAATGGATATGTATAAAAATGGTTACTTCTTCATTATATACAATCTCACAGCAGATGCAGATCTAGGCGGTGAAAGCGTAGGAGTTACAAAGCCTGGTAATCTACGACTAGAGGTGTCATTTGAGTCACCTTTGAAGAAAACAATTACTTGCCTCATTTATGCTATCTATGATAGCAAAGTTGAAATAACGAGAATGCGAGACGTAACTGTCAGCTATCAGAGATGAGTAACTTAAGCAACATACAAATCTTGAGGAAAATGGGAAATGCTCATCCCTACTCCAAGTCAATATTTCTTGATGTCTTTTCTAGAGATAATTTACCTAATTCAATTCCTTTCTATCCTTGTTCGCTTATCATCAATACGGACAGCAACAATCTTCCTGGTAAACATTGGGTTGCAGTGTACATCAATCGCTATAAAGTGGCTGAATATTTTGACTCTCTTAATCTACCTCGCTTACATGACATTGCATTATGGATGAATAGGTTCTCCTGGACGATTAAGAAAGTTACATCGTTTCCACTTCAAAGCAATGTATCTCTCATGTGCGGCGGTTATGTGCTATATTTCATCAACGAGAGACCATTGAAAAATAACTGTAAAAGTGTTTTACAACTTTTTTCGAAAGACTGCTATAAAAATGATGTAATTCTTACAAAGTATATTGAAACTGTTTTGTAATAAAGTTTTATTTTATATGTAAATATCCTTGTTTTATGTTCCAAATCGTTGGGTTTAGAGGGAAAGCAAAACATGTTTACATTTCAATATGTATTTACAAATATACAGTTCTTTTCTAAATATTTACATAGCTACAATGTAGATTTCACAAATATTTTTCTCAAATCACATAGGATGGGAGGAACATCATTTATGTCTTTAATGCCGGTTATCACAATCTTTCCATTATGGAATACATGAACATGATATGGGTGCCAGTTAGTCATCTGTGCTGCTGGAAATAGTTCCACTTCATAAGTGAGATTATTTGATGATGTGACTTTACGAAAGTCATAATGATAGTTCAATTCACATAACACAGTCATTGTCTTCACTTCCCATTCAGATAATGAGTCACTAAGTAAATTTTCCAATGTTGAATGTAGATATGGTAGATCACCATCAGTGAAGCCACCAACACACTGGATTGTTCCATTTGGAAAGAATAGGATAGTCACATATCTATCCTTCCTCTGTATCCTCCATGTTAACATTGAGGGTCTTCCCAGATGTAGATTCGTTGTCGGCTTCATCTTGTGTTTTATTAATAACCATTGCTTTCGATTGGGAATGTTCCGCTCGATTTCTTGAAGATTGAGTTTTGAGTTTACTTTTGTAGTTAACATGCGATTCACGACTTCCATCCGCTTGATGTCCTCCATCCTTAATAAATGAAATCATATGTGGTAGTATCTCTTTTGTAAAGTTTCTCCATGTGACGTCACTGAAACGGAAAAATCGATAGTCAATATCTTCTCTCTTTGGTGAACAGACGTACAGCTTGACGGTAGAGTCACACTTTATCCATACCTTTTGATCGAGGGGAATCTTCATCCGTGTCTTATGGTTGTCAATCAGATCAGCGAAGTCTTTCAGTGAAGATAATGCGTCAAGGCTAATGCAAACGCCACGATGTCTTCCACCACTATTTGCTATTGAGTGACGAAAGACTACTTTCTTAGAATTTGTTATGTGAACGCTTTGTAAGTCGTTTAGTTTCCATGTTCTAGTGTAATGAGGCATGTTTTCAAATATAAACCTAATTCATCTGTTTGCATAAAGTTTGCTATTTCACATCTCAACATATCGGAATGATGTTGAGTGCTATGTCTTAAATTCATAATAAGACTACCTATATTTTAGTAATAATTTCTACACATCGGAAAAATGTAGAAATTTCATTTTGTGTTTAGACTACCTATATATTAGTAAGCATAACTAAGCAGAAAGATGTGACGATTGGTTAGTTTACTTGTAAATTACCTTGTTGAATCTATTTAGACTTATTCTACATCACCTATAGCAGGAAGGATTCTCCTTCTTTTTGAAGGTGGGGGAAGTCCCAAGCTATAGTGTCCATATGGTAGTGACAAATTTTTATTTAACCAACAGCGCTTATCCTCCCACAGTGAAAGTCCTCGCTTCCTGAATGATTTTGTAGTAACTAAGTGGTTTTTCGAGTTAATTACTGTCATTTCTTCACTTGTATCCATTTCACTGTAGTACACGGTCCTATAATCATTATGTTGTAGTTTTTTAACTGCAGCTCTCTGCACTCCTTTTGCACGTTTGATGCTGTGACAAGATGAATCTAGATATTTCATTGAATACATTTTCGGTTTTAATAAGATCATTTCCTCAAGCAACTTTCCCGCACACTCATCCTTAAAACAGCCCAACCTAGCTCTGTTTGTAGTTGAATATAGTCGGTGATGTACATCATAGTTTGAAGAGTCAAATTTTTCACCAAAGTATAGAAGTATGTCCTCCAGACGGACAGAAGGTGAGGTGTATAGACATAGGAAAAAACTGTCAGTGTCACCGCCACAAAGTCGCGTTCTATTTATCAGTGGACATCTTTTTAAATCATTGTAAAATAGTTGATACATTTCCAACTTGCTATAATCAAGAACTGCTTGACCAACATAAATTAATTTATTCAACATTATTGAAGGCTTGTACATTTCCATGCCAACTAGATCTTCATCGAAGATCTTATGCTGAACATAGAGTGGATGATTTGATAATTTTTGACATTGCTCAACACTATTAACTAATTTGAATTTTCTCCTTCGTCTTACATTTTCCATTGTCTTGCCATATAAAGAGTTATTCTTCAACTTGTAAAATGACTTTTCAAAATCAGTTCTTGACTGAGCTCTCTTTTGGGAATTCATGTCGATGAACGTTCTTAACCAGGGCTTTTGAGTGAACTTTACACCGCTATGAACTTTTTTGACTTTCATACCCATAAATAAATAAAATTTTAATATTGAATAGTGTACAACATAATTTTCCCTATCAAATTGGTGTAGCAATAGTTTCTTAGTTGAAGAACTCCCACGCGTGTCTTCACCGTTATCAAGGCCTCCACCGGTGTTTCGAACACACTACTCTGTACCATGCAATTCTCATCTTCGGATGACTCCGGAGGAGTTATGGGTCCTGTTCCGAATACCTGTTCCGATTCGATCCTTTCAACTTCAGTTGGAGAAGTGGGAGGTGCTGTGATACGTTCCATTTTCAATGTGATTAGAATAAGATGGCTGATAATATGGTACTTGAGGATTAGAACCTTTGATGAGAATTGGTACACAGCTAGGACTTATATACTTTTTAAACAAAGGAATTCCCAACAGCCAATCAGAGAGGTTCCGATTTTCCCTAAAGGGATATATAAGGATGACATTGTTCCAATTAAGCAAGTTCTAAACCTCGTGACTTGAGTAGACATTAGGAATCTATTACGAATCAACTTCATGATGAGTACCCAGAAACAACTGTTCTGTTACCATAATGAAAGCCAAATAATTATGGGTGGAGCGTTGGATGCGAAGATTAATTTGTGTTGCGGATGCAAAGTGGAACTCTGGAAGACTTTAACAGTGACAGCACTCCAAAGGAGAAAAGGACTGTCGGCGAAGTGCCCTATACACGAGTGTGATCACGACTTCACAAACAATGCAACATTCCTCGAATGGGCTGAGGACTTCTTGAAGTTAACGGAGTCCCCCGAGGGACGTGACTTACCTTCTTTCATTTTTTATGGTTAATTACACTTACATTGTAAACCTCTTGTTTTTATTTCACAAATTCTGTAAATGGGATTCTGATTAGCAAATAATTGAACATAATTTCTGATCTGTAAACGCATTATGAAAATAAATAAAATTGTCATCATAGTCACAATGGCCACAATTGTCGCATTTGAGCAAGCAGTCTCAAAACAAACAACTATCTATTCAAGTTTCGAAATAAATGTTCGCATCCCTGTTCTAATTCACTCACTTTAATTCAAAATCCGAACAGGCTGTTACAACCCCAGTACACAATTGATTGTACCAAACCTCGAAACATGAACTCAAATTCAAATCCCAATCGGAACGCGGTTCGAATTCAAATGTTCATATTTACATGTTTGGAACGCCATGTTCGCATCCTCGTTTTAATCCTCACTTTTTGCGTTCGCATTTTTAACTACTGACAATTGCTGAAAAGTATTAATTTTTGTATTGCCTGATGCAAGAGTAATTTCTTAGCAACGTTTGTTTATTTCAGATTTAATGTGATGATGATCATCAAATATCAAGCGATTGTCATATGAAGATCTGTTTGCAAATCCATCAATACTATTTTTAGCAAAATATTGCTCTTTTGAACTACAGCAGATTTAGATGAGAAAGCAGTTAAGATTTATGCGAAAGCTACATTATGCTCATTATCGTGAATCTGATCGTTGAAAGAATGCTTGAAAATTGTTGCAGTTTTGCTTTGTTAAGCATTAAATAAAAGTTGCCTCGATTGGACAATACTCGCACCCAGGGGTCAACAAAAATTAATTGATTGCTGGTATTAAAAGATTAAAATAATTGGCTGATGCCATCGAATGACTGTGACTGACGACTTTGTATTGGATGAATGTCATACCAATACAGTGGCGGCTCGTCCATTTGGGCAGGTGAGGCACTGCCCACCTATTGAAATGTTGTCTAACTTAAATAACCAGCAACATCAGTAGTAGACTCCATTTCTTGATCATAAATTTCAACTATACTTCATGTACATCTATTCCATTTGCGCGACAGTGACGATAGCAGAATCCATCAATCGTTTTCACGACTGATGGGCGCGCCCAAGCATCGAGATTGAGATGACGTGAGAGTGGTTCATTTCACGATCTGAGCGAATAGACAGAATTAACACGCGATGAATGCGTCACAGAATGGGCACTCGAGAGGGAGCCCTAACGCTTCTGATTGGTTAACCGTCAATGCAAGGACAATGCATTGTGATTCCCTTTTTACTGAGTGAGGTGATGTGAGGTTAGCACCAGCGATCAGTCCATGAAGACAAAATGTTGCTTCAACCGTGTAACTAAATGCAGTGACATAGACTTACACATGTATAGCATGTTGCTAACATATTCTTTGCTTTTCATTTACAAAATAAGATCCTTTTAGACTAGATTTTTGATTATGTAAAAATTTCATGCTATGCCCCACCTGGACCAAATGTCACGAGCCGCCACTGTACCAATACATCCCATAATTTTGGTTCATACCCTATTTAGCATCCTCGACCTTCAAAACGCAATGCTTTTATTATACAATGCTCTTGAAACTTTATTACTTTATGTTCTGCCATCTTGGCGCGTATGATCGTTGATTCACTTGCTTCAATAGTTGACTATTGCTTAACTTGTGATACATGAAGGCCTGTAATTGCATTTATCGATGTTTTCACACAATTTAGATCAAAATTGCATGTACTGTATTTTGATGTAATCTCCTCATCACTTCTCTGCTCTGTGACATCATGTTAAACTATATAATATGCGACTTGCAAAGCTATGTATAAACTGATATCAAAGTCGAACATCCAACATAAGAATTAGTCTAATCAAATGATTACAAGCAATTTCAATTGATTGATTAATGATCCCAATTAATTGATTTCTTCCATCAAATAATGCAATTAATTAACTGCTTCCTCCTGCAATTCAAAAAATTAATTGACTACTCAGTCCTGTTGAATTGCAAATCATTTATGATAATGCTCGTTTAGGCTCTCATAATCGGGACTTGTGATCAATTCATTATGCATCAATGTAGTTAACCTTGTTGATACCTGAGATGGTCCACAGCGAAGAGCTTTCATTAGAGGTGAGGTTGACAGAGAAAATATCAAATACACAAGCAGATGAAATTTAGAACTTATTATTGTCTACCACATGCGACAAGCAATGCTGCAAGTGTCGCATCATACCATCAGAACCTTGTTTAACAACAAATTGCGTCCACTCATACTGTTTCAACCACTTCGACAAGCCTTTTCATCTTGTAACTAAATCAACTATTGGTGTAATTTCTCCTGGTGTGTTCTTTCAACAATGATGGAGAAGTTACAATGGTCGGACTACTGATTTTTAACTTTGCTCGGACAATATATTAGATCTGTTTGCATAATGAAACTTAAACTACATCAATGAATGCCATTTAACCATAATACGTGCTCAAAGAACTTTTGGCAAACTCTGCGTGAGCCATTGTCTTTGAACAGAAATTCGATTTTTTTGTTTAAGCTAGCAAGTCTATGTATTTTGAATGGAAAGCCGCTGTAATTGGCTTCATGTACAATGCCCATAGCTATCTTTTAACATGTCCACTGTCAACCAGTCTTTATCCTCATTCACGTGCACAGGGAGAGCCTGTTGTCCCATCTGTAAACGTAATATAATAGTCCTGCGCAACGGCACACTAGGTCGACATGGCCCTCGTAATGATAATTGTCTTGGAACTGGTATGACACCATCCAAAACGAATGGCTCCCAACAGAACATCATACAACCTAATGTAACGATTCATACAAGCTGCACCCAAGATGCATCAATTGCTGCAGTGGATGATGCTCCCATGCCTTTTGGACATATTTGCCCAGTTCCAAACTGTCGAGAAAGGACTGCATCTTCTATGCTAAACAACCACGTCGAAAATCATGCTCAAGGAGTCTTTTCTGGCTCAGTTCCCTTTTCATGGTTGCAGCAGCACAAGAAATACATCTGTGAATGCAAGCGTCTAGCTTCATTAAGTCATGCTTCATATCATGCAAAGCAATGCCCCGCCAAAGCTGGTTCAGCCACGACATCAATTTCTCCTTCTGCTGCAGCTGTAGAGCCCGTCGACTCACCTCTCCCATCATGGGACGAAATCATGTCCTTAAGACGTCCAACCTTGCACTCAATTCCTTGTAATGCAAGACAATCTTTCGGTGAAATATTCTCTTCTGCACTGAATAATATCATTCAAAGCAATGACGAGGCTTCTTGGAAGATGTTGTTTATGATTCCCAAAGCTTTGTTACCGTCTTCGAAGCGCGGCGGACGTCATCATAAACAACCTGATATTAACCATTTTTGCCGTCGATGGAAAGCAGGTGACCACATTCGATTATACAAGAAGCTGCCCATTCAGCTAATTCTTTATCCAAGCGAGGAAAAATCAATAAGGGACTGGAAAAAGAGATGGCAGAAAGCGCACTAGTTGATGCAGCACTAAGCAACGCGTCCAATGGGTTCTATAGGCGTGCCTGTCGCATTCTCACATCCAATGGTATTGCACTCGATACTCCTGAGACATGGCAAGCTTTGACAGACAAACATCCAAATGGCAATATCCCTTCTTTACCTGATGAACATCGCCAAGTCACACCTTTTCAATTAGGGTCTGAATTTGACTTGTTGGCTATTTTGAATTCCTTTCCAAAAGGCAATGCTTGTGGACCATCTGGACTAAGAATTCAACATATTCTTGATGCTAGAGAGACAATTTTACCAACTTCGTTGTCGGTGACTCTACGCATCGTGATCAATCTCATTATCTCTGGTGCCTTACCTACAGAAGCAGCCTCTTATCTTGGTAGTGCATCATTAACAGCTCTTAAGAAACCAAGCTCAAATCCTGGGGATGTCCGGCCTATTGCTGTTGGCAATGTGATACGTAGAATTGCTGGCAAGTGTGCTTGTTCCATCATCAAAGACAAAGCTCGTCGGCATTTATCACCTCACCAACTTGGAGTAGCACTACCAAGTGGCTCCGATAAGATCATTCACAATGTACGGAATTGCATTGAGCGGAACTGGGATGACGAACAATTTTCTTTGCTGAAAGTTGACTTCAGTAACGCTTTCAACTGTATATCTCGACAATCAGTAATTGATGCATGTGAAGAACATTTTCCTGAGATTTTCCCGTTTATCATGTCGTGTTACGGATGTCATCCATCACTGTACCACAACTTAGGAATACTGTCATCAGCTTGTAGTGTGCAACAAGGTGATCCGCTCGGTCCTTTCCTTTTCTCCTTAGGTCTAAATCACATCGTACAGAAGATTCAAAACCAGATACCTGGCCTTTTACTTCATATGTGGTACCTTGATGACGGTTTCTTTTGTGGAAATCGAGATGATATACATAAACTCTTGCTCTTACTTGACATACATTCGTCTCCAATTGGTCTATCTGTGAATTTGAAGAAATGTGAGCTGTTCTCAAAAGGTGATTTGAGTATGTTTTCTCCTATTATTCCGAGGAGTAATAAACCTAATATTATCATTCTTGGTGTGCCAATCGGTGATCAATGCTTTACATCAACTTTTATTGCCTCTCGTCGGGAAAAAGCAGAAGTCCTTCTTCAAAAATTGCCAAGACTTGAAGATCCCCAAGCTGCATTAATGCTGCTTCGGTCATGCTCCGGATTCTGTAAACTCGCAAACATTGCTCGAGGCACTCCACCTTCATTGGCATCAACTTGTTTGAAAGAATTTGACAATGATATTCGTCGAGCTATGGAAGAAATCGCAGGAATCCAGCTTTCTGACACGTCATGGTCACAGGCACGCTTGAGTTTCAATTTTGGAGGTTTGGGTCTGAGATCTCTTTCCGACCATTCAGCTGCTTCATTCATTGCATCTTACGTCTCCGCAACTCAAGAGCCATCCCAACACTTATGTGAAGCTGTAAATGAATTTAACAGCAATGTGCAATCAGACAATCATCTAAATGTTTCATCTGTTTTCCATCAGAAACCCAAGTAGTATGTGTTATCACAAGCAGTTGACAAATCAAAATTTAACGAGCTCTACTACTGCCTACCTCCAGCCCACCAAGTTCGCCTTCTTGCCACATCAACAAAAGATGCATCCTGTTGGCTAAGAGTGCTTCCTTCATATGGTCTTGGGCTCCACCTTGAAGCCAATGAAATGCAAGCATTATTGAAATGGTGGCTTGGACTTCCAGTTTTTCCGGAAGCAGCATTCTGTCCTACTTGCCCGAAAGGAAGAAACCAAGTTTTGGACCCCTTGGGACATCATGCACTTACTTGCCATTCTGGTCCTAGTGTTGTTCGCCGTCACAACGAGTTGAGAGACTGCCTCTTTAGGTACTGCCAACTGGCTCACTTGGCACCTCAGTTGGAGAAAGGTGGTAACTTGGGGCATGATCAGAAACGTCCGGCTGATATTCTCTTGCCTTCGTGGCACCTTGGTCGTTCAGCGGCGCTTGACCTCACGGTGACTCATCCGCTAAATTCTAACTCATTGTTGTCAGCGAGAGTCACCACAGAGTCTGCTCCTGATTTGGTTGAGGACAGAAAGAAAAATGAGAACTTCTCGAAGTGTGCTGAACTCGGGTGGCACTGTGAGCCGTTAGCAGTTTCCGTTTACGGCACTTGGGGCAAGAATGGTCGGTCAGTCTTCCAAAGAATTGCCTCTCGCCTATCCCTTCAAACTGTGTCCTCACGTGATGGGATAGACAGAGGTATTCATGGAAGACTGAGTGTTTGTTTACAGCGTGCCAACGCCCGTGCTTTGCTGCTGCACATGGGGGCCAACGTAGGTGGCCAAAATCTATGCGATTCTGGACTCCCATTTTAATTTCTTCCAGTTTTGTTTCACTGATTTCGCCTTTTATTGTTTCTTTCAGGATATTAAGGTCATTTTGTAATTAAGTTATAGTCGACAGGCAATTTTGCATCATTAGTTTATGTAGATTCGTATGTATTTTTTCAATCAATAAAAAAGAATAAGCTATGCACAGTGAAAAAAAACCGCTGTGTTGATGGTCAATTTAGTTACACGCCTAAATGTGTAATGCCCTAAGTATAGGCCAACTAGTGCCTAGAATCATGGAAGTGACAAAATGTGATCAGCATTCTTTCAGCAAATCATTTAAGGTCCGATGTTTACCCCACTTTGGTGAGAGACGGTGGCACTGCAAGTTTCACATCAATCATCTCAACTCACTCCAATGTCAATAAGCCAATGCAACAATATACAGTAATCAATCAATTGCGATTTATTAATTTCAATTCTATTAACTTTTGTTTACCCCTCCTTGCAAAGTATACCGAAGTTCACTGTCAAGGTGCGCGTAATTAAACTTGAAACGTTCACATCCAAACAGAAAGCATTATTTTGTATTATTTATAGTGCAAGAGTAGTGAAAAAATGTTGGGTATGGTATGTCTTCAAATCATGAACTCATGTGCTCATGCACCTTTTTCTACGAAGCTAAGCACATTCAGATTTAGCAAGCCTTCTCTAGTATCGGCAAACACAATATTGGCCAATTATAGCCACCATAGAAATTGATAACAATAAAACCTCTAGAATGGAATAAAAGCTTCATTTAGTACACAACAGTGGCACAAAAATCTCAGGCATAAATACGAGGGGTGATTGATAAGTTCGCGGCCTGACATAGAAAGCTTAAAGCCAGGCTATTATGCACATGTGGATTGATACAATGGAATGTGCTGACGGCGCATGACGAGTGATCCGGTGAGCTGTTGGTAAACCACAGCTACTTAACTTCAGTTACTAACTTATCAGTCAGTTAGTCAGATAAGTGTTGCGTAAGATGGATCACGTTTCAAATCGAGCTGTTATTCGTTATCTCGGCTTGAAAGGACTCACACCAAAGGAGATTCATGATGATATGGTTGGAACACTTGGTGAGAAAGCTCCGTCCTACACCACAGTCAAGAAGTGGGCTTCAGAATTCAAGCAAGGAAGATAGAGCTTGGAAGATGATCCCCGTTCTGGAAGACCAGTGACAGTGAGCACAGAAGATGTGATCGATCATGTTCAAAAGATTATTCTTGATGATCGCCGTACAACCGAGCGAAAGATTGCCTTCGAACTGAAGATTTCACAAGAGCGTGTCCATAACATCATCCATCATGAACTTGGCATGAACAAAGTTTCCGCTCGATGGGTGCCACGACTGCTCACACCAGAGAACAAACGAGCCCGCTTTCTCATCTCAAGGGACAACCTGGCGCTGTTCGTAAGAGATCTGAAAATTTCATGGACCGGTTCATTACGATGGATGAGACTTGGGTTCACCACTATCAGTCAGAGTCGAAAGAACAATCGAAACAATGGAAGCACCCAGGATCACCAACTCCGCGGAAAGCCAAGGTCACCAAGTCCGCGGGAAAGGTCATGGCCTCCATTTTTTGGGATTCGAATGGAGTTTTGTTGTTGGACTTCCTAGAGACTGGTCGGACAATTACTGGCGAGTACTACGCTCATTTGTTGCAGCAGTTCGAGTGCAGATCAAGATGAAGCGGAGAGGGAAGCTCACGAAAGGCGTGCTCTTCCATCAAGACAATGCGCCTGCTCACACCTCCGCTACCGCCATGTCTGCCATGCAAGGTTGTGGGTTTGACATCATTTCCCATCCACCCTATTCTCCTGATCTGGCACCATCGGACTTTCATCTCTTCCCAAAAATGAAATTGGAGCTCAGTGATCAGCACTTCGCATCCAACAGTGACGTCATGGAGGCCGTTGAGGAGTATCTGGACCCTATTTCACTTATCGAAATTCTTAAGTCAAGCTTGATTTTGCATTTCATTCACTTATCATCTTATCTTAAAATCTTATACTTTTAGCTAAAGATCTTATCTTATGATCTTATGTTTTTAGCTTATAATCTTATAAAGTTCACTTAAGTTATTGAGCTTTCCACTTATAATCTTATGTTCTAATTTCACTACTTATGTTACCCAGAGAAAACTTAAGAATGTTATTAGGAATGAAAATGTTGCCTTATGAATAAAATAAAAGGCTGGACATTACATATATTGGTCAATATAGTTTTGTCGCACAGTATTACCCACTTGATGTGGATGATGGCTGTCTATTTCTTGACGAGGCGAATCATCTTCGCTGTTTGACAACTGAGAAGGATGAACGGGAATCTTCAACTTCCTGCAGATGTTGCGCAGAACACAAACATGCAATAACCACTTTAGGCACCTTTGTTAGTTCGCATCGAGCTGGCTGAAGAAGAACGTTAAACCGCTGTTTGAGGATACCAATTGTTTGCTCAACATTTTGACGTGCTGCGAGAATACGTCTCTGAAAAGTTCTTTGCCTGTCGCTCAACATATTAGCGAATGTAGAATCATAGGGAGTAAGTAGATACCATCGACATGGATAAGCGCTGTCACCGAGAAGTGATAAGTTTTCCTCTTTGATCAATTGTGGAACATCAGAATATTCCCACATTCGAGCGTCGTGTGTAGATCCAACGCAGGATACATCAGCGTGAATTATTTCATAATTAGCACCGCAAATAACTTGCGCATTTAGAGAATGGTATTGTTTTCTGTTAACAAAAACATGTTCGTGTGGATGAGATTTCGGACGCTGAATTTTAATGTGAGTTCCGTCAACAACACCAAGTATGTTAACGAGATGGTACTTCTCATTGAAATAATTCGTATGTCTTTCAGCAGAACGCCCTGTAGGCCACGATAACCACTCATTGATCATTGATGGAGAAGCGATGGCATCCATCACTGGCCAAACACACCGCCAAACCGTAGTAGTCGAACATTCTCCAACTCGACGTAAGTTCCATAAATAGTTTCCGGTGCCAAGCCATTGAAGAGTAAGTAAGATGGCTGTCTCTTTAGATAATCCACGATTAGAATTATGGAAGTCCCGTAAATTGGCCTTTAAATGATCGATGAGTATGGAAGCATGGTGTCTTGAAAATCGAAATTCTTCATAGAACTGTGGGTCGCTCAAGTCCGGCATGAGACGTACACTTGTTTCATTACTTTCAAATTCAAGTAAAATACCAAGATCACTGAAGTCACGTGATGCACGAATAAGTCTCGGTAGACTATTCATTTTGTCTGATGAAGTGAGTAACGTCGTTTTGAAGACTTGCCAATAATGCGAATAACCATAGGTAGCCCTTTGTTATTTGTGAAGAACTGGGTGACGTACAAGGGTGTAAGGCATTCGAATAATACAGTGATTGGCCCAAAACAACCGTGCGCGCTGGCGTAAATTTAACCGGCGCTTCAGTTATCTATATACTTGAGATACTGACGTCAAGTGTGTCTTCTCTATTAAGGTTTGGGCATTGGTAACAAGTTTTCCAGTCACGCTTTCAAACTACGATCCGTCGTTATAATTCACAGAGCGCAAAGAAATTTACCGACTCTCAAACCCTTCTTTTGATCAGCCTCATTAAAGACAGGTATAATATCATCTACGGTTCATTTTCTGCAGACATTTCGAAAAGTGACAAAACTAGTGCATGGAATTATATAGAGGAAACTTTCGTATGTTCATTACTCAGTAATCAAAACGCCGACGAATATGGGCATGAAAAGCTGAAGAAGAAGTGGGAAAATATTCTTCAAAAGATACCAACGTATATATCAAGGCAAAAGAGAAACATCAATCTTCTACTGGCCGCGAACCATTCCGAGAAAACGAAGAGCTAGAAAGGGCTCTCGACGTCGTGGGGAGAGATAACCCCAAATATTTCAAACCCGACTTCGCCGTGTCGTCCACTTCTTTCATGGATCAGCTAACTGAAGAACTCGAGACTACAGCGGAAGCACCGACGCAGAATCCAACGATGTCTTCTGACTTCTCCACCCCGACTCCTCCACCGTTCAAGAAAGCGAGAATTGTAACGGCTGATCCTGTTCCGCAAGTCGCCTTCGCCAGCTACATTGAAACGGAAAGATCCCAAGTTATGCTGCAACACGAAAGTTACATGAAATATCTTCAAGTTAAGACTGAAGCACAAAATGCTAAAAAGGAATTCTATTTGCTGAAAAAAGAACTCTTACTGAAGAAGCACAATACATGTATGTAAGTGTTCTAATTTGAAGATTCAGTTACATTTGTGCATAAAATTCAATTCAATATATGAGAACATTGTTGGATAAATCTACGTTGTCATTTCGAATGGGTAGTCTTACAAGCAAGATGATGATTTAAATATTCATACGATTGTAAGATTTGGCTTATCTACTTAAGTTTGTCCATAAGATCTTAAGTGAACTAGAATGATAAGTGAAATAGGGCATGAGTCACTCATTAGAATATAAGACGATAAGATTATAAGATAAGATGATAAGTATAAGTCAATTCTTGTCATAAGTGAAATAGGCTCGGACTCCAAAGACTCACACTTCTATGAGCAAGGGATCCGCGCATTGCAGCACCGTTGGGCTAAGTGCGTTGATTGTAGGGGCGATTATGTCGAAAAATAAATATGTATCGTATGCGAAATATGCTTTTTTCTATATCGGGCCGCGAACTTTTCAATCACCCCTCGTACCCTTGTCAACGAGTGAAGCATTGGGTTAGAAGCTGTCACATGTGCAATTCCAAGATTTTCATTGGTGATTCATGCCCCAACTTAGTTCCCCGCTCCCCGGATTGGCCGCAAATTTCAGTCAGTTTCCATTCTAGTCAACTTCAGATAAACAATTTATTTCTATGATGGCCACATCTACCCACCTCGCATGTATCACCGGCTAAGCATGTTAGGAAGTGACCTAAAGACATTAACTTAAATGAATGACTTAACATCTTTTCTCTCTTTAATACTTGCAATCATTATGCGCTCGAAATATTATTGCCGGATGGAACTCGGCAAATGCACAGATGCGTCATACCCATAGGTGTACATTCTAATATTGTGAAAGCATCATTTTCAGCATCGCTGCTTCGAAAAACTCTTTTTCAATCAAAGTCATCAAAAAAACCAAAAATGTCAACCGTGAATAAACCTTTGTCTTCTTTTCCATTTGACTTTTAAAGGTTTGACTGATTGCGCAAAGTTGAAACTGTAATCATAGGAAATATGTCTCTTGTCAAATTTAATAAAAGTTGATATTTCGAGATTCATATAGAAAGGAAATTTCGCAGATTAGCTCACGTGAAAAAAGTGAAAACTTTCTAATTGATATTTATTATCAGAAATTCATCAACTGACAGTAACATGAGACAGTAATGCACTTTAGCATTTCATTTAATGTAAAGATTAATGTTGTTCATGAATGATTGACTATTTGCTGTCGAAGGAAAGAAATAATTTTCCATTTGAAACTTGAATGTCTTAGTAATTTCACCTGACAGAAATCCTCTGTGAGATGCAATTGAGAAAGCTGAAGACGATTAGAGATTAAAACACTTGTACTTTGCGAGTGCAGAGATCGAGATGTCTTTTCAAGTCTAAATTCGGAGATGCATAAACAAGTTACTCTCAATATCTAGAGACTCAATGCAGCCGACTTCGCCGTTCCCATCAGTTTTATCAAAGAACATGAAGCATCTGTGATTCAGACATTTTTCTTATAAATGTGCAGATGAGTTTCAAGAAATAGTTTCTTTTATTTATCGAATTCTTTGAAATGAGGATATGACTGTCTGCGAATTTGCCTGTCAGAGTGTCAGATAAGTATTATCGATAGGGAATTATGAAACGTTTAAGGACATTCTGAAAACGACTTTAAAAAGTTCGTAAAGAGACAATGTTCTAGTTAAGTCCTTGAGTGAATTGTTTACGCAACTTGAAATTTTCGTGTTATTTTGAGGACATCCATAATCAATGCATAAGAGAAGATAAGATAAGATAATGTATATTCTTTTGTGAATGAAAATCGTGACATTACAGATGCTACAATACGTGTAACATAGAAAATATTCCAGTTGTATGCAAAAAAGTAAATCTGAAAAGGTCAATTATCCATGATATCTATCTATCTGATTATCTATCCATCTAGGGACGCTCAACTCTGATAAAACACAGTGGACTACTTTGGCAAGCTGGATGACAGCACGCGCAGTGTGGATTGGGATAATACCATGAAGCAAGGTTTAAAAGATTCACTTAATTATTATGGAATTCATCATAGTCCAACGGCATCGAATGCTGCCGTCAACGTGTCCATTCATTCAGAGACGTGTAGTAGTAGGATTTTTAACTCAATCAAGAACATAGCAAATGATTACAAGACTGTTAATGGCGCAGTAATTGAAGTGTACATCTGGTAACATCAACGACTTTTCACGTGGGATATCTACATTTATCGAAGCTTCTTTTTTTGTGCAATTATTAATTGCAAAAAAAAGACTTGTTCAATTAGGTCGATTTTGCAGTCACTTTGAAGACTTTTGGATAATTTGATTCCGCTGCTCCTGCTTCTATGAAGATGTTAATGGAGAAGTGCAACCAGCTTTATCTTTCGACGATGTTATAATTGGTCCCATCGTTATAATATATCGTTACAATTGGCAAAGGTTGCATAGAATAGAGTAACTCCGCTTAAGCAGCATAATTATTCTGATAGAAATGAGCCTTTACATTTAAATTCAATAAGCGCTCTCTTGCTTACTTATTTCATAACTTATCGGCTACCAGTTGAACATGGAACCAATCAGATTCAATATATTATGAAATACCACCACCAGCTATTTGCTATTTTGCAATTACTGCTTTGTTTAGATTTTGCATTTTCTGCAGATTTTCTGAAAAGATTCTGTCGTGTAATTTATTCAACAATTTAATCTGTTGTTTTCGTTCAGTCCAGCTTGTAGGTCTGTGGATTTGTGAGGTTCAAGTTTGTTCATAATTAACACACGTTTGATGAAGTCTACCAAAATGCCATTTTTGTTTGTAATTGATGAAGTGTGGAACTTCCCTGTCAATAAGAAACATCGTCAACTGAAATAGCAAGATGACAATCAAGAGATACAATGGAAAGCACTAAGCATTCACGCATATTTTTGTGATAATGTTAATTATATCAAAGTGCTGGATAAGTGCAGAGATCGGCGATCTGTAAATTGCCAGTCTTCCAACCCTAAACGATAAGCTTTTCAATTACGAAATGGCTAATGAACATCTATGTAGCGTAGATGTAGGGGACTACAGCAAGAAATCTGATTAAGAGTGGAATTGCTCTAACGCACTAGAAAACTACAATAAAACAGCGAAATAAAGAAGCTAGCCGCTGCATAGAGAAATTGAAATCTATCAAAATTAACGATAACGATCGACATGTTTGAAATTGAGGAATGAGTATTTGTTTGAGCAATTAACCTATGGCTGAATTAAATCGTTTCTTTACATAGTTCTAATAATTTTGATCAATTATTTTTATTATTGTCCTCTCAATTATCGGCCACACACCTCTCACAGGACATGAGCTTTGCTTGCCTCTTTATCTTTCCTTTTCTCTGTTAGAAACCTTTCTTCACACTTTGCCTCGCGCACTTTCTTGGAATCATGCAACTTTCATCTTGTAACAAATTATGGTGAGCTTGATCAATTATGTTGGACCAACGAAAATCGAAATTATTGAAACAAATCAAAATAATTAATCTCCTGCCATGATTGACAGCCTTCATTTCTTCATTGTCAAATATTTCACATACTCTCAACTCACGGATCTATTTCTTTGTAGCATTATGGATTTGTAATTCTTTGCGTCTGAAATGTGATCTCCACGGCTTCCAAGAATATTTCCGCTCATATTCTCAACTGAAACTCCATCGTTTTGTTTGTTGAAGTCGGAAAGCACAGGTCATGCGCACTTGGTTCGCAGTTAGGGAATCTATTAAACTATTTGGAATTCCTGAGGAATCAAGTTATTTTGTTCTATGAGGAAATATTCTAAAGTAATAGAAACTGATGATGCGGAATAAATTGAAAATTAACATGCCTTAATACCGAGTAAACATTTCACTCGATTTTTACTGAGAACATATTCAAATAAGTGATTTGTGATATTCTTTCAACATGAATGGAAACAAAATTAGTCACAATTCTGAACATTATGATCTTAATTGATTTTCGACTTGTTGAACTTGCTTGAAATCATCGAACGTCGGCAAGAAATTGGACAGAAATTTAGAGTCGAATCGAATCTCAAATCGAATCATGAAAAACCTAAAATACATGCCTTGTGTATTAGTTTTGATGTGCGATTTACTTAGTCAGTTATGCCTAAAAAGGAAGTAAGTCCACCAAATAGGGCCTGATAGCCATGTGTTTTGCATGGCTATTGAAAGATCAAGTGACACCTTGTTTGGCATCCATAATAAAAGCGAGCTGTTAAATTAAAGTAATGATTATTACTTTGTTTTGCTACGTTTTAGTAAGCAAACAACATTAAAATCCATGTTGCTTAAGTTTGAAGTCTTCCGTTTTCAAGAGAATAGCAGGGGAGGGCGCTCCCTCACAAAAAGATAGCTGAGGCAATGCCGTTCCTCCGCCACCACATCTTTGGATGTATTGTGTGTACTTCAGTCGATGTAACCATCAGCGGCAAATTAACAGCGATTCTATTCTCAAGCTTTAGACTCAATATTAATCTCTTGAATATTCTATAATGTAGCTCTACATGTACATTGTTGTCACTATAACTGATGTCCGCTAACGTGCGGATAACACATATAATAAAATATAAAAATTATTTGTATATAAAAGTGTAAGATAGTCCTGAAAAGAACTCATTAAGCGTTCACTGAGTTGTACACGCGTATTCTCAAAAGTTCACACAGACAAGAACGAAAATGTGAAAATGTAACTGGACAAAACAACACTAAATCAAATATATACAAGAATATATACAAGAGACTCATCAGCAAGATGACCATCTGCATTCGCATTAATAGGTTTTGAAAATACTTAGCATTTTTAAAGCCGTGAGATATCTTCTCTTGCCAGAAGCACCAATTGCGGGCTCGATGTGAATCTACAACTTGCTAAAATGAAGTCTACTTAACATAAAGTAACATAAATCTCCCTAACATGAATCCATGAGGACACCATATGGTTCTAAGAGCTATCCAATGTGCGTCCATTTGAGGGAGGGGCTGGATACTTAGGTGCGTCAACGATGTTTAGTGAAAATTGTTATTATGACTGAAAGTTATCATTCTATTTTAAATTACCGCTGTAATGCTTCACGGAAATTGAGTGTGATATTTTAAGTGAAAGATACCCACAAGAAACAGCGAATGCTAAATCGTTTTTGCCACAGACTATGGCCAGCAGAACTAATGAACAATTAGTCTGAAAAGGGCATGGTCATACAATTTTAGCGGTTGGCTGTGATGTTCCTGTTGCATGAAAAAAGGGAATATTTTAGCCTTGCCAAGTACAGTACAGGACTTGCTGTGCTTTTTAAATTACATATAAAGTGATAGAATATTTAATGAATATTGGCTATAACAACAAATGACCGGACTTCATGTCATTCGCTTCATATTTGGATTAGATAGTTAATTATTGTATATTCTGGCAGCAATAATGATTGCATAATTTACATTACTTCATATGCACATTACCGCAATGCACGATTACCACAGGTTGTTTTTATCACATGAGAAAAGGTTTGTAATACTGATTTGGTGTTTGTGTTGAAAACGTGGATAGGAATAATGACGACATGCGATATATCAAAGATCTAAGCTGACATTTAGTGAAGGTGTTAATCAAAAGGATGAGATAGATTTGCTAATTCTATGCCTTAATTATCAAACATTGACTGTTTTCAAGATTCAATTTTATTATTCATTATCACTGTCTTCTAAAATGCAAAATTCTATATATGCATAAACTTTCATGCATATCTGCAACTATACTTAATCTCTAATGTAGATTAAAGGTATCGGCTACACATATTTAATGCAAATGCAGGTTTGTTCATTGTCAAATTATATAGAACTTTTGCCTAAAACTTTTGGGTGAACCAAGAAACTAATTGCAGTAAATGGTTGTCCCATCCATTTGGGAGAACTAGCATGAGAGCGTGGACATTGGGTACATTTGAAGGACATGTTCTATTTCTAATTCATTACAGTAAAATACCTTCGGCTGTGTGTTCAGAAAAAATAAGGAATTTTGTGGCTTTGATATTTGAAAAAGACAGAAAAAAATTTTTATGAAGACAAAAATTCTAACTTCCATGCCAAACCATCAACATGTAGGAAAATTCTTCATTCCAATGCGCAAGATATTTCTTTTCACAGCAGCGCACTCAGGTTTGCTTGAGATCTAAAATTTGATTTTCTTCAGACAATAACTTTGAAAATCAAACAGGAACTTTCGTAAAGCCTTTATAGCTCATAGAAATCTGCATATGAAAATTTTCTGGGATGATATTGTTCCAACTTTCATATGAAAACAAAGAATTTCTCATAAATAAGAAATGAGATTTTCATCCTTCAATCGATAAAATAAAACAGTTCTTGCAGCCTCAGCAACACTCTGTAAATACTTCGATTTTATGAGACTCTTTAATCATTTAAAAGTTTCATTCGTAGCTGTATGCGTAAATGAGGTCTTAATTTTCTTATGCTATCGGAAATATCACATGCTGCACAGAGCTTACTAGTGTCCAGGGGATTAAATCGCATTCTTCGAGATTCAATTTGAAAATACTGCAGTTTCACAAACTTTATCGAAGTGCTATGGGACAATGAGAACAACGAAATTGCGAGTAAATGGAAGATTCAGCGACGATTTGATAAATAAAATCATCTAAGTGTTAATGGCACAAATTATTCCGTCGACGCCAAAGTTGTAATGAATCTCACAAATAGCTGAATAATTTAGTAATCAGACTACATTTCTACACGAAGTGTCAAACGTCTCAATAATATTGATGCCATAGCTGTTTTTCTTGCGGTTCGTTAACTGATATTGGAGAGCCCTCCACACACGTGCAGATAGAAAACAAGCGATGATGCAATTTTAGTTGCATTTGGAATGAGTGTATTTACCAAGGAAAATCTAGAACGGTTTACGAATAAAATTTCAAATGCTATGTTGAAGACAACTATTTTGTTGTTTTAAATGCCTCAGTTATGAACAAATGGCTCTATTGAATTGAATTCCTGTGTAGAAAATGAATTCTCAGTTTAAATTGCTATCACATGGCTTTGACAACAGTTGACCAGGTTCATGTCAAGTCCAATGATGTTCCAGTCTTCAAACCTTCAAACACTGCATCAAATCTAATGCAGCTGTTATCATGTTCCTCTTCCCTCAATCTCAGTTGCTGACCGGAAATGTATATCAGAAAACCGTCATTACTTAATTTCCTCTCGGAAAAAGAGAAGCAATGTGAAAACTTAATAAAGTCTTCCAGAGGTCACAAGCCTCGATATCTCAGTATTGTAGTTTCAGTTCAAAGAGGGGGAGTTGAATAACACGGCAACTAAGAGTCAACTTGCAAAGATTGCAATTGCTTTTCTCCCGGTTTGTGGCTTCTAGAAGACTTTATCAAGCTTAATGTACACTTGCATCTCTGCTAAGATTCAACGATTTTGATTGTGGCCATCACAGAGAGTAATTCCTTTCGCTAAATTGCTGGGTCTAGAGATGACGTTCCTCAGTAATGATGGTCACGAACAGAACTAGTCTCGAGGGGCAAGAAGATCAATTTTCCATCGAACGTAATGCAATTAAAGTCTGAATTCTGAGGAACCATAAGATTGACACCACATTAAACGGACACAGTCAGTATATTTAGATCGTGAAGAGTCGAGCGTTGTGAAAAATATTTCCATTTGACGAATTTATCACGGAGAAAAATTTAGTGAAGGATGCGCACTTGTCACTTTACAGGCCTGACTGCAATCTGACCGTTGAGGTTCGTGTGTTCGTTGGCACATTGCATGCAATGACTAGGATGGAGCAAGTCCACTCTAGACTAGCTCACACGCAAATAAATCTATTTCTGTGGTGGCCATACAATAAATTGTTTTACTCTCTTTTATCGAGGGAGAAATATTATTAAAAGCTTTTTTGATATACGTCGTACATTTTCCGATCAGCAATTTAGATCAGGGAACGGCAGAGAAATATTATGACATCGGTGTCACAATATTCAGTTTCCCTTGATTTCACATTCCTATCGGAAATTACAGACTTGCTCTTATACGTACATTCCTACAAAGAAAAAAGTTGTTTGTATCATTTTCTTGACAAGAAAATGAAAACGCAACTGAAGGACAGCAGTCTAGTGAACTCCTGCTGAGCATAATTTCTATTTTAGTTTTTTTAATGTTAGTTAATTCACGTTAATCAATGACTCGTCCCTACTGCGTAAAATTATTATTTTTTACAATGATTAAGATATTTCATTTCAGTCAATAACTATAAGTATGGCGTATATATGGAAAAGGTTTCAAAGGACCCTTTCAGTCAAGAAGTCTGAGGGATTTGATACAAATGTTCATGTGCAACTAAATCCGGTTCTGTTAGCATGACTGTGAGACCTGTTTATATTGCAATGATAAATCTACCGGTGTACCATTATTTTGCGTGATTTTATATTTGTGTGCAGAACATTAAAAGGTAGAAATAATACCACAGGAAAGCTAACCTGGAAAGAAATCCTGTCAATATATTCTTTGAACAATGGGTAAAACAGGTCCTCAGCTAATCATCGTGATGTGAAATAGCAATTGTTATGACTTGGATGGTTGAAAGTAATGCTAAGGATGCAGAAATAACATTGAATAATTATATCATGCTAGTTCACTTCCTGTCTATTTTGGTCCAATAACTAAATTTCTGAAATTGAGGTTTTCACAGGATCTTTCGTAAGACATTATCAAGCTAATTATGATGTTCCATGAATAAATGCGTTGAATCATGTGAAGAGTACATTTCAATGAAGCTCATGAGATAATGTTTACAAAGTCTCAATGCTGTGCACTGGTGCACTTGAATTAATTCTATAAAAACGGAGTCTATGTCTCTGCGGAAGATGATGAGAACAAATGTAAGCTAATCGCATAAATTTATCAGTACTTAGTCAACTCTGACATTAGCTAGTAAGAATATTTAAAGAGAGATAATATTTCCTCAAAAGTTAATTATTCTGTACAAAGGATCTGTGGAAGCGGTTCCTGCAGAACTTCAATATACAACAAAATCTGTCATTTCTGACAACAGAAAACTCAATGCATTGCCTCTATAAAATATGAATATTCAATTTCGACACCTCCAAACGTACTCGTCAGTCAATATCGGCTACATTATATGAGCTGGTTTACGATCACCATAGGATCGGTAAAAGCACGATAGCAACCATAGCATTCGCTGAACCTTCATAAAAATATCGGCCTATTATATGACGGCTTTCGCTAGTACTAGTACAGCATACCGTAGTTTATATCTTTCTTACATACGCATGGCATCTTGAGTAGCCTAGGTATTCTTGTAGCATGCTTACTCTAACATCATTATTCAATTAATCTTTTGTCTAATTTCTGTTTCTGGTGTCCGTATTATGCGTAAGTCAAAGGAACCCACTCGCTACAAGGAATTACGAAAAAAGGAAGCCTACGTATCGCGATACCTGGGTGCGTGCGCGTATACCGGGAGGCACCGGTACATTATTAAAGATGCAAACTACATGTAGAATTCACTGTGTCACTATTAGCCTACTAGTTGTGAAATCGTCATGTCTTTTATTTTAGTACCTACCAGGTATACGGTAGGTACATGAACAATTGTACTGCAGTAATGGGATGTCTATCTATGGCAGGGGTGCGCAGCCTCTTACATTTTTCGGCCGCCATTTCGAAGGCCGAAAGAATCTCAGCCGCACTTAGTATGTGTGCAAACAACTAGGTCAATAGCCAATCCTTTTTATATTGCATCACTAGAATTACCTTTCCCTGATGAATCACACAGTGAAAATCGTATAAAGGCCTACTTCGTAGAGAATGAGTAAGTAAGTTAACCCACATACGACCGATTTTAAGCTGAAGGTGCTATTAGCACTTGAAAAGTTGAAAGCATGTTTTTGTAAGGGCAACTGAAGGAGAAAACACTTTACTAAGGTACTGTAATAATTCATAAAGGAATCACGAGCCATACAAAATTCATTCATTCATCTCAGAGCCGGTCTATTCTAGGCATTCACTCGTATATAGGCCTATGCATTTCTAGAACCTCGTATATGAGCCTGCCTACCTTGCGTTATTATGGAAGATTGTATCTTATTATTACTTATCATACAGTTCTTTCGCAACCCAAAACGTGAGCTTTAGATTCAATGATAAATGTGAAATAAAAACACAACTGAAATTTTAACATATTTTATTTATGAAAATGCACAAAATCTAAATAGGTAGGAAAACAATATCTCGTAAAGAAATTGCAATATCTTTCAATTCAATTCGTTGTTTCACACAAACACACAACACTACCGCTACAGAAACTGATCTAGCAGGCATTCTTATTCGGGTCATGGACTTGAAGCTAACGCGCGCGAACAATTCGAGCAAACTACCATTGTACCTTTTGTTTCTTTTAGCTGATGACTGTAGCCATGAATGCACATGAATTTAACTTCCCTAAAATATTCTATTCATGAGTTATCGAACTGCTTGAGCACCTTCATCGCGCCTGCGGGCGCGCATTTTCCAACCAGCATGGGCATAAAGGTGTTCGACAGTTACAAGGTGAGTAGTATGCTACTGTAGTGACGATTGTTTTTCAATTACCTTGAACTCCAGAAATATTTGCAATATACATGTACAATATTCTTTTTCATTTACTTCTCATTGTCGCGGCCGCACTTTGCCTCTGCTACGGCCGTAGGTTGCGCACCCCTGATCTATGGACTATAGGGTCCATAAAATGCTCCTGGATTAATTAGAGGGTATGCGGTATATTATTAATCCACGAGATGAAATTTTGTAATATGATTCCTCATGTTAGTTTCCATTTCACTCTTTCTAGGATGTTATTATTCTGTGTCAGGCGAAATGACTGCTGCAATGTGCATTTCTCAGCCTATTGCTGAGTAGTCTGGGTTTTAGCACGGGAACGAGACTGAAAATATCTTTCACAGAATGATGCACACCCCATGGCTACTAAGAATCTGCGCGTCTACCGATTTCTACACGGTTCTTCATCTTGTCCGACAGGATCAAAGAAAACACGCATGAAAATCATGTAAACGATTGAGTGACATGAACTTTCTACTGATCTATAATTTTTGGCACGGAAAGTCATCATATCAAACGATCACATCTTCATGCAGCTTTGTCTACTAAAAATCATACTTAATTTTAACAAGCATGTTGTTATCGGCAAACGCTACATTTTGATTAAACTTCAGCTGAAAGCATTTTCGCACACATCACCCGAAAAGAAGTATGATTGATAATGCATGCACTTGATATAATGTGACCTTAAGACATTCCATGCAAAAGTTATGGCTATAGAGTAGACTAAGAACTTTTTACTCAATCAGAGAAAACATAGACAAATGTTATCTTACGGAAATCTTCAGTTTGTCTTCTCATCGAATCTACTTGTACTTTGTTTGATCGTGTCTGACAAGAACATGAACCAGGTAGAACTCGACAGACGCGCAGACTCGCAGTAGCCACAAGGTGTGCATCTGTGAACGTCTCATTTTCAGCTTTAAAAACTCGAGCTGGCGGCCGGACTGTGTTGCAATTTTTGTTGCCCATAGAGGCAATGAATGAGCATTCATAATAAACTTGTTCTTGATGAAAATCAATGAAGCAAAATTATCCAATGCCGCAAGTTGGTCCTTTCAGCTTTATACTTTGGTTAACCAAACAAGAAGACTCCGGCAGAAATCCGGTTCTGCTCTCAGACACTTGCGTGTTGCCTAAAAACATACAATCCTTATTAATCTTTCCAGATAATTTGAGCCCCTGAATTTTTCGTTTTGCAGCAACAGAATTGAGTCATGACTTCACATTACGATATCCCGTCATTTTTACTTTCAAGAGAGCTACGAAAAAAAATATTTGTCACTGAATTTGCTGCGTGACAGGAAAAATAGTTGATTTGAAATTCTCTACATAATTGGATTTCTTTGATGAGTCTCGATTTTATTTCCTCCACAGATGCCAAATGCTCTCGACCGCGAGACTTTCTCAACGGTGTCTTCACAATTACATCAGACAATCAACCCGGTGCAGAGATACTATATCGTTGCAACGAAGGCTTCAAACTCGTTGGAAATTCAAATCAAAGATGTCAAGCCAACAATTTGTGGTCTGGTGAATCTCCTGTTTGTGTCCAACAGACATTTTGTGGGACTCCACCAGTTGTAACAATGGCTGATAATGATGCCGAATTGAATCGTGATAAATTCCCTTCAGGGACAACTCTCTCTTATCGCTGTCGACAAGGTTATACCAGCGATGAGCAAAATTCGATGGCAATCTGTGGAGACAATGGATTATGGATTCAACCTTTGATGAACTGCAGCCGTGAGTCTATTTCAATTACTTGTCACAAAACAAATGCTTGCACAGACGAAGACACGACGAGAGATTTCAAATTCGATAGTGCAGAACGTTTATTAAGAGAAATTGAAAGATTGGCGAAGTGCAAAACACTTAATTTGGTATAAACCCAATATTTGATTCAAAAAATCGATTTGAAATTTGTGTTTCTAACATTTTGTCGAGTAATGCCAAAAAAAGAAATCATCGCATCATAATAAATAAAGTCATTGTACTATATTTAGTTCCAGCCGGTGCATGTGACTCCTTTTCACACTCTTTAACTATCAACATACCGTGATTGAATTGAGGCTGATTCAGAAAGCTGTTTCTGATGTGAACCCTCCCTTGCAAGAATTATTGCCTCAACGGCTTCTTCATTCTCGGAAGTTTCTGCTTCCAAGGTACCTGAACTCTCACTAGATGAGTTCGATGCGATCATTTATAATTACGATGTCAGAAACATAAGAGCGACAGTTTTTCAAGATGATAAGCCGTTCTAATGAGATAACTGCGTTTATGTTATTTCAGCGACTAGGCAGCTCTTGTTATTGTTACTCGTTACTAAGATATAAAGATGACTGAATTTACAAATTTGCTAATTATTGGCTTGTTCATCATTTTATCCGTTTTTCCCCACGAGTTCATCATTATTGATATTGCGATTATGGAACAGCTAAATCAGTTGAAGTTTCAAAATTTTGTTAGGAGTTCACGCATCAATCCGCTCATCTAATTCACTAATCTAATTAAGAAAAGAGAGTAAATTTACATTTATTTAGTGACTTTCATGTAAATGAAATCATCAATTTTGAAAGTATGTAGAATTTTACTCAGAATATCAACATTATATAAGAAAGATTGATTTTATGACAAGTTCTCATTTCATCGCTATCAGAGGCTAGAAGTAGGCTATACATTGATCCTTTAAGGCCTCGGCCACACTGAAAGCAAAGCAAAGCAAAGCAAAAACGAGCGTCCCGAGCAAACGTATGTCCGCAAGCTATCAATCACTCTGGTTTGCTTTGCTCTCAGTGTGGTAGTCTACAACTGCTGCAATGATGACTTTATATTTGCTGCGAAATGCTCTGCTCGGAAACGCTTCGAAAAGCTCGCAGTGCATAGAAATTAACAGTACCATAGAAAGTCTACTTCTACAGTCCGTTTCATAAAAAGTGGATCATCTTAAAATTTGACTAAATAAAACATAAGTATGACACAGAAAGCATTTTTCATGTTACTTCATGTCCCTAATATATTTAAATGTCCTTACATAATCTGATAAGCTATGATACAGCAACGGTTCTTAAGAAGCTAATATTTTGTGGCCATACCCTTATTGTCAATGACATTACCAATTCGTCTAGGCATTGATTCGATGATATCGTTGATTTTTGACTGATCTAACTTTCTCCACTCTCTTTTTTAACAGTGACGTAAGTTGTGATGCGCCATCTGTAGGTAGCAGTGAACGACGAACGTTACGTTTTAGAATACTCCATACATTTTCTATGGGATTCAGATCAGGAGAACGAGCTGGCCAAGATAATGTCCTAAGCTCTAATTGAGACTTGCATAAGTTGACTCTACTACTCCTGTGACACGTAGCATTATCATCCATAAATAACCAAGTCGATGGATCACCAAGTTGATCTGTCATTTGGCCAATGTTCATTCGTAAAACATTCACATACCGTTCAGAATTCATGGTTCCTTGCTGTATGTGAAGTTCAGAGCGGCCATTGGTCCAAATGCCAGCCCAAATCAGTAGAGTCGCACCACCTTGTACCCGGGGACGATGTAAATGTCTCGGAATTTCCTGATCAGATTTTAATCTCAATCATCAATCCTTCCGACGGACTGATGCCTCATCAGACCAGACAACCCGATCCCATTGATTTCGCCAGTGACAATGACTCATTGCCCATCTGAGACGTCTTTTTGTATGCTGATCTGATAATTCGATCTGAGAGGGCCTCTTACAGCTCTTGAAATTCGACTCAATAAGTCTTCTACGAATAGTGGACTTAGAAATAGACGAGTCTAGTGCAGCCATCTCAGTTAACGAGAGACTTGGATTAACTTTAACAAATCTCAAAATTAGGCGGTCTCTACGTTTGGATGTTTTGCGTGGACGGCCAGAGCCCTCTTTACGACAGAGTCAAAAATCATCATTATGCCATCGATGCACATTTGTGTAAGGGACATTTAGTCGCTTGCTTGTAGCCCTAGTTCTAGCAAGGCTGACACTTTGCCTTTTGTGAATGCGATCTCGTTATTGTTCATTTGTGCTTTGTATTGTTTTCAACCGGTAAGAGATAGATTTCTAGCTGAAAGCAATCAGGAGTGCTGCCAACACCACCGCAACGAAGTCAGGAAGCTATGAAACATGAAGTCCAGTTAATCACATGTAGCAGTTACATTATTGTTGATGAATAATGGTGCTATACTGGCTCTGATTGACCGATTTTCTTTATTTTTGTTTTGCTTGATAGCTTTTGGTTTGTAGAACAACATATTACATAACAAAGGAAACAAATGTAATTTTATAAGAGTGAGGTATGATTTTGTGTAACATTGTTAAATGAAGATCAAATTATCTACTACTTTATTATCTATAACAGAAAAACAACTCAATATTCATGCTTGAAATTTCCAACAATGATATTAGTAAGCACAACTGACATATCTTCCAAATTTCAGAGAAATTCGTTCAAGTTTGGCGGAGTTAGACAAAGTTGAAGTTAAGGCGATGTTTAAGGGTGATCCATTTTTTATGAAACAATCTGTATGTCGCAGTGTGGCTGAGGCAAGATATCAGAGATACATGCATATCCTCACATTGTTCTATGACTGCAACTGTGGCATAGACATCTCAAATAATAACAGTCTGGCTATTATTTATTGATCGTTAATCGTTGTCTCACTGCAGCTGTCAAGTGCTCGTATCAACGCATTATCAATGGACGAGCCATCCATTCAGGACTGTCTGTAGGAAAGAAGGTTGTGTTTATCTGCAGAAGAGGTTTCGTGCTGAAATGCTCAGATGGTTCTGACTGCTCCGTCAGGTTCTGTCGAGCAAATGGTACCTGGTCTGGAAGTGAGCCAATTTGTGAGCGCATCCACTGTCCTCATTTACTATCGCCTCAAAATGGTGCAGTGTCCATCCATACAACTCCATTGGCTATGAGTGCGAAATTTACTTGTCATCCTGGATATTTCCTTCAGGGTTCACGGAAGAGGCATTGTCAAAGTAATGGTGAATGGGACGGACGAGAAGCAATTTGTAAAAGTAAGAACTTCAAAGTGCATGATATTGATTTTCTCCATATTCAACGGCGGCTGGCTGTTGATGTCAGATTCTGTAAACACCGTTTTATATGCCCATCTCGGTAACAGATGCTCCAGGCTTGTTATCATCTATGTAGGCCTATGAAGCAAACGTTCATGCTAATGCCTGTGGGTGAATTTCGAAAGTAAGAATGCTGTAATTTTGTAAAAGCTCATAAACTTTGCCGAAGCTGCACATGAGTAGTAGTTGGGGACACTTCATATATATATACATGCATACTTACGTCTTAACTACGATGGATGAATAATTATGTGCATTTGCCTTTACGTTCATTTGGTGTTTTGTCATTTATTTATCTACTAGCATTATGCACAGTACATCGCTGTCGCATTCTTAGTGTAATTCGAAATGTCTATATTTAGAGAATAAATCCAAAATCAGATAATTCAAAGAAATGTCAGGATTCATCAAAGTCAAAGTGCATGACATTACACAGCGTAGCGATACGGTTGTCATTACAACTGCAAGAGAAAGTCCCAAGTCATCAACAACAAATATAGACAGTCGTGTCGCATAAGAGAAAACTGAATTGCAGCTCTTCAATGAATCCTCGATTTTGAAGCTCTTAAGTGAGTGGTACGAAAAGACTCATGATCACAAGGGCAGTTCTACTATGATTCTTTGCACGGATAACACGAAAAGACAGAACAAAAATACCCTGAACATGCAAAATATATACGCTTAACATTAGGATGTTTCGTTGTTTTCTAACTGTCTAGATGCTGATTCATGTCGATTTCCCATGAGCTAATCAAGATGCTTTGATCAAATATACGCTTGTGATCGACTGATTAGACAGATGGATCATCGTCAATTCTATTGAATGAGGTAATCGCAATAACCGCGTCTTTGACTTCAGGGTGTTAAGAGTTTCTTACTATTTACCAATGCCTCCATATTAGCTGCACCAAAGTAAGTGAGCTACACAGAAACAGATTAACACAGATTGAAGATTCGGAAATCAAGTTGCGGAAATCCTCAATAACTTATAAATAAATTTAAAACTTGTTAGCCAATGCATTCTAAGCTGTCAGGGACTTCATTAATGTTCAAAAAACATATTTTCGACAAGCGACCTGAATTGTCCCATTACCTCAGTCGCCGCATGAACTTCAAAGTTGAGTGTTGTATAATCTGCAAAATTGGCGCTTTTTAAGTGATACGGTAAAAGTCGATAAAACAAGATGTTTTTATTCAATTTTAGGTTTTATGTATTATTTTCAACATGCATGTATACTGTACATCTGTTAAGCCAATTTGATGTTTTATTTATAATTTGTGCTCATCGTAAGTCATAAATCATTCTCATTCTGAAGCAAATGCACCACAGATGGCGCATGGAAATGGCCACAAATTACTTACAGGCAAGCAGTGATACAGAATATATCATTTGCATGTGACAAAACATGAGCATACGTAAAGAATGCCAATGTTTAGTGTAAGAATGAGCATAGAAAATTCAAAATTTTCTCAGATCAACTGAACAAAGTTTCTTTTTAAATTGTTATTATCATTCATTTTATTATTATTTTTACTTTGATTTAATTTAATTTATTTTTTTTATTTGTTATTATTTATCATCATTTAAAATTTTGAAGGCAGAAGCCTTCACTATAAACAATTTTGATATCACGGAAGAAGAGCAGTCCATAAAGATTGTTCGAATTAGCGTTTAAGACTGGTACAATCTGACAGCTGTTGCGTGATTGACCAGGGGAGTAATATGGCATGAAAGGCACATTGTGAAGAAAGAGCTTAGAGATCAAATAAAGTGATTCTACTAACAGCGACTTGTATGTGACACAATGTGTTCATACGTAAAGAATGTAATGCTTGACTTCCAATATTGTTTTCAAATATTCACTTGCAAGCCAATTGAAGGAAGTGAGTAAATTTGCTCTAATGCATGCAATTCTCATTGACATACATGCTCGCGTACGAGTATAATCGCGAAAAATCTGTCATGCTCCAAAGTTCCTCTTTGATATGAGTAGTAAGTAAAACTCCACTTCTGGATAGCGCAAGATGGCCGCCGTCGCTGACGTCCCCCCCCTCTGGAACGGCAGAGTGTCGTGGTCGGCCGCCGTGGTGCTTTGAGTCTGACTCCCCTCCTCTGGAACGACAGAGTGTCGTGGTGTGCCGGCCAAGTGAGTCCGAAAGGTTCGCTGACGTCCCCCCCTTCTGGTCGGCCGTCGTATAGCGCGTGGTGATGTGCTGTCCAGGTTGGCGTGGTGTGCCGGCCAGGTTGGGAGGGTGGACTGTTGTAGCTCACCTGAACAAATCCTAAGTGTCAGAGTGACTTTGTATGGGTAAAATTTTGAAAATTTTCCAAAGTGTGTCATTTCGACCTGGGACCCTCACCAAAACATTTTTCATCAAATTTCACGGACCCCCCCCCCCCCCGACAGCAATCTTCTAACTTTGGTTCTAGTGAACGGATTTTCTCTTACAGCTACTCGTTTGAAAGAGGAGAAGAAACTGCTCGACGCCATTTTTGCCGCGAGTCAATCGGACCAGCCGTTCAAAAGTTAGAGCTGTTACAAGATTTTAGGTCGGAGCTCACCTGAAAAAATCCTAAGTGTCAGAGTGGCTTTGTATGGGCAAAATTTTGAAAATTTTCCAAAGTGTGTCAATTCGACCTGGGACCTTTACCAAAACATTTTTCATCAAATTTCACGGACCCCCCCCCTCGGGAGAGCTAGCTTCGATCTTGGCTTCTAGTGGACGGATTTTGTCGTGCAATAGCTCGTTTGAAAGCTAAAAGTGAGACAAATTCAGTGAAAGAAACGCCTTGTTCATATCTGTCTTCGTTTAGATGTGAGACGCCATTTAAGATTTTGGGAGATTGTCGAAAAACGACAGAGTTAGAATTTGGGACGTTTTGGGCTGTAGCTTCAAAACGAAGCATCGGATTGGAAAACGGATTTCAGATTTGGAATCAGCGTCAAATTCTCTATCAGCATGGTGAGTTTCAAGTCAATCGGAGAGAAAAAATTTTCAACATTTTTCGAAAAAACGACAGAGTTAAAATTTGGGACGTTTTGGTCTGTAGCGCCCAAACGAAGCATCGGATGGGAAAACGGGGGCCAGATTCGGATTCAGCGTGAAATTCTGCATCGGTATGGTGAATTTGAAAGCAATCGGAGAGAAAAAATTTTCGCTGACGTCCCACCCTCTGGAGAGCTAGCTTCGATCTTTGCTTCTAGTAGACGGATTTTGTCGTGCAATAGCTCGTTTGAAAGCTAAGAGTGAGACAAATTCAGTGAAAGAATCGGCTTGTTCATATCTGTCTTCGTTCAAAAGTTAGAGCTGTTACAAGATTTTAGGTCGGAGCTCACCTGAAAAAATCCGAAGTGTCAGAGTGACTTTGTATGGGTAAAATTTTGAAAATTTCCAAAGTGTGTCATTTCGATCTGGGACCTTCACCAAAACATTTTTCATCAAATTTCTCCGAACGAGGGGGGGAGGGGGGGTCAGTGAAATTTGATGAAAAATGTTTTGGTAAAGGTCCCAGGTCGAAATTCGGAAGTTTTAAATTTTTCAAAATTTTCAACACACTGGAGCTCTCACACTTAGGAATTTTTTCACTTGTGGCATGTTACATGGACATGTGCTGACGGACCGACTTCCCGTAGTCATATGAGAATGGTTCAGGTGTCATATGATAGAGAATGATGAGACGAATCGTTTGCAACAAACCGCATGTCGCTACAATGAATACTTTCGGAGATAGAGCCATTTTAAGTTTTCTTCCGAGCATATATAAACCCCCGATAACGTAAGTCTGATAACTTCATCGAAAGACGAGGTAAGCGACGGTCGTCGCTCTGAGCTCCCGATATCGGGTGTTTCAAAGGACTCTATCTTTTGAAGTAGGCAAGCTATCTTCTTACTTCAAAGTTTGTATGATAGAGTTTGATAGTGTCTTTACTACTGATAAAATTTTTTAAAAGTAGTATGAGTAGTAAAAATGCGGAATTTTTTAAAAATTCTTAATTTTCAGTTTTTTCAAAGTTTTAACATGTAGACTAAGGTTTTCAAGTATGCTGAGTTCAAATCTGCTATCAGATTTGAAATTTAACTAAGTCTAAGGCAGCTTTGAGGGGTTAGATCCCAGCTACTGATCACTACCTTTGACTCGGCGTTGCTGTTACCACTTCGGGGCAGTGACAATGATGTCTTCAGCTGTAAAGAGCGGGTATCGGGTAAGATCTCTCACTTCCCTAGTGATCAGTACAAGGCCTTCGGGCTGTCGACGGGATCGAGTGCCACTCACTATACTCAAATCTATCATTCCTGACTAAGTGTAATGCTTTAGGCTGTATACTACATGATTCCAAACTTATACAAATTTCATTATCTTACAGTTAACAAGAAATCTCAGGCATGGCTAACGATAAGAACCGCAAATTCCATATTAAAATGTGTACCTGTGGGCGAATAAATCGCAGTGCGGACGCCAAGGCTCATGTCAAGAAGGCGGGCACCGACCACATGATTATCCTGAATAGGGTTGCGTGTGTGAAGTGTAGAGTGTTGAAGGGTGATGAGGATGAGGCGCGTTTTTACAGAGTGCATGCTGACTGTAGTGGAGGTTTGGTGAATGACTTGAGATTCACGCAGTTGATTGTTGAAGAGAGGGAGCGAATGTTGGCGGTAGAGCGAGAGGGTAAGGTTGAGAATGTTGTTGAGAATGATGAGTTGGCGAGAGCAGTTGCGTCGTTGGAGGCTGAGATTGGGCGAAAGAGAGTGCTTGAGAGTGATGATGAGGATGATGTGGATTTAGATAGGGAGCGTGTGAGGAAGCGTGTGAGGAAGTTGAGCTCTTCGTCGTCGGAGGTGTCAAACATTGTCATCACCGACCCCCCGAGGAGCTCATCTTCCCCAAAAGTGAAGAGTGGTGGGATTCGTATGCAGTCGGCGAGGTGGTTGAAGGATGAAGAGAAAAAGCATGTGTCGCAGCAGATGGCGCATGATTTGTTGGTAAATAAGTATGAGAGTTTGAAGAAGGTGAAGGATGAAGTTGTGAAGGAGTTGGATGAGTTGAAAAAGAAGGAACTGAAGTCGAAGGAGGTAGCGGATGAGAATATTCGAATGAGGCGTAGTGTGACTGATTTGAAGAATAAGACGCGAGAGTTGGAAGAGAAGAATGATGACTGTGAGAAGAGGGCGAGTGCTGCGGAGAGAAGAATGAGAGATGCAGAAGCAAAGTTTGAGGAGATGATGAAGGAGATGAGTGTGTTGAGAGCGAGGAATGTTGAGTTGGAGAGGACTGTGGCTCGGTCGGGGTGATGAGAGGCAGGCGTTTGAGAAGTTGGAGCGCATGAGGGATGAGTGGAATCGTGTGAATGAGGATAGGTTGTTTGAGTTTCACATCCCTATTCGGGATAATCATTTGGACGGCGAAGTACTCGTCAATCAAAATCTGGACGAGTCAATAATTTGCTATAACGGCCATCCTACATGCCAGCCTGAGAATGCGCGGCCATCTCCACAAATTTTCTATTCGGAAGCGCGCGAGACTGCCAAAGGATGGCTAACTTGGTAAGTGAAAAGTAAATACGATAGTATATCCTATTCTAATACATATCATTTTCATTGCGGATCTTTGCCCGCCTTCACCACACCATCAATTCACTCCCGAGAACGAACCATCAGCTCTCTTAAGGGCCACCATGGGGCAAGACATGATCGAACCTCCACGCGGTTTGCCCTGGGCAGTCTTCGGACTGGCGAATACTATCATTAAGTTGAATCTGCTATCAGTCAACTTGAACGTTGCGTCGCGTCAGAGGGGTATATAAACCACTGCCTCTCATTTCATTTCATTTCAATCATGCAGACGCCGAACAGTCAAGTCAGCTCTCCTCGCGGACCGCAGTTAAGGCCACGAAATTTATTTGAGGAGTTTGTCAGGCTAGAGGAGCAAGACAGAGTTTATAATAATCTTGCTCGGATTGGCAATCCGATGACAGCAACTGCTGCCAATCCAACGGAATGGCGCTACATTCCACTTTTTAGCCATGTACCAGTTAGTGTGGAAGTCGACACTGCTACCAAAGAGAGAGTCAAAGACTCTCTCAGCAGAATTGGTAGGGTGTAAGATGACGTTACTCCCGAGAACGAACCATCGGCTCTCTTGAGGGCCACCATGGGACAAGATTTGATAGAACCTCCTCGCGGTTTGCCCTGGGCAGTCTTCGGACTGGCGAATACTATCATTAAGTTGAATCTGCTATCAGTCAACTTGAACGTTATGCAGTCGATTGCTATCCCTGAAGCATTCTGATTCGCTGTTGAGCAATTCATTGTTGAAAACTCTATATAAGCCAGAAGATTGTAGCGCTTCTCATTCAATTTTAAGTCACGATGGAAGCAACATCTGCTAGCACCATTCCCGTCTTCATCGATGAAGACAACGCCATTCCCGACTTCATCATCCTCGACGAGTGGGGTGAAGAGGATGAGAAGAAGGGGAAGATTAAGAAGATCATTTGGACGGATGAGGTGTGGACTCCGAATACCACTCGCATCCGAAAGGTGCCAGATGCACCAGCACGACCTAGGCGGTATAGGGTCTATGAGAACCTAACCGTCATACCCATTGACTATTCCAGCCAATAGTCAACTTAATTGACACCGAGAACGAACCATCGGCTCTCTTAAGGGCCACCATGGGGCAAGACATGATAGAACCTCCTCGCGGTTTGCCCTGGGCAGTCTTCAGACTGGCGAATACTATCATTAAGTTGAATCTGCTATCAGTCAACTTGAACGTTGCAAATGAAGTTCGGTGTAATACTTCCTTTCGACGGGCGTTCCTGTAAAGGGCGGCGGTGAAACCCGTAGCTATGTATACCGGAAGGGACATTCGGCAATGGTCAATCTTGTTAAACCTCTCTGCGTCATGTTTGCAAGTGATTGCCTCTGTCTCAACGTAGTATGCATTCGCGCCAGGGCGACATTTAGCCAACTGTCGAAGGTTGCCTAAAACTTTCCATTGCATACGTTATGAGAACCATGAGTTCTACCTGTCTCTATCAATGAGACGACTTGATGAATGGAATGAAATGGGAGGACACTCACGCGCCACACGCAACATAACACACTTCTCTCTTCCGTAGTCTAACAAGCTCTTTACACATGGATCGCAGTCGATTGCTCACGTTTCAATAGTGTGTATGTTAAGAATAAAGTTCTATCTGTTTATATGTTAGAAATAAAAATGAAGGTTCACCAGTTTACAAGTTAGGAATAAAGTTTTATCTGCTTGTATGTCAGAAATAAAATAAAGTTTCACCAGTTTAAGAGTTAAAAATAAAGTTTCAATAGTTTGCAAGTTAAAACTAATGTTTCAAAAGTGCATATGTTAAGAGTAAAATTTTATTTGTTTAGATGTTAGAAATAGAATGAAGTTTCACCAGTTTACAAGTTAAGAATAAAGTTCTATCAGTTTGTATGTTAGAAATAAAGTTCTATCTGTTTATATGTTAGAAATAAAATGAAGTTTCATCAGTTTACAAGTTAGGAATAAAGTTTCAATAGTGTGCATGTTAAGAATAAAGTTCTATCTGTTTATATGTTAGAAATAGAATGAAGTTTCACCAATTTACAAGTTAAGAATAAAGTTCTATCTGTTTATATGTTAGAAATAAAATGAAGTTTCATCAGTTTACAAGTTAAGAATAAAGTTTTATCTGTTTGTATGTTAGAAATAAAACAAAGTTTCAACCGTTTACAAGTTAAAAATAAAGTTTCAATAGTTTACAAGTTAAGAATAAAGTTTCAATAGTGTGTATGTTAAGAATAAAGTTCTATCTGTTTATATGTCAGAAATAGAATGACGTTTCACCAGTTTACAAGTTAAGAATAAAGTTCTATCTGTTTGTATGTTAGAAATAAAATGAAGTTTCATCAGTTTACAAGTTAAGAATAAAGTTTTATCTGTTTGTATGTTAGAAATAAAACAAAGTTTCAAACGTTAACAAGTTAAAAATAAAGTTTCAATAGTTTGCAAGTTAAAACTAATGTTTCACCAGTTGGCAAGTTAAGAATAAAGTTTTATCTGTTTGTATGTTAGAAATAGAAGGAAGTTTCACCAGTTTACAAGTTAAGAATAAAGTTCTATCTGTTTGTATGTTAGAAATAAAACAAAGTTTCAACCGTTTACAAGTTAAGAATAAAGTTTCAATAGTGTATATGTTAAGAATAAAGTTCTATCTGTTTATATGTTAGACATAGAATGAAGTTTCACCAGTTTACAAGTTAAGAATAAAGTTCTATCTGTTTATATGTTAGAAATAAAATGAAGTTTCATCAGTTTACAAGTTAAGAACAAAGTTCTATCTGTTTGTATGTTAGAAATAAAACAAAGTTTCAACCGTTAACAAGTTAAAAATAAAGTTTCAATAGTTTGCAAGTTAAAACTAATGTTTCAATAGTGCATATGTTAAGAATAAAGTTCTATCTGTTTGTATGTTAGAAATAAAATGAAGCTTCACCAGTTTACAAGTTAAGAATAAAGTTTTATCTGCTTGTATGTCAGAAATGAAATAAAGTTTCACCAGTTGAAAAGTTAAAAACAAAGTTTCAATAATGTGTACGTTAGAAATAAAGTTTCAACCGTTACCGTTTATAAGTTAAAAATAAAGTTTCAATGGTGTGTATGTTAAGAATAAAGTTCTATCTGTTTATATGTTAGAAATAGAATGAAGTTTCACCAGTTGGCAAGTTAAGAATAAAGTTTTATCTATTTGTATGTTAGAAATAAAACAAAGTTTCAACCGTTTACAAGTTAAGAATAAAGTTTCAATAGTGTATATGTTAAGAATAAGGTTCTATCTGTTTATATGTTAGAAATAGAATGAAGTTTCACCAGTTTACAAGTTAAGAATAAAGTTTTATGTGTTTGTATGTTAGAAATAAAACAAAGTTTCAACCGTTAACAAGTTAAAAATAAGGTTTCAATAGTTTGCAAGTTAAAACTAATGTTTCAATAGTGCGTATGTTAAGAATAAAGTTTTATCTGTTTGTATGTTAGAAATAAAATGAAGCTTCACCAGTTTACAAGTTAAGAATAAAGTTTTATCAGCTTGTATGTTAGAAATAAAGTTCTATCTGTTTATATGTTAGAAATAGAATGACGTTTCGCCAGTTTACAAGTTAAGAATAAAGTTCTATCTGTTTGTATGTTAGAAATAAAACAAAGTTTCAACCGTTAACAAGTTAAAAATAAGGTTTCAATAGTTTGCAAGTTAAAACTAATGTTTCAATAGTGCGTATGTTAAGAATAAAGTTTTATCTGTTTGTATGTTAGAAATAAAATGAAGTTTCACCAGTTTACAAATTAAAAATAAAGTTTCAATAGTGTGTACGTTAGAAATAAAGTTTCAACCGTTTACAAGTTAAAAATAAAGTTTCAACAGTGTCTACGTTAGAAATAAAGTTTTATCTGTTTGTAAAGTACGATCGTAGGATTTACTAGTTTGCCAGTTATACTCATCATTCTACTAGTTGTAAATGAAAAATATCGTTTCAACAGTTTACAGATTAGAATAAAGTTTCAATAGTGTGCACGTTAGAAATAAAGTTATGACTGTTTGTGTGTGTGTGTTAGAAATAAAGTTTCAACCGTTTACAAGTTAAAAATAAAGTTTCATCATTGTGTATGTTAGTAATAAAGTTTTATCTGTTTATATGTTAGAAACAAAACAAAGTTTCAACAGTTTACAAGCTGAAAAATAAAGTTTCAACAGTGTGTACGTTAGGAATAAAGTTTTATCGGTTTGTAAGTTAGAAATAAAGTTTTAACTGCTTGTATGTTAGAAATAGAGGTATGACAGTTTATACGCTAGAAAGAAAGGTATAACTGTTTGTAAGACAAGATCGTAAGATTTACTAGTTTGCAAGTTAGACTCAGCGTTCTACTAGTTGTAAATGAAAAATATCGTTTCAATAGTTAAATTAAAAATAAAGTTTCAATAGTGTGTACGTTAGAAATAAAGTTTCAACCGTTTACAAGTTAAAAATAAAGTTTCAATAGTGTGTATGATGGAAATAAAGTTTAAGCGCTTTGTGCGTTAGAAATAAAGTTTCAGCCCTTTACAAGTTAAAAATAAAGTTTTAACAGTGTGTACGTTAGAAATAAAGTTTTAGCTGTTTATATGTTAGAAACAAAATAAAGTTTCAACAGTTTACAAGTTGAAAAATAAAGTTTCAACAGTTTGTACGTTAGAAATAAATGAAAGTAAGAACTTCATCGTATGAGTATTCAAAGCATGTTTTGTAAATCAAATGTGTGTCATACTGACATGATAGAATCAAGCTTGACAAACGCGTTAGACTACAAACTTGCAAACTAGTAAATCCTACGATCGTACTTTACAAACAGATAAAACTTTATTTCTAACGTAGACACTGTTGAAACTTTATTTTTAACTTGTAAACGGTTGAAACTTTATTTCTAACGTACACACTATTGAAACTTTATTTTTAATTTGTAAACTGGTGAAACTTCATCTTATTTCTAACATACAAGCTGATAAAACTTTATTCTTAACTTGTAAACTGGTGAAGCTTCATTCTATTTCTAACATCTAAACAAATAAAATTTTACTCTTAACATACGCACTATTGAAACATTAGTTTTAACTTGCAAACTATTGAAACCTTATTTTTAACTTGTTAACGGTTGAAACTTTGTTTTATTTCTAACATACAAACAGATAAAACTTTATTCTTAACTTGTAAACTGATGAAACTTCATTTTATTTCTAACATATAAACAGATAGAACTTTATTCTTAACTTGTAAACTGGTGAAACTTCATTCTATGTCTAACATATAAACAGATAGAACTTTATTCTTAACATATACACTATTGAAACTTTATTCTTAACTTGTAAACGGTTGAAACTTCATTTTATTTCTAACATACAAACAGATAGAACTTTATTCTTAACTTGTAAACTGGTGAAACTTCATTCTATTTCTAACATACAAACAGATAAAACTTTATTCTTAACTTGCCAACTGGTGAAACATTAGTTTTAACTTCAAACTATTGAAACTTTATTTTTAACTTGTTAACGGTTGAAACTTTGTTTTATTTCTAACATATAAACAGATAGAACTTTATTCTTAACTTGTAAACTGGTGAAACGTCATTCTATTTCTAACATATAAACGGATAGAACTTTATTCTTAACATGCACACTATTGAAACTTTATTCTTAACTTGTAGACTATTGAAACTTTATTCTTAACTTGTAAACGGTTGAAACTTTGTTTTATTTCTAACATACAAACAGATAATACTTTATTTTTAACTTGTAAACTGATGAAACTTCATTTTATTTCTAACATATAAACAGATAGAACTTTATTCTTAACTTGTAAACTGGTGAAACTTCATTCTATTTCTAACATATAAACAGATAGAACTTTATTCTTAACATGCACACTATTGAAACTTTATTCTTATTTTGTAAACTATTGAAACTTTATTTTTAGCTTGTAAACGGTTGAAACTTTGTTTTATTTCTAACATACAAACAGATAGAACTTTATTCTTGACTTGTAAACTTAAACAGATAGAACTTTATTGGTAACTTGTAAATTGGTGAAACTTCATTTTATTTCTAACATATAAACAAATAGAACTTTATTCTTAACATGCACACTATTGAAACTTTATTCTTAACTTGTAAACTTAAACAGATAAAACTTTATTCTTAACTTGTAAACTGGTGAAACTTCATTCTATTTCTAACATATAAACAGATAGAACTTTATTTCTAACATACAAACAGATAGAACTTTATTCTTAACTTGTAAACTGGTGAAACGTCATTCTATTTCTAACATACAAACAGATACAACTTTATTCTTAACATACACACTATTGAAACTTTATTTTTAACTTGTAAACTATTGAAACTTTATTTTCAACTTGTAAACGGTTGAAACTTTGTTTTATTTCTATCATACAAACAGATAAAACTTTATTCTTAACTTGCCAACTGGTGAAACATCATTCTATTTCTAACATACAAACAGATAAAACTTTATTCTTAACATATGCACTATTGAAACATTAGTTTTAACTTGCAAACTATTGAAACTTTATTTTTAACTCTTAAACTGGTGAAACTTTATTTCATTTTTGACATACAAGCAGATAAAACTTTATTCTTAACTTGTAAACTGGTGAACCTTCATTTTTATTTCTAACATATAAACAGATAGAGCTTTATTCTTAACATACACACTATTGAACCTTCATTTTTAACTTGTAGACTGTTGAAACTTTATTTTTAACTTGTAGACTGTTGAAACTTTATTTCTAACTGGTACACTGTTGAAATGATATCTTTCATTTACAAATAATAGAACGCTTTGTCCAACTTGTTAACTAGTAAATCTTGTTCGTCATCAAATCTAACTATTTAAATCTTCATCATGGAAATCAATGTTCCACAGTCGGAGTAAAAGTTTGAGATGATACACTCCTGGCAAACTAACTCATGGAGTAGCTTTGCTGTGATACATTTCTATCTGTAAACATATGGCAATGTTAAAGTGAAAGTAAACTTTTCAGATTATTAATTGTTCATCGTTGCATCAACGCTTTAACTCGTGAACAGTTATAATTTTATTTTTAATTTACACTTAGTCTAACTTGTAAACTAGTAAATCTTGCGATCTTATTTTTACAAACAGTTACACCTTTATTTCTAACATATACACTATTGAAACTTTATTTCTAACTTGTAAACTCTTTAAACTTTATTTTGATATACAAACAGCTAAAACTTTATTTCTAACGCATACACTATTGAAACTTTATTTCTAACTTGTAAACTCTTGAAACTTTATTTTGACATACAAACAGCTAAAACATTATTTCTAACGCATACACTATTGAAACTTTATTTCTAACTTGTAAACTCTTGAAACTTTATTTTGATATACAAACAGCTAAAACATTATTTCTAACGCATACACTATTGAAACTTTATTTCTAACTTGTAAACTCTTGAAACTTCGTTTTTGATATACAAACAGCTAAAACTTTATTTCTAAGGCACACACTATTGAAACTTTATTTTTTAACTTGTAAACTCTTGAAACTTTGTTTTTGATATACAAACAGCTAAAACTTTATTTCTAACGTACACACTATTGAAACTTTATTTTTTAATCTGTAAACTGTTGAAACTATATCTTTCATTTACAAATAGTAGAACGCTTAGTCTAACTTGTAAATCTTATGACACTTCATATGGGTGATGATGGTAGATGAAATAGTGTTAAATAAAATTTAGATAGCTTACATGATACAGGGATAGCAATCGACTACGATCCATGTGTAAAGAGCTTGTTAGACTACGGATGGGCTTAAGTGGATGATTTAACCATGTATACTTTATTCATTTGGAAATAGTAGCACGCTTAGTCTAACTTGTAAATCTTATAACATTTCATATGGGCGATGATGGTAGTTGAAATAGTGTTAAATAAAATTTAGATAGCTTACATGATACAGGGATAGCAATCGACTGCGATCCATGTGTAAAGAGCTTGTTAGACTGCGGAAGAGAGAAGTGTGTTATGTTGCGTGTGGCGCGCGAGTGTCCTCCCATTTCATTCCATTCATCAATTCGTCTCATTGATAGAGACAGGTAGAACTCATGGTTCTCATAACGTATGCAATGGAAAGTTTTAGGCAACCTTCGACAGTTGGCTAAATGTCGCCCTGGCGCGAATGCATACTACGTTGAGACAGAGGCAATCACTTGCAAACATGACGCAGAGAGGTTTAACAAGATTGACCATTGCCGAATGTCCCTTCCGGTATACATAGCTACGGGTTTCACCGCCGCCCTTTACAGGAACGCCCGTCGAAAGGAAGTATTACACCGAACTTCATTTGCAACGTTCAAGTTGACTGATAGCAGATTCAACTTAATGATAGTATTCGCCAGTCTGAAGACTGCCCAGGGCAAACCGCGTGGAGGTTCTATCATGTCTTGCCCCATGGTGGCCCTTAAGAGAGCCGATGGTTCGTTCTCGGTGTCAATTAAGTTGACTATTGGCTGGAATAGTCAATGGGTATGACGGTTAGGTTCTCATAGACCCTATACCGCCTAGGTCGTGCTGGTGCATCTGGCACCTTTCGGATGCGAGTGGTATTCGGAGTCCACACCTCATCCGTCCAAATGATCTTCTTAATCTTCCCCTTCTTCTCATCCTCTTCATCCCACTCGTCGAGGATGATGAAGTCGGGAATGGCGTTGTCTTCATCGATGAAGACGGGAATGGTGCTAGCAGATGTTGCTTCCATCGTGACTTAAAATTGAATGAGAAGCGCTACAATCTTCTGGCTTATATAGAGTTTTCAACAATGAATTGCTCAACAGCGAATCAGAATGCTTCAGGGATAGCAATCGACTGCATAACGTTCAAGTTGACTGATAGCAGATTCAACTTAATGATAGTATTCGCCAGTCCGAAGACTGCCCAGGGCAAACCGCGAGGAGGTTCTATCAAATCTTGTCCCATGGTGGCCCTTAAGAGAGCCGATGGTTCGTTCTCGGGAGTAACGTCATCTTACACCCTACCTATTCTGCTGAGAGAGTCTTTGACTCTCTCTTTGGTAGCAGTGTCGACTTCCACACTAATTGGCACATGGCTAAAAAGTGGAATGTAGCGCCATTCCGTTGGATTGACAACAGTTGCTGTCATCGGATTGCCAATCCGAGCAAGATTATTGTGGACTGTGTCTTGCTCCTCTAGCCTGACAAACTCCTCAAATAAATTTCGCGGCCTTAACTGCGGTCCGCGAGGAGAGCTGACTTGACTATTCGGCGTCTGCATGATTGAAATGAAATGAAATGAGAGGCAGTGGTTTATATACCCCTCTGACGCGACGCAACGTTCAAGTTGACTGATAGCAGATTCAACTTAATGATAGTATTCGCCAGTCCGAAGACTGCCCAGGGCAAACCGCGAGGAGGTTCTATCAAATCGTGCTCCATGGTGGCCCTTAAGAGAGCCGGTGGTTCGTTCTCGGGAGTGAATTGATGGTGTGGTGAAGGCGGACAAAGATCTGCAATGAAAATGATATGTATTAGAATAGGATATACTATCGTATTTACTTTTCACTTACCAAGTTAGCCATCCTTTGGCAGTCTCGCGCGCTTCCGAATAGAAAATTTGTGGAGATGGCCGCGCATTCTCAGGCTGGCATGTAGGATGGCCGTTATAGCAAATTATTGACTCGTCCAGATTTTGATTGACGAGTACTTCGCCGTCCAAATGATTATCCCGAATAGGGATGTGAAACTCAAACAACCTATCCTCATTCACACGATTCCACTCATCCCTCATGCGCTCCAACTTCTCAAACGCCTGCCTCTCATCACCCCGACCGAGCCACAGTCCTCTCCAACTCAACATTCCTCGCTCTCAACACACTCATCTCCTTCATCATCTCCTCAAACTTTGCTTCTGCATCTCTCATTCTTCTCTCCGCAGCACTCGCCCTCTTCTCACAGTCATCATTCTTCTCTTCCAACTCTCGCGTCTTATTCTTCAAATCAGTCACACTACGCCTCATTCGAATATTCTCATCCGCTACCTCCTTCGACTTCAGTTCCTTCTTTTTCAACTCATCCAACTCCTTCACAACTTCATCCTTCACCTTCTTCAAACTCTCATACTTATTTACCAACAAATCATGCGCCATCTGCTGCGACACATGCTTTTTCTCTTCATCCTTCAACCACCTCGCCGACTGCATACGAATCCCACCACTCTTCACTTTTGGGGAAGATGAGCTCCTCGGGGGGTCGGTGATGACAATGTTTGACACCTCCGACGATGAAGAGCTCAACTTCCTCACACGCTTCCTCACACGCTCCCTATCTAAATCCACATCATCCTCATCATCACTCTCAAGCACTCTCTTTCGCCCAATCTCAGCCTCCAACGACGCAACTGCTCTCGCCAACTCATCATTCTCAACAACATTCTCAACCTTACCCTCTCGCTCTACCGCCAACATTCGCTCCCTCTCTTCAACAATCAACTGCGTGAATCTCAAGTCATTCACCAAACCTCCACTACAGTCAGCATGCACTCTGTAAAAGCGCGCCTCATCCTCATCACCCTTCAACACTCTACACTTCACACACGCAACCCTATTCAGGATAATCATGTGGTCGGTGCCCGCCTTCTTGACATGAGCCTTGGCGTCCGCACTGCGATTTATTCGCCCACAGGTACACATTTTAATATGGAATTTGCGGTTCTTATCGTTAGCCATGCCTGAGATTTCTTGTTAACTGTAAGATAATGAAATTTGTATAAGTTTGGAATCATGTAGTATACAGCCTAAAGCATTACACTTAGTCAGGAATGATAGATTTGAGTATAGTGAGTGGCACTCGATCCCGTCGACAGCCCGAAGGCCTTGTACTGATCACTAGGGAAGTGAGAGATCTTACCCGATACCCGCTCTTTACAGCTGAAGACATCATTGTCACTGCCCCGAAGTGGTAACAGCAACGCCGAGTCAAAGGTAGTGATCAGTAGCTGGGATCTAACCCCTCAAAGCTGCCTTAGACTTAGTTAAATTTCAAATCTGATAGCAGATTTGAACTCAGCATACTTGAAAACCTTAGTCTACATGTTAAAACTTTGAAAAAACTGAAAATTAAGAATTTTTAAAAAATTCCGCATTTTTACTACTCATACTACTTTTAAAAAATTTTATCAGTAGTAAAGACACTATCAAACTCTATCATACAAACTTTGAAGTAAGAAGATAGCTTGCCTACTTCAAAAGATAGAGTCCTTTGAAACACCCGATATCGGGAGCTCAGAGCGACGACCGTCGCTTACCTCGTCTTTCGATGAAGTGATCAGACTTACGTTGTCGGGGGTTTATATATGCTCGGAAGAAAACTTAAAATGGCTCTATCTCCGAAAGTATTCATTGTAGCGACATGCGGTTTGTTGCAAACGATTCGTCTCATCATTCTCTATCATATGACACCTGAACCATTCTCATATGACTACGGGAAGTTGGTCCGTCAGCACATGTCCATGTAACATGCCACAAGTGAAAAAATTCCTAAGTGTGAGAGCTCCAGTGTGTTGAAAATTTTGAAAAATTTAAAACTTCCGAATTTCGACCTGGGACCTTTACCAAAACATTTTTCATCAAATTTCACTGACCCCCCCTCCCCCCTCGTTCGGAGAAATTTGATGAAAAATGTTTTGGTGAAGGTCCCAGATCGAAATGACACACCTTGGAAAATTTTCAAAATTTTACCCATACAAAGTCACTCTGACACTTCGGATTTTTTCAGGTGAGCTCCGACCTAAAATCTTGTAACAGCTCTAACTTTTGAACGAAGACAGATATGAACAAGCCGATTCTTTCACTGAATTTGTCTCACTCTTAGCTTTCAAACGAGCTATTGCACGACAAAATCCGTCTACTAGAAGCCAAGATCGAAGCTAGTTGTCCAGAGGGGGGGGGGACGTCAGCGAAAATTTTTCTCTCCGATTGCGTTCAAATTCACCATACCGATGCAGAATTTCACGCTGAATCCGAATCTGGCCTCCGTTTTCCCATCCGATGCTTCGTTTGGGCGCTACAGACCAAAACGTCCCAAATTTTAACTCTGTCGTTTTTTCGAAAAATGTTGAAAATTTTTTCTCTCCGATTGACTTGAAACTCACCATGCTGATAGAGAATTTCACGCTGATTCCAAATCTGAAATCCGTTTTCCAATCCGATGCTTCGTTTTGAAGCTACAGCCCAAAACGTCCCAAATTCTAACTCTGTCGTTTTTCGCCAATATCCCAAAATCTTAAATGGCGTCTCACATCTAAACGAAGACAGATATGAACAAGCCGATTCTTTCAGTGAATTTGTCTCACTCTTAGCTTTCAAACGAGCTATTGCACGACAAAATCCGTCCTCTAGAAGCCAAGATCGAAGCTAGCTCTCCCGAGGTGAGGGGGGAGGTCAGTGAAATTTGATGAAAAATGTTTTGGTGAAGGTCCCAGGTCGAAATGACACACCTTGGAAAATTTTCAAAATTTTACCCATACAAAGCCACTCTGACACTTAGGATTTTTTCAGGTGAGCTCCGACCTAAAATCTTGTAACAGCTCTAACTTTTGAACGGCTTGTCCGATTGACTCGCGGCAAAAATGGCGTCGAGCAGTTTTTTCTCCTCTTTCAAACGAGTAGCTGTAAGACAAAATCCGTTCACTAGAACGAAAGTTAGAAGATTGCTCTCCCGAGGGGGGGGGACGTCAGCGAAATTTGATGAAAAATGTTTTGGTAAAGGTCCCAGGTCGAAATGCGACACTTTGGAAAATTTTCAAAATTTTGCCCATACAAAGCCACTCTGACACTTAGGATTTTTTCAGGTGAGCTCCGACCTAAAATCTTGTAACCGCTCTAACTTTTGAACGAAGACAGATATGAACAAGCCGTTTCTTTCACTGAATTTGTCTCACTCTTAGCTCTCAAACGAGCTATTGCACGACAAAATCCGTCCACTAGAAGCCAAGATCGAAGCTAGCTCTCCCGAGGTGGGGGGGGGAGGTCAGTGAAATTTGATGAAAAATGTTTTGGTGAAGGTCCCAGGTCGAAATGCGACACTTTGGAAAATTTTCAAAATTTTGCCCATACAAAGTCACTCTGACACTTAGGATTTTTTCAGGTGAGCTACAACAGTCCACCCTCCCAACCTGGCCGGCAGACCACGCCAACCTGGCCGGCACACCACGCCAACCTGGACAGCACATCACCGCGCGCTATACGACGGCCGACCAGAGGGGGGGGACGTCAGCGAACCTTTCGGACTCACTTGGCCGGCACACCACGACACTCTGTCGTTCCAGAGGGGGGGGGAGTCAGACTCAAAGCACCACGGTGGCCGACCACGACACTCTGCCGTTCCAGAGGGGGGGGACGTCAGCGACGGCGGCCATCTTGCGCTATCCAGAAGTGGAGTTTTACTTACTACTGATATGTAAAAAAGAATTCCATCAAATTGCCTTTACACTATGATGTAGAACACATTCAGAGATGGAATTGTTTGCTAGTGAAGTAGCATCCTATGACCCTGGAGAGTCTATTGAATTGACTAATACATTTGAAAATATTTTAATCTGTTGAATATCATGAAGAGAGATTATCTTCCTAAAATTGCTTGATAAATGCGCTGACGTCAGTCCTTCTCGTGAAATATTGATGTATCATCCAGATCAGCGCTCTTAATTCCACTGGAAATGTTCCTTAAGAAAATCAAGTTCTGAGAAAGATAAGGAAGACAATCAACTTGGGAATAGGGACGCGTCCCGAAATTGTTAATTATAGAAACTGTTGTAAAAAGCACGGACGTTACGGATTATCGACTTTGAACTGTCTTTTAGGGAATTTATATCATTGTTGTAATACAGGGTGCATAAGCAATGGAAGTATAAACTACTACGAAATTCCAAGCCGTATCTGATTCAATTTTTGCCTTCGATTGATCATTGTGTTCGTTTGAGTCAGCAGAAATATGATAATCAAATCTAGGCAGGATCTTTGATGCTATTTGTGAAATCAATTAATGTAATTCTGAGATCTGTAATAATCAAGTTAGTCAAGATCCGACGGGTATTTATTAAATATCACTTGAAACAACACAACTTGCAAGTCTCCTAAGTTAGTGCACCTGTAATAATCAATAAATGATGCTTTTTGCAGCAATATTGCATTGCCATTTACATTGTGCGCTGCAAAAAGCATAATTTATTAATTATTACAGGCACATTAACTTAGACGACGTGTCAGTATAGTGTGTTTAAAAGGATATTTATTAAATACCCGTTGAATTTTCACTAACCTGCTAGCTGCAAATCTCAAATTCACCCGGGTATGGCTGTAACTTATATTGGGAGTTGTGTCGATGTTGAGAGATGTGAACTTGGTCTGCTGATTGTTCATGATATATTATGAAATGGCAGCTATTCAGGTCTTAACCAGGTCTTAATGCAACTTAATATTTTATTATTCTGTTTACATAATGTAATCCTCTCTATCCGGTAGCACACGATTGACATTAATGATACAGAAGCATAACTGCCATTCTTCATTAAAATCACTTACGTATCCATCCATTGAAATTTTTGCATTTGAAATCCTCTGAGAAACATTTCCTTCGGAAAATTTAAGCTGCAACCATCAGCGACAGAGATGCAAGAATTCGCCAACTTTTGATCGGTATTTCCTGAAAAGAGAAGATCTAAGATTTTCCCCGTATCTTCAAAAATTTATTGAACACAAGGTCACTATTCGCATTTGTCTTCTGCTTCTATGTAGCTTTGTTCTACATCGACAATGAGATAAAAAAATAGATTTCACTTTTTGATAAGCTAAAGAAAACAAAGATGAATTTGTGAAATATAACTGACCATAAAACAGATCAATGATTCTCAATGTGCTAGAAGCATCAATTAAATGAGAAATTCGAGTCATTTCAAAGCGATAGGCTCCTTTTTACCATTGCATGACCAAAATTCCATGCATTCTGGTCCGATTATCCTGGTCATTTAAATCTTAGACATAGAACTGGCATGTGTGCAACTTGACTTTGAAGGTCGTTGTGTGTTGACAAATCTGAATGATCCAGATGCTATTTTAAGTAACAGAAGAATTCCATTAATGAATAGCATTGAAACGAGATCCATGCACTACTATTCCTGATTACTGGAAAAGTTTGCATGACAATTGCAATGAGGCAGACACAACTGTATAGAATGTACCCGTGAGTTGAATGATTGAGATCATTAATTTTCAAGGCAAGCATTTTGTGGCACATCTCACAACCATAATGAGATTCTAAGCAATTCATCATCTGTCGACAGTATACAGATCAAATAAACACAATTTGGATCTGTAGTCATCATAACTGAAATTGGCACATCGTCAAATTTGTCTGATAATATAATTTTGTACTCTTTCAATCTTTTCAATATCTTTCAATTGACGTGAACTCCATACTCGGATGCAGAATGCAAGGAGAGGACAAATTAAAGCAATAAGAGCATTTTCAAATATTTTTGATCGCTAGTTGCAAAGCAGTTCAAAATCAAATCTACGCGCCCCTTTGGTCATGGGTGAGAAGAAGTATTTGAATAGTAGTAAATTGGAGATAGAAATCTTTATCAATGATAAGACAGATTGACAAATAATAAGTCAAATAATATGACATCATGATAATTATTCAGAGAATACAAAAGCGAAAAGCAGCATGACGAATGATTATAGAAACAACTTATTGCAAGGTGGAAAAATAAAAACGTTGGAAGGTTTTAAAAAATGGTTGCACCAGTTTGCCGAGCTTGGAAGTCTCGAGGTTGCAAGAGGACATCTGAGATGTTCATATTCTTCTCGGAACAGGAAGTTTCTTTCCAAAAGAGTCTGGTAAATTATAATGACAGGACGTTATTCAAAATATGTAGCGGACTCACACGACATTGGTGTGGTACACAGTAAGTTCTCAGGAAGTGATAAACAGATTATTGTCTGATGAACATCTGAAGCGATTCTTAAGTTATTTAAATTGATGAATCTCACCTGGCAACTATATTGCAATAGTGGCTGATCAATCAATCAATCAATTGGTCCCTGTATCATCACATCCAAATATCGATTAACATAATTTATTGCCAGTAATTTTTTCCAATTCTTGACTAATTTCACTGCAATGATGAGCATATTTCTGAAGAAATGTGAAGTAATCCTGTGTTTCATTCACTGGATATGGATGCCGCCGCTTATTATAACGGCCTGAAACACACGGTATTTCACTCTTGGCTCGATTCCATGGCTGAATGCATCGCGATTGTCTGCGCTACGGATGTTGGGAGGTGTGATGCTGGTCAATACCGATAACTGCGACACTTATTTCATTATAGCACACAGAAGGATTTTCATTCCGAATAATTAATATCCAAAAGCTTTTTCCTCTCCGCCAATATATATAGTTGCCTTGAAAAGATGAATAAAAGTAAAACAGTTCAACTTCCCGAGTACATAATTCATAACAGAAATCATAATCAGGCTGCACTTCCACGAAAAGCCGAACATAAATTTATACAAAGTAATTCGACCAGCTAAACAGGTGTGTTGAGGAACTTTCTCATCAAGATGTTGACTCATTTAGTGCTCTGTCGAATGGTTTTGATGGGTCGGTGGTAGACACGGTTGCACTCCTTTAAAACACCGCGACTGAATCAACTAGCTAACAAATTATCAGATGTCAAATTAAGGATAATCGAGCACAACTTGTTATTCATTTCTGAGTATGGTTTATTCCCTGGATGATGCTTCATTCAGGGTTGCTGTTTTGCATTCTAGTTTCCCGTTTACACATACGTATGTTGTCGCTGAAGTTTTGAATTACGATTCAAATTATTTTATTTTCAGAGTGGGACTGTGGATTACCTCCGTTTATTCATGAAGCTCACATGAACTATACAAACACTGTATACGGATCGACAGTCACATACAAGTGAGTGAATTATATATATCCTCAACATAGCCCTACAATGATATAACACACATTCAATTTAGTTCGACATGCAATGCATGCAGTCACGGACTCAATCAAATATGCCCCTATATTCAATCCTAGGAAATGCGTCATCTTTTACTAGTGTACATGCACATTGTATGTACTTACAAGTATATGTACTTTATTCACTTGAGGATGGGGAGATTTTCGATAATTCTAGAGAAAAGAGATAGCCCATTTCAAAGATAGTGTAGATAGCAATATCTTTTTTGATAAAGGAACCCTTTGTTGGCATGATCTAAGAAGAAATCGGTTTTTCAAATTGTATATATAGAGGTCGAATTGACCAGAGGGCCAAAGGTGCCTATATCTTACCTAAGGTGTTGAAGCAAAGTATTCGGCTAATGGAAGAACTATTTCGTTGTCTGTGATATCTATGAGATCTCGTATCATTGAGGATCCTCTTTTCTCAAACATGTAGAACATGTACTGTTTTTTGCGCAAATGCAACATCAATCGATGTTTCGGTACTCGAAAGTAAATTGCACTTGCAATGGCTAAACATGCTGCTAAACATGACATTCTGGGAAAAAGTCTCATGCTGTGATGATTGATGCCAGGCAACTAAATTTTTCTACGACTTTTTAGTAAATAGCTGTCTTCTTGAAATAATGAAATAGAGATTGTATAATTCAGCAGATTTGCAATTCATCAGATTCATGCAATTGAATAAAGTGAGCTTGCTTGCTAGAAATGTGAGGAATTTATCGTCTCCAATGTTAAAAGACTGGCAAATAACTCGAAAAACATGCTAATTCTGTGGCCAAAGGAAGCATGCAGAAATTTGCAGTGTGACGATGAGCTGGAAATCATCAACAATTTTCCAGCCATAGCTCTGTTTTATAATTGAGGAACAGCTCCTTGATATTGAATTAGACTTCAGAAATACATTGTTATTTCTTTCTAATCAGCACGCAGTGTCTGAACAAAAAGCGTGGATATCAAGCACATGTTCTGTTATACACTAACACTTATTATGAGACGGTTGTCGGCCGGATTTTCTGTCGAATTTCTGGCTGTTCTACTGATATTGGCTATATATATATATATATAATCGTATGTTCCACTAATACTGACATCAGAAATGAGAGATCAATCGGATTAATATTGTAGAAAGTTTCATGAATATCTGCTTCGGTTAGAGGAAATGGATACAAATTCTTCGTATGTTTTCAAAGCTACAAAACTCATGTCTATCTTCAACACTTTGAAGAAAAATAATGGTGCGAATAAGTCTTTTCATACTCGTATCTGTAACATTTAAGCTTCAGTTCAATGAAGCAAGGCATTGAAAGGAAACAGAGAAGGACCGAACAGGCGATACACAGAGAATTAAGACGTGTTTGCACAGACTTTGTTGACTGGGTTTGCTTTCATCTTCAAACCTCCATCTCATCATATCAATATGAGATGGGAGGAGCTGACTATTAATTTCTCTGTGTTATGGACGTCTGCCATCCTTTAAGGGATGAAAACTGACTTTTATGGAAAATATGAGAGATTGACTCTTTGGTGGTTGAAACAATGTTTTTGACCAGCGACCTTTTGATATCTCGTTACATCTAAATAAATAACTCAGAGTCAAAATGAGTCGATGACAAAAGCGCTATGAAATCAATGACGGCATTCACAATCTTGCCGATGGAGATAATGGACACTTTGTTAAGATCATGTTCAAAATTATCATATCTTTTGCATTCTAATTGTAAACTCTTGCAGCTTAGTTCGAGTGTATCAGTTAATTTCAAATGTATTATTCTAAATTGGGACTAAAAAGCATGACGTTTTGAAATAGACCTAGTGTTTATTGTTTTCGTGGAAATTTTTAAAAAATGGAATTCGGTAAAAGATTTATTGATGAAAACTAAAAAACATTGGCTTGATTAACATCTTTCCAGTTTTTTGTTTTTGATGCGTAACCTAATATAAACATCAATTATCGTAAGGCACGCTTGCTGCACTTAACACTATTATGAATAAGATTAGTATTGAATCAATGATGTGAAAAATATCAGTTTTCTCTCCCGAGTAATCTAATGCCACTAAATAATTACGAATAAAAAATATGTACGCAGCCGACGTTTCGGGTCCAGACCCTTTCTCAAGCAAGGCAGCAATAAATATATAATCAATAAATATATTGCTGCCTTGATTGAGAAAGAGTCTGGACCCGAAACGTCGGCTGTGTACATATTTTTTATTCGTAATTATTTAGTGGCATTAAATTACTCGGGAGAGAAAACTGATATTTTTCACATCATTGATTCATCATGGTCCTCCCGCCTTCAGCCATCTCTGATAAGATTAGTATTATATTATCAATTGACTAGCTGTGCTGTTGCATGTCTTAGTTAGAACCGCTTTTAAACATGGTTTCAAACCCGTGCTTGTGCATTGTTTCAAGACATTCTTTTTAACCATAGTTTTAAAATCATGCTTTTGATCATGAGTTTTATAATTTTAAAGATTATTTACCATGACATCATTGCTTCCGAAGTGTTTCTCATTCTGTGACATTTGCAGACATTCTTTCATGTTACTGTTGTTTAATTCAACAGCGATTTATAATTGATTTAAGTTTTTGAACTTTGTTTTAATGTCTGTTGCACTTCCACCGTCGGTCAAGCTTATCTATAGAATGCATTTCTCACTAATAGTTCGTGCAGCCAGAAAGAGTTTCTGCAGGGAACGAGGTCGAAAATGAAAGTGATGTACAACCTATGCCTACTACAAATCTGCGCGTCTGCCGAGTTCTAGTTAGTTAATCTTCTTATCAGACAGGATCAAAGAAAATAACATGTTAATCCAATTAGACCAAAGTAAGTATATAAGTGAAGTATGCAATCAAAGCATGATTTGTGGGGACATCTATGATATTACTTTTTCGCCAGCTCTTATAAGCAGTTTTATTTGATATCTCAATTGATAACAGAAGATCATTGAATTATTAAATGGAAGGGACGAAATAGCTATGTCAAAACTATGAATCAGCGAAAAATCACATAGTTATCCGTAGACGTTTGGAAGACAAAAACATAGGTGAAGTTCCATTTCTATGGCTAGAATGTCAGAGTTGATTTGGCATAGAAATTAATTGATTGTTAAGGTACTTAATAGACGACCATAAACATAGAAGTGGATAATAGTACACTAGAATGGAAGTTTGATATCTTGCCTATGTGCAATGATGGCACATGGAAAAATCTATGGTTTGTAGATCTGCTTCGATCTAAAACATCGCATCTTAGTCAAACTATTTGCCAAGTTGGTTGTGGAAGTTGTTGACAGCAAATTACAGGATTTTCATGAAGAGAGCTTTAAGTGAGATTGCAGCATTGTTTCATGTGAATTAGCCTACTATTCCATGGATTAATATACTGTGTCTATTTGTAGCATTTATTGACAACTATTTTCCAATTTTTAAATACTGGAATGCGAATCAAAAATAGGTTCAGAGTCATAATCGAAAGTGGTTGGTGTGCTGTTTGTGAGAATATCTCAAGAATTCAAAGATAAAAATTCTAATTATTGGATAATTTCTCCTTCTAGCGGTTAAGAAACCTAGCGCTTTCTGGAATAAACACATTGAAAGCTTCTTTACCGACAGTCATTTCTCAGATAAATGAAATGTCGCTGGATCCTTTCAATTAATCATTAAATGACTTATGTGATATAGTGTGATGATATTTTGGAAGCTCATATTCGAAAGCATGCAAAGGTTTTGAGAATTGTTCAAATATATTGAACAGGGGAACCCTTTTAAGTAAAATGAATACTCTGATATTTCTTGGCCTCTGATTTCAAGCTGGAGCAATGCATACTCTGTAAATCGACATTACAAGTAGCGTATGTGTCTGATTATACTCTTGATTGATTATAGGAGCGATATTTCAAAATGATGAACGTACAGAACGTTTTAGAGGATTTCCTTCTTTGTCATCCTGTCGGCGCAGAATTTTGTAAATTCACTACTGCTTTTGAGTACATGGTCTTTGGACATGGGGCAACAATCCAGATCTCAAATTGCCCTGATAAATATAAATGCCAACCAGAAAACAAGGAAACGAGCTCGTACAATTTTCTTTTTGCCCCAACTAAGTTCCCCCGGCGTGTGCCATAATTTTCATGCAATTTCCATTCTAGGACTTTCTATGGTATTGTTAATTTCTATGACCATAAACCACTAATTTATCTACACATTGATGTGGGCCTATATAATGTTTCCTATATTAATGCATTTACCAACTTTTGCCCACTGAACATATTGTAATCTTTGTCTGGAATCTACAAATACTTCATCTTCTTGTTGATAACCAGTTGTGCATGCATTCATTGATCAGTTTTAGATTTCAATTCACTAAAATGATCACTGAAATATCGATATATCACTTAAATGATTGATTGTTAGTTAGTGACCGGTCCCATGCAAATAAGGAAAAATGATGAATGATGATCCTGCCTTAAGCTGCAGATGCTATGTATTAATTGCATATGAATATAGTGAGCAATTAACACAATAGTTCCTCGGCTTCCGGCAAATCGCTGAAAAATAAAACTATATTCACAACAGAAAAATTGAAAGCAGCACAAAACATTCAGAACCAAGTCAAAACATCTGGGACATCGGACACTGAATTAAGTAGATTTGATTTTATCGGTTAGAATATTATAGGCTGTATCAATTCACAAAAGGTCTTCCAACGAAATTTATATTATAAAGCTGTATAAAATAAACCAACGTTTCGCCTTTGGCTTGATCACTTATGTTAATCAAAATTCGAGTGCAGTGCATTCGAATTTATATCTGGACGTTGCGAACAAATATCAGCTAATTCCAACGCATATGTACGTCTGACATCGGCATTAACACTTAACTAGTGCGGCGGCGCAATAAGTTTCCAATCCTACGTTCAACAGTGTATAATTTTCTCCTGAACATATTGCTGTTGCTAACTACAATCACTTTACTTCAGTTGGTTGACTAGTTGCGGTCTCACTCCCATCTGACCTGAAATTGACACTTGCATTCTTCATTCAACGAGTGCCAGGATTAGAAATAAATTCTTCCATTTTTTCGCCAAATAATCGGCTTGATTGATTATTTTCTATTTGATAGAAGCCGAAAACCGTGATATTGCGGTAAAAATGTCTATTTAGGCGAGACCTTTCGACCGGCACAGCCAGTCATTGTCAGGCGAATGAGATTCATGTCACAAATGCAGAACACAAATAAAAAACGGTATTTATGGGAGTAGTGTGACTTAGTGTCATAGTAGAATTCAAATCTACAGTACTATAGTTTTTTCGCGCCACGGGTCCCCTGGTTGCTTAGCAACGGGACCGTGTCCAAGGTCACGGGTCCCGTTACCAACCAGGGGACCCGTGGCGCGAAAAAACTATAGTACTGTAGATTTGAATTCTACTATGACACTAAGTCAGGTCCCCCGTAGGGTTCGGGTCCCTTCAGAGAATATATATAAGAAGGAGTTTGAATGTAGATGAATTATACCGTTAAAGAAGACTACTCAGATACAACATGGAAGTAGTCGGTGAAGTAACGATATCTACAACGTCAGCATCAACGTCAACGTCAGCATCTATATTCTTCCCATTGCTTCGGGATCGAATACCTGCAATGGTGTATCGAGATATTCCCCTTTTCGCCGGGGATGTGATCCTATCCGATAAGATATCATGTGTGGTGGTCAAGCGGGCTGTGGTACGGACAGAGACTCACATATTTCCAACCACGATTGATACTTTCTATTTTACAAAATCACCTGTATATCGTATACATAAAAGTACGAATGACCCACCGGAGAAGCCACTCTACATGGAACGAGGTGATGTTCCTATGTACGAAGGGGATGTAATTCTGGGGTACTCCCCTACAAGAATGATGATACGTCGTGCACCAGGATGGGCGGATGATGGAAGTTGGATGGGGGCGTATGTGGAAGTTGAACATCATTCAGAGCCACTCATGGACCCACCTTATGAGACGCAACGATTCCGTCTAGATGGTGAAGCATGGATACGTGTCATTCCCAGCGGATGGTACAGAGACATTGATGAAGAGAGAGACGATTATAAGTCCTTTAGTGAAATAAGTGGAGAATTTGTATTTCATTGTTGAATGAACTTTTATGTATATATTGAATGAACTTTTTTGTACCATTTTGAATAAACATACATTATACATTATACATGTGATTATTTTCATTGAGTTATACTATAAGGAAGAGTAGATGGTAGTATAAGAAGAGATATGGGGTATAAATAGGGTTAAGTGAAAATAGATTGGAATATAATCATCATGAGTGAGATTCCAGAGTGTGAGGTGCGTTATCCTATACGTCATTGGAAGGGTAAATTTTGGCAATATCACCGTACCATTCCATTATTTCATGGAGACAAGATAATTTCAGAGACAGACAACTGTGTAGTGATATCTCGTCGTAAGACAGAATTGGAAAATGAACTAATCCCAACACATATTGACACATTCTATTTTGGAGTAACACCGACATATCATTATCCGATTACAACAACGGTGGAGAAACCGAAAGACTGTCTTTATTTTGAACGTGATTATATTCCAATGTATGAAGGGGATGTGCTTATATCGTGGGATCCTACAGAAACATGTATTCGTCGTTCACCAGGCAACAGGTGTGCAGATGGGAGTTTGTCAAAGGCTATGGCAATAGTATATGGACATACTCCAGAAGTGTTTAAACGACCGAAATTAACACGACGATTTCGTTTAGATATTGAGAAGAAGGAATGGGTTCAGATTATTCATACTAGTGCTTTGAGTGACATTGAATGGACGAGTGGACAAACGAGGTGATGAACCCTTTAGGGACCCGTGAAGGGACCGGGTCCTCTAAGATGTGTATATAAGAGTGGATGAAATGAGTGCTATAATCACAATCATGGTAGAAACAAGAGAGGAGTTGAGAGTAAGACAGCGTGAGGAGATGAAGACCATCAAGCAAATGATTGAGAGATACAAGAGGAGAGCCTATAAAACGAAGAATCCAGAGAAGATAAGAGAGTGTGAGGACACGTGTGATTTTGTGCTTAAAGCTACGATAGTGAGTCATCAACGACAGTCAAATTATTGGAGAGAAGGATTATGGAAGGGGCCTGATAGAGGACCCGATACCTTTTAGAGGACCCGATCCCTTTAGAGGACCCGATCCCCCTAAAATGGTATATAAACGACTATTGAAATCATTTACTTCATATTTTTGACTTGTGCAAGTGAACATGCCTGACATCACATTGATTCAACCTTTACGGATTACCATTCCCGAAGTGTTGGTGCCAGAGACTGACGCGGAAGACTGGCCAACTGATCTTCCATCTGGATGGGGATCGTGGCCCGATCTAAGTGAATTGGCGGAGGAATCACTTCCAGAGTTGGTGACGCCTACCCCAACTCCGAGAGCGTCACCAGACATCACACAACTCGACAGATTTTTGAATTCACCGTCATCAATTCGCACAAATTTCAGTGAGATGACTGATGAAGAGTGGGTGACGTATGAAAACGAGAAGGAGAAGGAGAATAACCCTCCCAATTCGAGGGCAGGATCGCCAGTAATCCCATTAGGATTACGTCGCTTTATCCCCCAATTACCACAGCGACAGTTTTATGGACATTCGTCATCGGGATTGAATGTAAGACGTGAGGTGGATTTGGTGGACGAAGCGTTGATGCATGTCATTGATATGGACAGTGTTTTTCAATGATTTACTTTGTGTTTTTCAATGATTTACTTTGTGTTTCAATAAACTTACATGGTAAGCGTTGTTTATTTTGAATGAAGGGGTATGGGATGATTATAAGTAGAGTATGATAGAATAGGTTAAAGACATAATGCCACAAAGATGAAGAAAGGGTATGGGATGATTATAAGTATAAGTATAAGTATAGAGTATGATGGAGTAGGTTAAAGACATAATGCCACAAAGACGAAGACGAAGACGGCAGAGAGGTGGTTTTATACGACGTCAGAGAGGGGGTATGATTTTCCCATTGCTTATGAAAGTGGTTGGTAATGCAATGGCCAAACGTACAGCAGACAAAGCTGGATATGGACTTGTAAATGCATTCTTAAATCGTTCTAAGTAAAGGGACAGTGTTTTTGTGTTAGATAATCACTATGGTGTACCGTGGTAGACGACGACATCGAGGTGGGATGAGAGTGTACCGTGGAAAACCACGACAACGAGGTGGGGTTCTCCCTTTTTTAGCCCCAATTATCCCTTTATTAGCCTCGGCTGGGAAAGCTGCAGCAGTAACAGCAGCAGCAACAGCTGGGGGTATGGCGGCGAAGAAAGTGATTGATAAAATTTCTGGAGGTGGACGACGTTATAGACGTTATAGACGTTATAGACGTCGATGATTATAAGTAGAGGAAGACATGAATGTAGTAGATAAATATGCCGTATCGTAGAAGACGACGTCGACGCCGTTACCAGCGTGGTGGAGTGTTTCAATTTATGCTCCCATCTACAATGGTTAAAATGATGGGATTTTTTAATGGAACGAATCGGGCGATTAGAGATGCAAAGATGAGAGCATTAAGAGCGAGAAAGTGAATTTAAGTAATGAAGAATGATAAAGGACTGCTATAATGGAGTGGAGTGATATGTCTGAGGATTATTTTCAATCCCTTTTCCCCGTGGGAGGTGTAAAAACTACTATGGAGGAAGTCTATCAGGTGTTGGATAATGCATTAGAAGGAGAGACACGATGTACAATGACTGTGTCGGAGAGTGTTTACCGTCAAGCACAACGAGAATTACAACCTAGACACGTGGGCGATGTAAAAGGCCATTTACAATATACAGTGTATGAGATGAATCAGCCAAAACCCTATATAAGTCGTACAGATCATGATTGATTATAGTTATGGAACAGACGCTGCGAGAGATGGTTGAGAAGCAGAGTATTAGAGAAGGAGTGCAACGGTGCTGGAAATCTCCTCCAACATGTAGTTATACAATGACAATGGACAGTGACGCGATTATTATGAAGGATAGACAGAGTGGTGAATGTATCTTGAATGAACAAGAAATGGCAACTCGTTATCTATCTTCCTTTAAAGGAGCAGTACGAATGCATACGTCAGATATGGGGGCGTATTTGGTACCGGATCCATTGAATCCATACAGAGGTCCAAATCTATCCTACTTCAAAGACAAGAGTGTAAAGACTGTGTTTGGAATGAAGTATCCAAGTTTGATTATTCATAGTACCTCATTACGCCCATATACACCGATGGATGTGATTCGATTATCTGACGCGATTGTGTGTGCCAATCAAGTAAACAGACGACGAGGTTTGAAACGACGAGGAGAGGAGATTGTACACCACCTTAGCGATGATGAAGGTAGAGAGAGAATGGATGAGGAGGAGATGGCTGGAGAAATGAGTGTAAATAACCCTCTCCCTTTCCATCGACTCAAGAAGCGGGCCAAACGGATGAAGGAACAGACGAAGCATGATGATTTTGAACTTTTGGATTTACCATTTGGAACCCCCGATGAGAAATGGAAAATATGGAACAAAGAATTGGAGATAGTACAATCTGATGCGTTTAGAGACATGATTCAAAGTTTCTATTTTCCTCATCGAGTACGTGTTAATGTACAAAGACATCGAATCAGTGAATCCCATCCAAACACCCCTATTCCTATACGTATTCAAACGTATATAACAACTCATTTGTATCAAAATGCGTGTACACCAACACAACGGTTGAAAATATATGATGATGGTTATGCTTTCTACTTTCGGACTATGTATCGTGTACGTGCTAACTACATGCGCTATATGGAAAAGCGTAAAATGGAATTGGAAATACAGTACATTATGCAAAGTAGACATACTGTAAACAATGATACAGAATATGACTCAGATGATGAAGATGATGGTGATGATGGTGATGATAATGACTGTGATGATAATGACTGTGATGATAATGACGATGATGATGAAAAAGTACTTGTTGTTGTGTAAAATAAACATACAGAACAAAGCATGTGTTTTTCTTTCTCTATATAAGGGGAGGGTTTCAAAGATTTTATCAGAAGGATGTCTTTACCAACAGCGTGGTGTGTGGCATTAGAATTGGGGTATTCAGAAGAAGTGATTAAAATTGTAACACATTGTGAAGAGAAGATTAGTGCAAGTGCATTAATAGAACGTTTATTGGATTATGAAGAAGGGATTCCAGTTAAAAAAGTGAAGAAGGTAACATTTGGATCTATTACGTGTAAGATGGATGAGACTGTAACCATGTACCCATCCATTGAGGCACGTGAGGAAAGAGTACGATTGGAAAAGGAGACACGTACATTACTTCAAGAAATACGATGTATTATGTGTCGTATAAGTGAGTTGTTAATATTATTTATTCCATGTGGACATTGTATAGTGTGTAAAGAATGTTATGAAACAAATTGGTTGCTACAATGCCCATGGTGTTCTATGGATATACATCAAACGGTTGTTGTCTTCCGTGCATAAACTATGTTAATGCACAATAGCAAAGATATATAAGTTGAAGGTGTGGACAAGAGTGTAAATTTATGACAATGACGCACCCATTAGGTGATGTGATCCTCAATTATCTGGTGGTGGATACGGAAGGAGATACGGATTTGGCAGAGGTGACGTGTTTATGGATACAAGAACGTGCATGGGGTATATTATTTGTGGAGACGTTTCATGTATTGATTCAACCCTCTGTAACGGACACGGTTTCTGGATTACCAATTACATCCTCCGGATTGTGTTATTACAATGAACGATTTGATGTGAGATATATTCATGGAATTGGTAAAGAGATACGAATGAATGAAGGATTATGCTATGAAGATGCACAAGCATTATTAAAAAAATTCATACATATTAATGAACAACGACATGGACCTGTATATGATATTCTGATGGCTGGTCCATCAACAGCGGAGTTCAATTTCTTAAAGCCTGTGATCTTGAACAGATTTCATGTGATAGATGTGTTTTTGAAACAATGGAATCAACGTGTAAAGGAACCAAGCCATTTAGCAGCGGTAAAAGTGCGGGATGAAGAAATACCTATTGGATGTTCAAAGATGGTATGTCCTAAACAAACCCATTACCTTTATAAAAAACCGAAGAAATCGAGTAATACAGAATGTCAACGTTATAGATGGGCACATGGATATCACTGCTCTTTAGCAGATTGTGTTGAAATTGTGTTATATTACTTTGGTATTTCAAAAGACAATTGTGAATCCTTTACAGGAAAAACAGTATTTGTAAACCGCCAACCATGGCATAAACTCCATGATATGGCTTGGTCTAACACCACTACATGTAAATCAAAATCTGTGTAAAATATATGGAATGTTATATGACAATGATGTTTTAAGTAGATGAGGGGATGGTGTATGGAGGGATAATGATTTTTCTTATGATTAGTTCCTTTTTGTTTCTCTGTCTAACTCAACATGATCCTTGTGGTCCTTACGATTATCTTACAAGTCTTGAAAAGAATACGGGAGATAATTATAAGGAGACATAATGGTATGAGGTGGCAAGCAGCTGTCCAAGAGTTAGAGGAAGTAACAACTTCATTAAGTAACATGAATGAAGAAAAGGTGAGAAATCGTAATGGTAACAACCAAACCTAGCGTGATACGTAACAAACGAGGTCAACGAAAGAGTGTATGTCGTGGAAGACGGTATTGGGGGCGATATGATGAACAACATAAGAAGAGGATGAGAAGAGTGCAGTCATGGGGGCGAAGATATGACTTTACGTAAAATGATGACGTTAGAATGATGACGTCAATATGATTGAGATGGAAGGTGGTGAAGTGGAAAGTCCGGAGAGGCGGGCGAGACGATGTATGAAAATGTCATTATGTACATTCTGTAGACTTCCATTTCGTACACATCGCATGAATGAACATTTACGTCGCAGACATAAGAATAAACCCAATGCAATTGCAATATCCCATGCACGTAATGTGACGGATCGCTTTAAATATGTATGTTACAAGTGTATGAAAGTTCTACCACAAGATGCTGGTAAAGCACGATTAGATAGATTTGTGAGACAACATCTCAATCATGTATGTCAAGGGGAGCGATTAAATACAGAACAACGTATGCAAATCAAACGAATATTTAAGACACTTAATACAACCAATCATAATGTAGATTTGGATGCAAGTGACCATGACAACCCAGCCCCAGTACCAGCCCCAGCCCCAGTACCAACACCAGTCCCAGTACCAACACCAGCCCCAGTACCAACACCAGCCCCAGTACCAACACCAGCCCCAGTACCAACACCAGCCCCAGTACCAACACCAGCCCCAGAATTTGATGCAGATGAAGCCTTACGTGCACTGGTGGAAGGTATGCCAGATGATGGAGTGGACCGTTATACAATGATTCAACAACAGCTTCCTATGGATGTGATGGAAAGAGCGATGGCAGAGGAGGGGGATGTAGCCTATTCGGATTTACTGTCCCCATATTCACCACAACCGAATTTACCAGATCATTTTAAAGATGAAATACCACAAGTAGTGGATGAGAGACCATGGATTGATGAATTGCGAGAATTACAGGGGGAAGATTTGGCACCGTTACAGGTAGGGGATATTCCAGAACCTCTTATACAACCCACATTACTTCATAGTGCTCTACCGAATCCAATGAGAACAGAGATTGAGAATGCCTATATCGATAGTTATAATCAAGTGGCAAATAATCGACATATTGGTACATCACCTCCTCCCCCTATGATTTTCAGACATGATCAAGGGACAAACCCTCTACCCATTCCAAGACGAGATCAAGGGACAAATCCTCTACCTATTCCGAGACATGATCAAGGGACAAACCCTCTACCTATTCCGAGACATGATCAAGGGACAAGCCCTCTACCTATTCCGAGACAAAATCAAGGGACAAGCCCTCTAGCAGATCCTCATCAGTATGAAGTACATCCACCGATACTTGAGAATGGGCAACAATACATCACCGAGTTAAATGCACTTAAAAATTCAGTTATTGTGAATTTACTTCATGATTCTATTACATTACAAGAGCAGCGTTTAGAAAACCGACGACGTGTACTCCACCAACTAGAACAGCGATTTCAAACGGTAGTACAACACCCTGATCGAGGGGATGGGAATGGTGTATACACCGATACAACAATGGAGCGTCTGTTAGAGATGTTGGATACAAAAGAGCGCTTTATTGCACACATGGTTCATGAAAATGCTAATCAAGTAGCTCAACGTGAAAATATGCTACGCTTTATTCGTGAATTCAACTAAGTAAATGTGGGGATTTTTTCACAATGTAGCAAACATGTGTCAACGGTGTATAGAACGACAAACAGTGTTTAAAGATACATTGGGTCATTTGAAGAAGGGGGTAGGCTGTTTCAAACGTACAATTAATCATCGAATCAACCAATTACCCAAAGCATATGTGGAAGATTTACGAAAACTGATGGAGAAGATGCAAAAAGGTGGTGGAAATAAAAAACTCACACCTGTGCAGCAGGAATTCTTTAAAGTGTATGGTCCAATTCTACGCAAATTTGTACGACCCCCTATTGATTATTACAGTTTTCTGACAAAGAAACGTCGATTTCAACAAAAACAAATGCCATTTGCACAAGCCTATGGCATAGCGTTTCATGATGATCCAACCAATTTTGATTTGACAGATATTCAAGTAAATCATGATGAGACGACTATATAAGGAGAAGAATATTTACTTCACTATCAGTGTTGTGACATGTCGCCCACAATTCAACATCTCTATCATCATCGTACATGGAATACAACAGATTGTATGCCATGTTCTCCCTGTAGCTGCAAACTACCTACTATTGACGCTCCAGACACGTGGATTACCGCTATTGTGCAAATTATCATCATCATCATCTTTGTAATGAATATGGGACTATGTGGTAGAAAAATAGTCAAGCACCGTAGACGACTTGTGGGAACGGTGCATGGTATAGGACTGAATGCACAACAGTCACCTGTTTAAACATTATATAAAGGATGTGGAATCAGTGTAGAGACAAACATGAGTTCGGAAGGACGTAAACGTGTTATCATCTTGGACGATGAAGTAGCACCTCCAGCCAAAATTCAGGCTGGAGATGTAAAGAAAACAAAGCCGCAACGACGACGCTTACCCACTGTGGTCAATGACACTGTAAAGGGGTTCTTCAACAGCACCCTCCATGCAACACGGAGAGTAGAGTGGTCAAAGCGACCATATACCAATCTACGACATCTTCCTATTGCCATGGTGAAATTAGCAAATCCCAGCGCTGATATTCCTAATTTTCATGCAATTCGAGTGGAGAATTATGATTGTTGGCCGCGTGAATTTACCCACTGGGAGGATAAAGCACTCGAAGCGCGATTACTTTTCAACAGTGGGAGTTCTATGTGGTATGGATTGACGAAGCAGAATGAGTATGCAGAAGGTGTGTTCAATACACGTATCCGTCTTTCCAATCAAGTGGCAGAAGACTTGGTGTTATTGGAACAATTAATGGGTCAATTGATTGGACAAAGTTCCTGGCCACATTATCATATGGATACCATTGTGCGTGATGGTGCGACAGCGGAAGCGAATAAGGGGATCTATGTCAAATTATGTCGTCCACCCCATTCATCACCAACACCCATCTTCACCATGGGGGAACGACAGTTTGAATTGAAGTCTTCGTATGCCTTAAATAAGATTTGGGAAACGTTGACGCATATGGATGGAACATACAAGGAGAAGGGGAGTGTAATTCGTCTCAGCTGTACATTCCAAATCACAGGTGTTTATCGTGATGATGAGAAACAACGGTTCCGACTTTGTTGCAGTGTGAAACAAGTACTGTATCACCATCATATTGAAGCCATGGAACAGATGACAGAAGTGGAAGAAGAGGAAATGTGTGCTTTAGTGGATAAGGTGGAGAATACTTTACCACAAACACCCCCACCAACCCTCACTGTAAAACCCATAAAACGGAAGAAACGCTTAAAGGTGGATATTAAACAAGCACAAGATTGGAAAAAGGAGCATATGGAAAATGTAATAGCTGATGTGGATAAGCAATTACTGTGTCTATACACATTTATAACCCCTGCAAAAGACATTGACATGGACCATTCATTTATTGATAAAGATGTGCGACCCATTTATGAGAAATCTCCTATCCACAGCTTGAAACATATACTAAACCAATTAATGGAATTATTGAAAAAATACAGTAATTTTGCAAGAGCTCAGCCCACCAATGAAGATGAAATGGAAGAGGAGCGTTGTGAAATGAACCGTCTCGTCTATATTCAAATCCTCAAACAAATCGTGGAGGAACTTTATATGCTACGTCAATATCAAGGACGTGTGGTAGAAAATGTGACGGTACGGGACATGTATCTCAAACGATTTTATGAGATGTTGAAGGCGAGTTCAGGGGATTGGATACAAAATGGTAAGAAAGAAGGACGACATTGTGATATGATTGAAGAGTATTTTATAGTACGTGGAATGCAACAAGTCTTGCGACGTTTGGAAGCAAACCATAAAGTGTACCAAAAGGTGTACAATGTTTGTGCTTATTTATATACGGATACAGATATACCTCACCCCCCTAATTATACGGATAAACAGTTGTATGACGATGTGAATACATACCTTGCCTCATCTCATGTACAAGTGAAACTTCTTCCATTACTTCAACGTTTGGAAAGTGATTGCTTCCGTAATGAACATTTCAGTGATGCACTCAAAACATTAACCCCTACAATTTACGCTGCACATGCCGTATGTCATATGAAGAAGCGGATTCAAGATGTAATGGAAATCTTACGCCATGGTCTAAAAGGATTACATGGAATAGAAGTGGATGGTGACAAAGGAGTGGGTAGTTATGATATACGTTTCAAACCTTTGTACCGCGCTTTTGTTCTTAGTGCCATGAAACGTCTCGCATCATTGAAAGGAGCGGATTGGCATCAACAAATCCACCGCTTCAATATCCATCCTATTGCAGATATTTGTCCAAATCAATATACAGAACTCCGAGAACGCGTGACCACAGATGAGTATCCCATTTATATAAAGAATGGTGTGATTGACTGGCTTGCCTTTGACATTGACATTACACTGATTCCTGAATATAGTGAAATGTAATTGTTTTTGTGTTTACGTAATAAAGTATGATTCATGGACTTATTGTTTTAAAACATGGACTTTCGTCTGGAAAATGACTCTTCTATGATTGTGTGTGGACCGAGTAAATCAGGGAAATCCACCTTTGTCTTAAATTTATTGAAACATAAAGATGGGTTATTTAAACACCCCATCCGTAAAATATGGTGGTTTTATGGGATAGAGAGTCCTTTTCATGATAAATTAAAGGAATTGGACATTCAGATGAAATTGGGGGTCCCTACGCACGATGATTTAGATCAATTGGGACAGAATGATATTGTGATTTTGGATGATCTGCAACAGGAGAGTGCGAAACATGAAGGAATCACCACCCTTTTTCTACGTGGTTCTCATCATAAAGGCTTCTTTGCCATTCAAATTACCCAATATCTGTATGGAGATAAGGAGCAGCGGATGCGTAATAATAATGTCCACTATATGGTCCTTTTCCCCAATCCACGCAACCAGCAGCAGACGAGTCAATTCCTATCCCGCATGCTCCCAGCAGGAAATACCCATGTTATCCATGATATTCTCGCCACTTTGATGCGAGAGTATGGTAGCTACGCCTACTTGTTTGTTGACTTTACGACCACCACACCGATGGAATACCGTTTACGTACAAAATTATTTGAACCCCCCATGATTGTATTTAAGTTAACGAAACACCCCCACCGAAACAAGATGGATTTCAGTAAAATGATGGTTGTGACCCCTGCCATGTACAGAGCATGTGAAGAGAAACAGGCAGGGGGACAAACGGGAGGGGTTACCCCCAATCCTCAAACAGCGTTACTTCAACATACGTTGGAAAATGAGAAAATAGATGATATGGTTCACCCCTACCCTCAGTATGCAAGAGAAGTGGCGCGGGACATTATTCGCTCAAAACCCAGCATGGAAACGATCCGTGCATGGCACGCCAAACTAATCCACTTCCAGCAATTGCGTAATAAACTATTTGGTATGAATACAGCCTTAACCCCCCTCCCTCGACCACATATAGAGGGGATTAAATCCGACCGCAAGAACAGTGATGAGCATGTCACTCCAACAACCATACCCCCTCCTGCTACACCCCCTCCTGCAACCTCTGGGGTTGGTCGTGGTGCAACACGTGGACGTACACGCGCAACACGTACGCGCACGCGTGAGGCTGATAAAGAAAATACACGCCCTAGGCGTGGGGTTGTTAAAGATGTGACGGGGCACTCTTCACGTAGACGCTCCCCCCTACAAGCGATGTATGATCATTATACGTAGACTATGGATGGAAACGTGTGCTAAAGATGACAGCTCAACTCTTTCAACGTTTGTGCACCTCCTGTACAACGGCGATGCCAGATGAGGATGGAGAAACTCATGTCCAATTCACCATGAATTGTTGTGCCCATCATAATGTGAGCCATATTATACCAAGTAGACCTGTACCTAAGGATAGTTGTGATGGCGGAAGAAAGGTTAAAAGCCATCTACTACGACAGCAAGCATCCTGCTGGGTACGGTTCCGTCGCTGCTTTAGCTGCTGCATCCGGCCTGAGCCCCACACGTGTCCGTCATTGGCTTCAATCCCAGCCAACATATACACTTCATCGACAGAAGCGGAACCGTATCCGCCCTCTACATCCGTATCGCGTGAGTGGCCCACGCATCCAGTTCCAAGCGGATATTGTGGACTATCAGAAGTATGCCGCCTCTAACCGCCAGTATAAATACATCCTCATGCTCATGGATATTTTCTCCCGCAAAGCATGGGCGTTCCCTTTGAAAACGAAAAGTGCAGAGGAAGTGGCGGGAATTCTGGAGAAGGTGTTTAAAACCATCCCTCCCCCACAACGTCTCCAAACGGATCAAGGTCGTGAATTTTATAATACCAAGGTGGATAAAGTATTGAAGAAGGAGAATATTGAACATTTCTCTATTTATAGCCCTTATAAATGTGCACATGTGGAACGTTTGAATCGTACCATTAAAGATAAATTAGAACGTATTTTCACAGCCACCAATGCCCAGAATTGGATTGATTACCTCCCAGACGTGATGATGGCGTATAATAACACACGTCATTCCACAACCCAGAAAATCCCCAATGAAGTCACATCACAGGATATTGGTACAATCCTTCAACATCAACAGAAACAGGCTCGACAAAACTATCCCCAATTGAAACGTCCCCAATGTCCACACAGTAGCCTCAAAGTGGGGGCACGAGTCCGTATTTCTCGTGATAAAGGAACGTTTGGGCGGGGGTATGAAGCGAATTGGTCAACGGAAGAGTTTCGTATTCAAAGTATACGGAAAGATCCCTATGGGACACGTATGTACTCTCTCGTGGATTTAGCAGGGGAACCCATTCGTGGTGCATTTTATGCACAGGAATTACAAGTAGTGCGACGGGATGAGGAAATCTATCAAGTGGATCAAGTTCTACGTACACGTACACGTAATGGTCAACGGGAACATCTCGTGCACTGGCAAGGTTATCCATCCTCTATGAACTCATGGGTGAAGGACAGTGATATCCAACCTCTAGGTAACCATCGCCAGTATTGAGCAAGTAAGGAGTGATGGGGGAGAAGAAGTCTGACTTTTCATTACTCCTACTCAGCAATGTTAGGAATGATGCCTTTGACAATAAAGCAAATCATTATTTTACCAATTACAACCTACCTTTTCAACTACCGTTGCATGAACAATGGGAAGTAGGTGTGTCTGCTTTTGGGTATGTGAACACTATTGATACAGTGACGGAGCCATGCACCATCACAGTGGGTAAGACGTCAGATGTGGGACATAAATCAACCTTGAACACGTTTCTCCCCTATTATACGATGGAGGGAACGGACAAAGTCACACAGCACATCATTTACGAGTCCAACGCACAATGGCTGGAGATGGCACCGATTGACGCCTTACAACAATATTTGAACCGTGTCCAAACCCAAATGATGACTATCAACACCAGCCGCTCCATTCTGTACATGGGTGGAGATGGATTTACAGAACGTGATGTGTATCATATAGAAGTGGTACCTGTGTCCATGTATCAAGTGAAGGAGTATACCACTTTCCATTACGTTCTTGTATTTTCTCCAGCATTGGCCATGTCTTTCTTTTTAAACCAATGTGTCTACCATCTCTCCCCAAATCAATCCACCTTTATTCAAACCCGTGTATCTACACATTATAAACAGTTTATCAATCATACGGTCGGTTCATATACAGATTATTGGTTTAAAGTCATCCCCCTCCATCGCTGCACCTTCCTCAAACACTATCACCGAGAGTATGCACAACAGGACATGCCTCTGGAAGATCTCCTCCAATGGTTGGAATGGTCGGGGGTGGGTAAACTTATAATGCATACAGAGGATGAAATCCAATTTCAAATACAACCTATACAGAATACAGCCCTCGTGGCGATAGATTATCAACTCCTCACCAGTATGTGTCATCAGACCCATGTGGAAGTCACCACCCCCATCAATCTATATGGATGCCACCCTCTGGAAACACCATTCCTCCCAATCTATTTACGAATGCCTGGTGCACAATATGGAAAATCTCCTATTTATGATGATATCAATAAATTGATCAAGCTTTATGACAAGGAGTATAATATCGTGGTGGATTTGGCCAAGACATTGGATATTTCCCTCCCATCTGATTTGATCACACGTCCAGTGAAGAAAGGAATAAGTGGTGGTCATATAATCACAGGTATGGTGGTAGGTACCATCATTACAGACAAAGCCCAACAGGTGCAGTATACTTATAATATCAAACTGGCCTACTTGCGACACCTCATCACCACTCTACAACATCTTCAAAAAGTGTTGGGGAATAAGCTCCCATTTACTACATGGTTCAATTTACGACGTGATACTCAATTCACTCCAAAAGATGGTGAAATGGTAGCTACCCGTTATAAAACCATCCTCCATTATTTCCCTAAAGACAAACAACCTTCAAATCAGCCGACGAATAGATTACACAACAAACTATATTCTGATACCTTAAAAACAAAACTTCCACCTATCCTGCGTAATGATGCAGTACACACCTACAATACCAGTACAGTCCAAGCGAGTAAAGATCGTGCAGCCTTGGTGGAAATGACACGCACGTTATTTACCCCCAAAACCTCATCCTCTAATACACTTGCATCAAACCAGGATATTGTGTACGAACGCGGTTCCATCACCATCCCAACATCTATCCAATACAAGTATCGGTTGTTTACCCATTTTGATTTCCGTCGTATTCGCCCCCTTCCCGACTACATTACCCACCTTACCTCAATTATCACACAGTATAATGCATTGAAGGATGAAGAATTAAAGAGTCAATGGAGAAAAGATCTTGAAACCTTGGTAGAACGGGATTCCCTTCTCATTCATGTTAAAAAAGAAGAACGTGTTGTGATGGGTTTTTACGCCATCCTGGGGTTCTATGTAACAAAGGAAATTACTATCCCTAGTGGTTTCTACACCCTACCCCAATATATAGACCGTGTCTTTTATAAAGATCAATGTTTCCACATTGTTGTGAAGAATGTATCCTACCGGTCACGCCATACCACTTCTATCATGAAGGCGTACCCTTACATTGCCACCTTACTGGTGTGTAAAGGAGGGCTCTCCCTTTCCATTCATGTTAATTGGGGGAGTGATGACGATGATACACTCCATGACTATTACCCCATCTTCATTCAATTTGAAAATACATCACAAATTGCCAAACGATTGAATATCAATGAACTGTCTGGATTGTGGCAGGGTACGTTTCCACCACCCCCATCCATCAAATCTTATAATGAAGGTTTATATACGAGTTATATTGATGAGACTGCAACGATTCAAACCTACCGGAAGATTCGTTGGTTGGGGGTAGGTCGTGTACAAGAACAGATATTGGATAAAGGACAGTACCATACCCCTCTCACATCAACTCAGTCTGTGTATTGGAAGCGGGATGGTTTTCAACCTATGCGTCCAATCACGTGTAGCACCTACACAGTGACCACAGTGCAAAAACATATAGGTCAACAATTGGTGACAAAGGAACGTGTATGGAAAACATTACCAGACATTGAAATAACGGCCCCTATTCTTCAATATAAGGAGTTCCACTTTACACTACCCATCCCCATCACCCCCTTATATTTGGTGAAAGATATTCTCCAACGTCCACCATCAGACATGAAGGCTCAATTGGAACGGATGAAAGGATGGGTGGATGAAGAGGATAACCCGTATGAAACCTTGAATGTATTCCATCTCTCAGAACCTCTCTCCATCACCTATTATCATACAGACCCCAATGTAGTATCCCCCATCATCTATACCATTCCCAAAGGAATTTATACACTCCAATCTCTTGTGTATGCTATTAATAAAGGGAATCCCAACAGTCGCATGTTTTGGATTCGATACAGTGCCAGCACCATCTTCTATCGTTTGGAATTTCAAATGCCACCCACCTCCACTTTAACCATGGGTGTATTAACAGACCCTCTATTCAAGTACAGTATGGAATATGCGAATGTGACAAACTACCCATCATCTTTTACACATGGAATGGTCCTTCATATCAATGCCTTGTGGGATTATACCTTACCAGACACATATACAGATTATACCACCATTCCACAGACCCAGTATCCATGGCAGAAAGAAGAGGGGCAACGTTATTTTAAAAAAGTTCATACAAAGGATTGGAGTGAAGGATCCAGTGGGAATCAGTATCTACAACAATATTTATTTGGGATGGAAGCATATCGTCAGTCTGATTATCTCATCAGTAAATTCATCTCCAAATACACAACTAAGCCTGGAGAATTCTGGATGCATGATTATATAGAGGAACAAAAACCCCCTTTGGAAGCAATAGGGTGGTATTCTCAAGATGGAGTGAACGCTTTGGGTATCAAAGGGTGTCTTACCCATGGTCTACATTCCTATCAGCGGAACATGTACTATTTGACAGAGGGTAGCATTTTACGCATTCGTCCGCGTGATAAGAAAACGTTGAAAAAGGTGCGTCTACAAATGGATTTTAATACCCGCCCTCTGTTACATATGTATCGTGCAGATATGAAACCCTTGGATGATAGTATTGTGCGTGCAGAAGGAATGAACTTTTACACCCCATTTCAAACCATAACCATTCCTAAAGGTGCATATAGCATTACGGGATTAATTAATCACATCCAATTATTCTTAACGGAATGGACTGACATTACATTACGTTTAACAGATGAACATTTCTTTTCCATTCACACAGGACGAAACACCTATATTGATTTTGGACAATGTTTAGGGTACAAATTGAATTTATCACGTACTTATTTCGGTCCACATTCCCATTATCAAACCACTTACCCCATAGACATTGTCCCCAATACCTACAATATCATCATCTACTGTAATATTGTGGCAGCAACCTCCATTGGAGATACGGAAGCACGTGTATTAAAAATGGTTCCAATTGAACGCAAATCCCATTTTGGTGAAATGATTGCCATTGACATTCCATCGGTGGATTACTACCCCCTCAGTAGTAAAGTGATTGATCAAATTGAAGTTCAAATTCGTGGAGATGATGGGGATTACATTCCCATGAAATTTGGACGTTCTTATTTAAAACTTCATTTTCGCCCACGACCTGATCAATAAACATCATTTTGATAAATTCTTGTTCTTTCTCTTTAGGTAATGGGATATAGGAGTTTGTGAATACAATAATGTACACGAATCAGGATCAGTACATCATCCATGTATTTAGTAATGCTCAACCCACACTTTTCCCTAACAATACAGCAGCGAATTTCACCAATGAATTAACCCCTGGACTAATTATCTCTCATGGTGATAAATGGGAAGTAGGTGTGAAAGAAATCAGTATTCAAAATACATTGAAGACAATCCCTACCGATCTCCCATTTTCAGTTGGGAAAGGTGTATCTTCTCATGGATCTTCCACCACCCCTCCCATTCTGGTGAAGCGTAAAATCCAAGCGAAACTTCCTACTCAAGGCTCTTCTATTGAACTCCGTACCGGTCCACCAGGACCCCCTGGGGTGGATGGAGCTGATGGGAAGGATGGGAAAGATGGTGTACAAGGTCCCAAAGGAGATAAAGGAGATAAAGGAGATAAAGGAGATAAAGGAGATAAGGGGGATAAAGGTGATAAGGGGGAGAAAGGTGATAAGGGGGAGAAAGGTGATAAAGGTGATAAGGGGGAGAAAGGTGATAAAGGTGATAAAGGTGAAAGAGGACCACAGGGCCCTCAAGGAGAAAGAGGGGGTATAGAAAAACGTGATACGACTACAAATCGTTCAGGTCAAAATGGAAAAGATGGAAAAGATGGAAAAGATGGTGATAAAGGTGATAAAGGTGATAAAGGTGAAAGAGGTCCTCGTGGTGAAAGAGGTCCTCGTGGTGAAAGAGGTCCACAAGGTGAAGTAGGTGCTCAAGGGGGGTTAGGAGCTCCTGGTACACCTGGTCTTCAAGGAGAACGTGGCCCTCAAGGAGAACGTGGCCCTCAAGGAGAACGTGGCCCTCATGGTGTACGTGGACCTCAAGGTGTACGTGGACCTCAAGGTGTGAAAGGGTCTCAAGGTCCACCTGGTCTCCCTGGATTTGCAGGAAAACAAGGACCTCCTGGCCCACCGGGGGAACGGGGACCTCCTGGCCCGCCGGGGGAACGGGGTCCAGTTGGAAAACGTGGCCCTTCTGGACGTGGAGGGGGTCCTGCTCAATTTCGACAAATGGCGTTAGATCAAATTGATAGTCCTATTGGTATTTTGGATTGTATGTATGACCAACCTATTGTCAAAGGAAAGAAATTGGACAAGTTAGAACGTTTGTTTTATAGAGAATACCCTCTTCTCCCATCCCGCCAAATCAATAATATAACGTTTAAACCCAACGGTGGAGGTCCACATTCCCCTATGGTACGTGTTCTCCCTCACCTCTCCCGTTTAGTGTTGGAACCTGCTAGTTATCTTCTTTATTTGAATAATATCTCACTTCTTTTTAATACACATGCCTCTGACAAGATGAGTCCTACTTACGTGGATTTTACCGGGGAACGGGCACGTGTGCAATTGGATACACCCCCCAGCGTATGGATTAATCATTTGAAACAGCAGAATCAACAATATCTCATGAAAACATTTAAAAACTACAGTAATCGTACGAGTACCCCCATCACTGTGAAAACACCCCCAGCCGCGGGGGATGTACGCATTAAAAACTGGACCACACAAGGAACATATATCAATGTCATTCCACTTTTCCTTGAACATTTGGCCCAACGAATTCATACCCATGATCATGCCTTATGTTTTTACAACTTGCATCGTGTCAGTGGTCAATTCCATCCCAATCTCTCAACTCTACCCAATGCATGGCGTGATGTGTTTAAAGCCCCCTTCACTTATATTTCCCCCCTTCTTCATAATTATGAAATGGCGGTAGGAACGGAAGAAATCTTCAAACCCAATACGTTTGATAAATGGGTCTTAAAACATCCCATCATCCTCAAACATATAATGCAACATCGTTTCCACCCCCCAACCACTGCTCGTGGTTTCATGGACATGGTAAATGCCATTTGTGCAAATCCTAGACCTTGGCACACTTTGACGAAGGATCATCCTTACCTCACTCATGCCCTCATTCTCAATGGACCCATGCAAGCCTTATTAGGAGCACCCTGTAGTTTGATTGTTCAAGCTACCCCCATTGATATAGAACTTGGGGGAGACCATAAAAATGATTACTACCCCAGCACACTCCCCCAAAATCCTAAGGGGGCTCCTACCCCTGATACCACCATCATCAATTATAGTATGTCAAGTCTGAAGGATAAGGAGTTTAAAACCCTTACTATAGTTGGAATGAATTTTGAATATCCCAACCGTTACAATTCTAAAAACAATTGGCCAGAGTTGAATGAGCAACGCACACTTGCCCAAGCCTTTGATAAAAAGTCAGTACCCACCCCTCCACCTTTCCCTCTACGTCGTCATCGCGCCTTTTACCATCCCTGTGTGAAAAACACTTTTCAAGCACATGAGTACAATATCACCCCAATTCCCCTGTATCGTACACGCATTGTCAAGATCCGTCTCACGGCTGGAACACTCCGTGAACAATTTATTCAACTGTGTACCCAATTAACCACATACGGTCTCCCTCAAATGATCACTAATGGTGGAGATTTGAACAATGGGGAACTTTATTTCAATGAGGATTATTATCATGATGGAAGTGGTGTACACACAGATTATTATTTTCACATCCCCACCGCTAATGTTCATCCACGGTATGTAGATTTGCGTGTAAAGCAGGGGATGTTTGAAACCTATAATAAATTTATGAAACGTCAAGGAAAGATTACCATGCGTTCCCTAACCGCTAGTTCACAAATCCTGGGCATTTATTTACCCAAATTATCAGACGCCTTCGACATTAACAATTTTGAAGTGGAACAACGTGCTACCAAAGCAGGGACATATTTACTCAATCGCTTCCAAAAATATGATACTAACCCCCACTCTCTTCTCGTCAATACAGATATTCATACCGATCTTATGCTTGCACCTGATACCTCCACCAGTGTAGATTTGTTTGGTTATTCAGGAGTCACCTACTCTTCCAAAGAAGATAAAGGAACATTAGCTCTCAGCCCCGCCACCGCTACAGCGCGAAATAATTCAGATGCTAAAGTGGAAATCAATCGTGGTAAATGGAAGAATAAAACCTTTGATTGTTATGTCCTCCTCAACCAATGTCATACCCGTAAAGATGTGGATCTGAGCTATCCACCCCCAATTACTCTTCGATCGGATGTAGATCCCTCTCTCCTCCATGACATTGTTAATGCTTACCAGGAAGAGGAAGTGGGATCACAAGAGGAACCTATAGAGGAACCTATAGAGGACCCTATCGAGGAACCTCAAGCCCTCATTGACGTTCGGACAGGTGGGAATGTACGTCATTTTAAATTACAGCAGGGTATTTATGATATCCCCTCCCTCTTCTATACCCTCAATTCTACCACCTCCCCTCATATCAAATTCATGACTCAAAAAATAGGAGATTCTACCTTTGTCACCATTCATGTGGCTCAAGGCTATTCCCTGGAACTGGACCCCTTACTCATGGATATTCTCGGTCTTCATCAACCTCGTGTAGATCGGAGCTTACATGCTCCCGTCCCTGTCAACATGCACGCCTACATTTACAATCTACTCCTCTACTCTAACATAACCAACCCCATTTATGTAGGGGGATCAAAAACCAATTTAATGCGAGTCATTCCCTATCGCAATCTCCCATTTGGAGCACCCATTCATCATGAATTCAATCATATAGACTATCTCCCTGTTGCTTTACATAACATGAACCGTCTTCATTTTCAACTCTGCTCTGATGATGGACGCCCTATCCCCCTTCAAGGAGGACGGACCTATGTGAAACTTCAGTTACGTCGTCGACGTGTTTAAGTAACTCATTCACGAACTCACACTCTCATTCATGGCACATCTTTTTAACCGTCAGGTGGGTTCATCCACCTATATCTTTGACCGTACTCGCCCTGGAGGTGTCCAATTGATTGGTGGTGGCCCCTCCATCGTCCCGAGTGCCAATATCCTTGGATCAGGGGGAGGGGAGCAGACGGGAGGGGGGCAGACGGGAGGGTTTCGAATGCCTAGGATTCGAATGCCGCGGATCCCACGGATTCGAACCCGGGGCCATACCCGTATGAAGCATACCCCGAAAAGACATACCTCTGCGAAGCGTGCCCCTCCAAGGCGTGCCCCCGTGAAGCGTACCCCTCCAAGGCGTGCCCCTACAGGGAGTGCCCCTGTGAAGCGTACCCCTAAAGGGCGTCCAGGCCTTCTCAGTCGTGCTTTGAGTGGGTTGAAGACTCAATTGAAGCGAGGGGTGCGGCGTGGGGTGAAGAAAGGTGTGAAGACGCTCAAACAGGCTGCTGCAGCCTCTGGTCGCCAATTGGTTCGTACTGGACAGAAAGGTGTGGCACAAGCCCTTCGTAAAGGACAGAAGGAGGTGGGGGAAGCCATTCGTAAAGCACCTGCAGCTCTCCTCTCTCGCACCACACGGAAACGACCTTTGGAAGAGGATGAAGCTACCCCCAGCACCAAACGGCGTCGTGTCCATTCCACCGCCCCCTTAAGCGCCGCATCCAGCACCCGTTATAGTGCCACACATTTCCTACCCTATTATCGTAGACTCACCGGAGGAGGACAACGTTTATTTTAAGTAATTCCTCACCCCACCCTTTTCTCATCACCATGACGACAGCCACATTCCCTACACATTTAGATGCTCGATATGACGTCTTTGAAAAGGATGGAGTGGACGTCTCCAGTCGTTCCACCTTTGTCAATTTGGTGGCTCCAATCAATGCTTTGGATGCATGTGATACCATCCATTTCTCATTAAAACCCTCTGATCTCTATTGGATGGATGTTGCCAATGCCTACTGCACGGTAGACGTCTCCATTCAATCCTATGATTCTGCCGCTGCCACCTGGAACACTACAGTTGATACAGCGAGTGTCATTCTCATTAATAATTCAGCCCACAGTATGTTTCGAGATGTTAAAATTACCATCAATGAACAAGTTGTAGAAGGGGGTAATGATCTCTATTATCTCAAGGCCTACCTCATCAACATGTTACAATATGATGCTACGGCTAAAGGGACTCATTTGGTGACACAAGGGTTTTATACCCCCACCACCTCTCTCGTCCGCACCCTCCCCGGCGCTTTTGCAGCGAATGGGTCTTTGAAGGAAACAACACAAAAATTTGATGATGCTAATAATTTAATTAATCAACAGGAGATTAAATTGTGGCGTAAACAGAAATATCGACGTCAATATGATTTCCCCATTCATTGCAATCTCTTTCAACAGGAGAAAGCACTCCCTCCTGGTACCACTTTGGATGTAGAATTTCAAGTGAATCAACCCCAGTACATGTTCCGTGATTTTGGCGCAATCACCCCCACTACCAATTACCGACTCTTTTTTCATTCCTTTAAATTACACATGCCCATGCTCCAACCCATGGATTCCATTCAAAAAGCGGTTGCCACCCGTCGAGCAAAGGAAAATATCGCTTACAAGTACAATGGTATTGTTGTTCAACGCATTAATTTGAGTGATGGGTGGCAGAAGAAGGATGTCTACAATTTCGCTATTAATATCCAACCGAAGCTATTATTTTTTGGTTTAGTCCCCAGTAATAGTTGGCTCACCTTTGAAAAACGAAAACTCATCTTTCAACGACATAAACTCTCCTCCCTCACCCTCAAATCGAATGGTGTCACCATCACAGGTGGGAGTATTGAATGTAAACATCTCCGTCAAGTCTATACCCAATTCAATCGTGCCATGAATATCTATGGTAAAAATTCCTCCTGTAATATTGATCTGGACACATTTAAAGACTATTTCTATCTCATCCCCTTTGATATCACCCATGATCATCGCATTGGACAACAACAAAGAACACGTGGGGACTTAAACTTTTCCCTAGAAATTGAATTTCAAACCCCTTTGACCACTGCATTGGATCTCATCATTTTCTCACTTGTGGATGAATGCTTTGTCATCAGACCGAATACCTCTGTCATCTCCAGCGACTACGTAACCCCATCTGTCTAAGTTCCTATCCATCATGGTGGAATGGCTCTCCTCAAACCAATTGACCTCAGTCATGAAATCGTTGGATCATGTCCAACAACAGTATATGCTCCAATGTTGTTGCGATGATGATACCGATAGTCTCATGTGTCTCCTACAATGCAGTTGTCAATCTATGGCCCCACTCTTCCTCCAACCCTCCCACATCCCCTTCAAAGGTGTGTTTGCTGCGAATGAAGCTCCTACAGACACCACCACTTCCTACAGCTGCATTGTCAATTCAGACCCACGTCATAAAACAGGCGAACATTGGCTCGCATATTATCAAGATATGGAACATCAACTTTGTGAATTCTTTGATTCATACGGTCAACCTATTCATCAATACCCTCATCTAGTTTCATGGTTACAAAAACGACCCTATCCTCTCAAACGTCTACATACATGTATTCAAGGCTCAAAAGCTTACTGTGGAGGTTACTGTCTCTATTATCTTAATCATCGTCCCCATTTCCCTTCCCTTTCCCAGACACTAACCCCATTTTATCATGTTCCACCTACCCAAGGCACTAACCCTGTCCTATCCCATAATGATCGTTTCATTGCTAAATATATGAAAACACTTGTATCTACTATTCTCTCCAATAAATAGATATGTAACAAAAACACTTGTTCTTTCTCATAATGTATTTACAATGGTCCATAAGACAGATTCTGCTTCCTCAATAGAGCAAGCACCCGTTACAATGGCCTTACCATTCACAAACAATGAACAGTGATGGTGATTGTGACGGACCAATGTTCCAGGGAAAAGTTCATGCTCATTCATCACATTGGCTGACGAGGCCAAATGATGGAAAGGGATCGATGTTCTGTACCGTTTCCAGTTACATAATACTGTACATGATTTCACCACCGGTGCACTTAATGTCACAGGTAAGTGACATTCTTTGGTTAGTAATGTCTCCAGACTTTCACACACTTTGTCATACACACTCATCTCATGCAATCCCATCACTTGTATACACCCACGTGGAAAGAGTTGAAGAGGGATTGTATTCCACCATTTGATGTAAATGCGTTTAGGTTTGGCTTGACGGAATCGAAGACACCACCCCCGGTGACACAACACTGGATAAATCACTTCCAAGGGTAGGTCACTGGAGGCACGTATCTCCACCATACGATTACACAGCTTTGATGTCATTTAACCACTCACCTAGATTGTCCACCCTTATAATCAAATGACCAACACCTTTCATTGGTGGAGAGGGTTATCATTGCATTGCATCATCATCAAGACCTTCTAATAATGTATCTACAATCGCCCCTGTTATAATCTGATGATGACCATATGGGACGCTTTCATTTTCCGAAATCCAATAGCGTTTATCTTCCCATCCTGAGAGTGCCACCTTCTTTCGCTGCTTTGTGCGCATCACATGATATGTAGATTCTAAATTCAATTGGGATACAGCATGGATCTTTTGCTCTTCATACACCTGTTTATACAACTCGTGTGAGAGCTCACGCTTTTTGTATTGTTTGATACCTTTTACACGACAGTCTCGTGCACCATCACGCATTGTATAGGAATAAAGTTTTGGGCTAAGACAAATGAATTCATTAATCTCACGACCAAGACTCTCATCCTTAAAACAACCAAGACGATTCGCGTTGTGGGCATCATAAAGAGGGTGCGTCTTTGGATAATTGGACGTATCCAAAACACCACGCGCTTCAGGATCTATCACATTAGGAATATCACGGAATGAGCGTAGAATTGTATCACGATCACTTCGGCTCTTTACACGAAGAAAAAATGAATCTGTATCCCCACCAATTAAGTCTACCGAGAGACAATGTTCATTGTTCTGCCACTGAGCTAAGAGGCGGTACATTTGAATCTTGCTGATATCTAGTATTGCCTGTCCAATATATATAGCACGGTCCAGTATCACTTTACGTCGTCGAATGTGAACGGCTATAGCTGAATCTCCAATACCAAAGAAGTTTTGACACATGGGATGATGTGTATATTTGATAAATAATGACTTTTTGCGAACTAACCGTGTTTTCCCGTATTTGCGCACATCCTCCATTGTTTTCCCAAATAATGCATTTACACATAACTTGTGCATATTGCGAGCCATTGGATTTGTGCTCTTGGCACGCTCAGCTGTATGATAGTCCGTATAGGGTCGGATAAACGCCTCTTGGTGGAATGTTATTCCTTTATGTACATAACTTACATGTAACCCCTGCTGGACGTAATACTGTAGAGCTGCAATATGGACGGTGTACCGCTCTTTCCGATGATGGGTTAAGAAGAGCTTGGTGGATGTTTTCATCTTCGGCTTCTTTTGATGTAATGTCCCCCACAACTGATGCATATACGCACTCATCTCATCCGCCTTGATCTCACCACTGTTTGGGGCATATGGAAGATCCATACTTCGATCCTGTACCTCTTCTGGATACTCCAAGTCAACTGTAAAAATGCAACCTTGATACCCATTAATGTCATAGTTAAGAATCCACTCATCATCAATACATTCCAGTTGACGGTCAGGAATCCATGTAAAACACCCCTTGGGTAACTTTGCACTCATAGCCGTCCCATACAGATTATTAGCGTCGATGTAAAACAAATGAGTATACACTCCATCATTCTCTTCCGAGGCTGCCGCATACTGTGCGTGATGTTTGTTGACAAAAGTCATCCCACCTCTGATACCGTCTTCAAACATTTTATACATTTCAGCCTCCATTAGATGATCCAATCGCACATTCGTATAGAGCAAGAAAAATGAATATGACAATCCAGGAATCCCAAAATAATGAACTGGATCTAGATGTGACACTGCAAACATCTTTGTCCGAAAATCCTCAAAGATATCCACTAGCAGTGTCACATCGACCAAGAGATAATAACTAACATAGTCTCGAAATGTCTGACATCCCAATTCACGCCAAGCTCGATGCGCCACTGCATAATCTTCCTCCGAACATGGCTGTTCTGCCAAATCATTATAAAACTTGTCAATGGGAGGGAGACGTGTTTCATCCAACCTAGACCAGTCATCAAAGTATGTATAAGGGAAGACACCTTTGCGAATATTGGAATGATCCATTGTAGGGTAACACTCACTTAGTATTCGATCCGACACTGGAAGGCGCTCCACTGTTAGACTCAGTTTATGTAAGGAACTTGACAGAAATTGAAACGAATCTCGAAACTGCAATTGAATGTTGTCCTTATAATTCCCATAGACCTTATAGCTTGCTGACACACCCACCGTCTTATCTCCACTCGTGTAGCAGGGGTTGATCCACCACATATTCTCATCACGTTTCACCAGGCCATGTAAGATAATCTGATGACTATCATACCCCTTCCAATTATGAAAAAATATAGGGATATGACGTCGGACCTGACGTCGTCGAAAATTGCAGGCATGACACAGTACTTGTACAAACTTCCCTGTTAAGTGATCGTGGTCACGACATTTTGTATGTTCCATCATCTGATGGTTGTTCGCTTCATCATCCTTTTGCTCTCGCACGTGACGTTTACAAATGTTACATTCATGAGTATTAGCATACACCTGGCGATCTGCTACTGTCATCACCATTCTCTTACGAGCCAACCCATCGATGACGTGATGTACACGGTAAATAAGTGCTTCCATCCGATCGAGAAAAGTTGTTACACATTCTTCACCCCAATGCTGCTCCACTGTCTCTGGCGGCATGTCCAACGAATCATCCCATTTGACGTAATGACCAATCACGGCTGCTGTATGGATCTTTGTAATAGGATGAATAATGCTTTCTATATCTGCATAAACAACACATAAAGGGTGTGTCGTCTTACCAAAGTCCTTGAATTTTAACTCAAACTCTTCTGGCATCATTTCCACTTGCGTTTTCCCACCTGTACACGTCTTCTGATGCTCATCTCGTTCCTGGTAAATATGATCTGGTGCTGATGTATATCCACCATATGAAAACACTGATAAACACAGTTCACATGAGAGGTAGCGGTGATAACCTTTACTATGTGTCATATCAAAACAGTTATGAATAAAGCTCTGGAATTTAATAATGGGTATAAAATGGCAGTCGAGTCCCACATGCTCCTCATCTTCAATGTCTGTCAGTAGTATTAGATGAATAATGCGCGTCGTCTCATTACATGCCCAATCATGATCGTAAAGTGTGCCCTTGAAACCCTTCCCATTATGAACGTAGATCCGTAATACTATATTGTTTCGCTGTTCAAATTGTTTCAGGTCCTTGAGGGGGTAAAGACCCTCATCACTCATCCCTGAAAAATCCAATTTATACCGATCATTCAATTGCAACTGTCGCACCACACGTACACACGTCCCCGTATATACATTATCTTGGTGAGCCAATGCATATAACACCGCATCTTGAAAACAATAGTTCGCATCCGTCACTGTTCTATAATCAAACAAGCGAATACTCCGCACCTTCTTCAATAATGGGGGAATAGGAACCAATGATCCTGCACGTCGTTGATCACGGGCAGAACGGCTCAGACGAACTTCCATCCCCAAAATCTTTTGAAGAATCATCCCTGAACTTTGGATAGTCACTGCATCAATAAACGCTATCAGCTCCTGCTTAACCCTCTCCATCCATTGATCAAAATTTAAACGTTGAATGCTGTGAGTCAATATAGCATTTGAACGTATCTCCACATCTTCCACTTCATCATCTGTCACCTGACGCTCGAATAAGAAAGTCATTTGAACCACCACCGTCACTTCGTATTCTTCATTCTCACGCACAATTAAATCGTAGTTGATCGTACATACTCTCCAAAAATCCATACACATCCCTTGTCTCTTCGTTCGGGGTATACGTCACAATGAGACCTGCGTCATTAAAATAATATTGACGCGCTTCATGGACACCCCCGCGTTGTCCACCACCCACTTGTGGCTCCTCTTGATCCTGCTCCTGATCCTGATCCATCCATTCATCCTCGATCCGGTGTAGAGCAATTGCCATTTTCACTGGACACATGTGCTCATCTCCATCATCCAATAAATCACTCCCATATAAACGGCATAGATGGAAACATGCATGCCCCGTCAAAAACTCATCACGAGACATGTGTATGTGGCAGATTGGACATTCCACTAATCCATGTAATGCAAATGGACACGTGTGCTCCTGATCAGGGTCATACCATAATGTGCAGATCGTACAATATTCACGCCCACTCTCTACTTTACCATGCTGAATACACTCCCACCAGTCGTCGAATTCACGGTCACAAAAGTCGCAGCGCATCCTTCTATGAACTCGTACACTATCCTCATTCGATTTATATACCACGCTTGTAACGGGTCCCTTGGTTACCAAGGTAATTTTAAGGGACCCGTTCCCTACGAGGGGACCTGACTTAGTGTCATAGTAGAATTCAAATCTACAGTACTATAGTTTTTTCGCGCCACGGGTCCCCTGGTTGGTAACGGGACCCGTGACCTTGGACACGGTCCCGTTGCTAAGCAACCAGGGGACCCGTGGCGCGAAAAAACTATAGTACTGTAGATTTGAATTCTACTATGACACTAAGTCACACTACTTATGGGTTATCCCCAACGTTTTCAAATTTGTCCAAAAGCCGTAGAAATGAATCAATCGTCATAAAACTTTAGACACACGTAGGTGAGGATATCTCTAGTCACATACCAAATTTTGGCAAATCAGATATATATTTTTTGAATTAGAAGCGATGACTTGAAGTGCAGCGATGCCGGCAGCTTCATCTGACTTGTCAGTGACCTCAACGTCTGAGCAGAAGGCTCTTGAGATCAACAAAGTCATTTCTCGACAACTCGTGAAGCGATGATGACCGCGCCACATCCCTCAAATGGCAGTGAATGAGACGAAGAAGTAGAGATAACAATTCACACACGAGTAGCAATGATGCGTCGAACAGACTAAGTCAGATCAAGCTTGTGCTCAATTCTAGCGATTATTGCTAAAAAAGGTTTGCAGAATATTTGGCAGTGATCATGATGCCATACAAAAATTTAACCGATCAAAATAATTCGTGTTGCGACGAATTGTCTCGTCTAAATAACCTCACTGCATAGTTTCGGCTGTTGGTACACACTTTCACGGGGGAATAACTGGGCCTCAGTTATCCGGCTATTTACACGCAACATTGCGTGCGAATAATATATCATTTAGTGTCTGATCAGTCATCATCAAATCAGGTCATGAGTTGGTAATACAAAATCAACTTTATATTAGCTGATTGAATTAGGCTGCAGAACCTCTTATTTTCTTAAAATGAAAGTACTAACTCACATATTGCACCACCTTTCGTCAGCTGCCATTCATTCTTCTTAAATAGGCCTACTGAAACTGTTCTTAAAGGACGCTCACTATTCAACGTCGCAACTTTGAAGACGCTATTCTTATGACATTCATGTGGTAAACTGGGTTGAACCGGATCATCTTTGCGAAATTTATTTAGTTGCTCATGTATAGTTCACGTGGTGAAAATTAACGCACTGTCTGCATTTATGGTGGTTGCTTTTAGTTTCATTATATGCCAAAAATTTGACCGACTTACTGATCCAGTTAAATGTGTCATAATTTTTTATACTAGATCAACCACTAGATGAATGGAAAGTACGTCAACAATGAACATTGTCATAAATGAGGTTTAGTGGACTATGTAGTTGAACATAAATGAGTTGGCACTAAAAAGCTATGCTCTTGCTAACTGAGATGTAGAACCGTGTTCATGAGACATCAACTGTATGTAGTGACCTTTCACTAGGTGTTGCGCAAATTTGACGATTTAAGTTTGATAAACCAACTATCATTAACAACAACTTACCAGACTCCATTTTACGCTGTCAGAGTGATTCTTCCACAGCAAAATTTATAACACCATGCGCCATTCAACCTGTCGTTCACACAGTCTCACTGAGTCATTGTCTGTCGCTGTCTGCTTTACTTTTTAAGTCAGACAACGATTACTTTTACTTAACAGTCAGACAACGATTCAGTATGACGTCACAAGTGTAAACGTCGAGTTATTTGTGTGGGAGCATCTCATTCAATTCTCATGATGACGGTGGAATTTCCAACAGCTGGTTACTCTGGTTACTCTGGGCACAGTGACTTCAGACATCGCTACAATAACGGCATGCTGTGTTGTTTTAGGACACACACAAGGGCCACGTGCTTCAACCACGCAGAGTTGACTTTCACTGTGATGTGAAACGTAGCATATCCATCATAGGCAAAAAATGTTAATAAAAAAGCAAGCAAGGATTCCTTTCTTCTCATTTCAGGAAATATTTGTATTAGATGCATCTTAAATATGCAGATAAACAATATCCAGGCGCAAAATGAAGTAATTTCTCCACTGTTCACACCATGAGTTGGCACTATTCACCACACCATTCAGAAATGACACGTCCATCAGCAAAATTTGCATGAAATATGAGAAGCTTGATGAATTCATATAGGAATCAATTGGAAAATTGAGTTGTTGCCAAAAATTTCAGCCACAGTAACTTTTTGAAATTGGTAAATATGAATTCTGAAAATCATCTTGGCGAAAAAAGATGGCGGACATGTCGCCAAAAAAAATACATTAGAGCAATGAGTTGATTGCACACTTAACATATTTAAACACTTTGAATTAGACGCAGATTGCAGTTTTTGGCTAAAATAGAATTTTCTACGTTTTTTTTATTAAGCAAAAAGTACTAATTCCAGAGTTATAATTTTAGGCAGAAAATGAATACGACCTAAATGAATACGCAGAAGAGATGACAAAGATAATTGGAGAATGTGCACAAGAAACAGCATATACAGCACGCCAAAAAAGCAATCGGGAATGACACCAGAGAGTTAATGAAAAAGAGAAGAGAAATGAAGAGAGCCGGAGCTGGAAGGAGCGACACTGAATATGCAGAATTATGTAAAACTATCAGGAAGAACATCAGAGAAGAAATAAGAAAGAAAAATGTGGAGTGCATAAGAAAAACTATCGAGCAAGGAAAAAGTTTAAAGAAAACGAAAAGATCGTTCAAAACCGGACAAGAAACAATAACGGCATTAAACGACAAAGAAGGAAACGAATTAACCGACAAAGACAGAATACTCAAAAGAATTGAAGAATTTTACAGTGTACTTTACAAAAGTAACAGTAAGCCAAAAATCACCACTACTCATTGATCATGGAAGCAGAAGTTGAAGCAGCTGTCAAAAGTATGAAAAAAGGGAAGGCCGCAGGAAGCGATAACATCCTAATTAAAACACTACAAGAAGGCAAATAAGCTATAATACAGAGTTTAACAAAATTATTTAACAAGTGTCTGCAACAACGAGAGATCCCATCAAGCTGGAAGAACGCTAATATGGTATTGCTGCTTTAAAAAGGAAACAGAAAAGAATTGAAGAACTACCGTCCAATCTGTCTGTTATCAAATATTTATAAATTATTCACGAAAATCATATCCAACAGAATTCAGAAGACCTTGGACACACAACAACCACGGGAACAGGCGGTCTTCAGACGTGGATACTCAATGGTCGACCACATACACGTACATGCCCTAAACATGCTCAAGCAGAAATCAAGCGAATACAACTTACCTCTATGTCTGGCATTCATCGACTATGAAAAAGCATTCGACTCTATTGAAACGCAATCAACGTTAGCTGCTCTACGACTACAAGGAGTTCAAGACAACTTTACAGAACTACTAGAGAACATCTATACAGATAGCTCTGTAACAGTAACGTTAGACAAAGAAAGCAAAAAGATCAAAATAATGAAAGGAGTCAGACAATGCGATACCATCTCTCCAAAGCTCTTCACGGCGGTGCTCGAGCAGATTTTCCGAAAAATTAATTGGGAAGAAAGAGGCATAAACATTGAAGAAGAAATACTGTCACATCTAAGATTCGCGGACGACATTGTCATCATTGCGAAGTCAGCCAGCGAACTGAAGATCATGATGGAGGAGTTAATCAACGAAAGTGAAGTACACTTCTGAGAATAAACACAGCAAAAACAAAGTGCATGCTAAACAACTTATGTAGACGGTCGAAAATGATAAATAAATGGGAAAGAGATCGAGGAAACCGAGGACTACATATATCTCAGACACCGATTCAGCCTCAATGAAAAAAACCAAGTATCGAGGAGGATAGGTATAGCGTGGGACGCTTTCAACAAACATTGAGACATTTTCATCAGCAATCTACCTATCTCTCTAAAGCGGAAGGTACTAGAGTCATGTGTAATACCAGCATCAATCTACGACGTTGAAACTTGGACAATGACAAAGAAGACGGAACAGAAGATCAGAGCTATACAAATGAAGATGGAGAGAAGAAGTTTGAAGATAACATTCATAGACAGGAAGACAAACGAATGGGTGCGAAGAATGACAAAGGCCAGGGACACACTACAAATGGTGAAGGCAAGAAAGTGGCAGTGGGCTGGACACATTGGGAAGGAAAGCGAAGAAGAGGAAGACCGCCAAGAAAGTGGCATGAAGAAATTGCGCTGTTCTGCAACACAATTGACTGGCCACAATTAGCCGGAGACAGAAGGTGGTGGAAGTGTCATACTGAGGCCTTCGCCCTGCAGTGGGCAGATAAAGGATGATGATGAATTTTCGGCATGGTATGTTTTCAGGTCATTTCTCATCATGAGCATGTTATATTATCATGCCTCTTATCGGCGATGTATGCGAGAACGTGGTTAAATGTGGATAAAGTGGGTCACGATGTTCGTGTTTTCTGGCAGCAGGAGGTTTGCCAAATCTGAATGTGTGCAGCTTCATAGACAGGGAAGCATGAACATGATAGGAAATGACTCTTAAAATTGTGACTCTGGTACTAGTACTTTTCGCTTAATCAGAGAAAACATAGAAGATTCCATTTTAACTAAAAAGCAATCTGCTTCCCATTGGATTGTGTTTTTTTCTATCCTGTCTGATAAGAAGAGGAACCAACTGGAACTTGTCATACGCACAGATTCGTAGTAGGCACAGGGTGTACCTCATTCTGTGAAAGTCTCATTTTCGGCTTCGTTCTTTGCAGAAACTCGGTGTGGCAGGCGGATTATCATGTCTAAGGCCACGCTGCGAGCTTTTCCAAGCGTTTTGCAGCAAATGTAAAGTCATCATTGCAGCAGTTGTAGACTGCCACACTGCGAGCAAAGCAAACCAGAGCGATTAATACCTTGCGGACATACGTTTGCTCGGGACGCTCGCGCTTGCTTTGCTTTCAGTGTAGCTGAGGCCTAATGCAATCAAAGCTTAGTTGGCGTGAACAGGACCGAGGCAAGGGTCGTAACTTTTTTGGTCGCAATGTTCTTAAGTAGAGCGCCACAAATGTAATAGGAACGCAAAAAGGTGTAATATAATATTTTAGAAAAAGTTTCTGAATAGGAGTTTCCATTCACAGAACTGATCACAGCCGAATTATTTTCTCTACGCAAATTTTTGTCACAAACGCGTTTTCCTAGATAAGAGAACAATACAGAAATGAGTCGATCACACGACCTCATGATTAATCGGCCAATTCTGAAAGCATCCACTGTCCCATGTGCTTGATGAAGGGAGTACTTAATGAAGGAAAAGAATATTTAAATGAAGAAGTGCTTTGTATACTATCGGAATGAAAGTCAAAATGCAAAATGTCCAACAGATTTTTCAGCAAATGCTTGTGATACATCATGAATGGCATTAGAAAATGCACTTATGAAAGTGCTTGAAATGCATAAAGACATCAATGCTTACTTAGAGGGCTGTGTCCTCTAAAAGTGTGCATGTACAAAAGTAAATACACTATTCCTTCTGCAGTTGCCTCAATGATGTAGATGAAAATATTGCATTCTTGCAGCCACAATATCCTCTATCATCTTCCATGCTGTTGTTCAATCTGATGTATAATTCAACTTGATGCACACAAGCCAGCGGGTAGGGGTAAGACTGATTCTGTAACTTCCATGTTTCACTCTGTGACTCTGGGTGCTTCTAGAAGACTAACTGTCGTTAACATGAAGTTTTTCGTGACGTTAATGAAATAATCAAAGAATAAGCCCCTTAGTGAAAATTTTCTTTTCAGGAGACAGAATCTAATACCTCACAAAAAGAGCAATGAAAGTCAGGATGGCAACAATTTTGATGATTTAACATTTCATCGTAGACAAAATAGCAATGCTATACATGCATTGTATTTGAATTCAGGCTATATGAATAAGTCAAACTTATTTCGAAGATATTTCCCACTATAATTGACACCAAACATACATGTATTTTATAACATACGATCAATTTAATTTGGACAAACTCATAGCAGCCGACTCATTAACATGCAAAATTGCATTACATATCGTGAGCAGAGTTATTGGTCGGTTTACCAAAGGAAGATTATTTTTTATTGCTTCTACCAAGCATTGCTAGTTTTCCAACACACTTGAGTATATGCATACAATTATTCCTTCATGGTCTCCATGGCACTGTGATAAAGTGCTTGGCCTTCTGATTTTTGGGTATTGTGGTCGAGTTCCATGAATGCAATGCGTATTCGTCAGGAGGGATATCTGGAATAAAAGAATCACAAAACTTAGGAGTAGTCTGACAATATGAGGACCATCCAGCTCCCAGAGACACAGTGGAGAAGTGATGCTACAGTAAATTCCACATTCAATTCCACATTCAATACAGCTTCATTCAATTCCACAGTGAATTTTTAAATCCTAATCATGCATATATCCGTTAGCCTTGACGATGTACGTCTACAATATTTATCTTAAGCGCAATAGCCCCGCATATATCAACTTGTTCAGGTTTCCTATGACTTGCATAGTTGGATTGATAGAGAAAAAACAAATCAGGCTACAGTAAATTCAAGATCTTCTATTATTCATGCGCGTCTCAGACTTGCTTTTAAATTTAATCCATATTGTTCCAGTTTCTACCACAAGTTCACACAAAACATAAAAATGTAAAGTTAGATGCAATTCTGACTTTTTTTAAACAAAAATCAGTTATTGAATTCGAATGCTTGAGCGCATATTCAAACCAATGAAGTGTCATTTTTTGATGAGAGATTCTGATAGATATGAGTATATAAACATTTAACAATCTTTCCTTCTTGGATGAATAAAAAGTATCTATATATCTCATTTATCGACTAATAAAATTTCTCGACAGACTGCTGGTCGTATTGCGTTATCTGTCTCTGTTAGAATTGTCATCGGAACCACGCCCTGTCTTGCTAGGTGAACAGGAAGCTGAGCTTGAGTCACCTCGTCTTCCCTTTGAAAACTTTGTTGTTCAGCTCAGCTCATTCCGTAATGAAAATTATAATTCAACGATTCATAAATTCATCAGAATTTCCTTTGCTTCAGATGTCTGTCAGGATATCAAGTCAAGGGAAGAGGAACATCTGAAACTCTTCGATGTGGCTCACAAGATCTTTGGGTTCCTCAACCGATCAACTGCATAAATACGTGCAATTCAGTTGAGGTGAGAACAAATTGATGCTTACTTTTATTGCTCTGTGAATTAGTGTTGCACATCGTATCGGACGCAGATGTCAAAGTAAGCCTGAATATGTTAGAGGAATTAAATCACGGTTTAAATACGAGGAATTTATTGATGCTTGATAAGTGATGTTGTGGCTAATGACACATAAGCACACATCCCACTTGGGATTCCTCACGAAATGCGAGAACAGTCACTGTCATGATCTGAAATGACACGCTAAGACTGGTGCAGTCCCTTACAACCTAGCCCAAATCTTAGAATTTTTTGTATTTCTTGTATTCGAAAATTCAAAAATAAAACACAGAATCCATAATGATAACTTGATATACTTGCAAATTGACTTAATAGACACGTAGAACGCAACTATGACTGGTTGTGTTGTAATATCTATTCGTTCAGTTTCAAATTGGTCAAATCGATTTTACTTTGAAATTTATCATACCTATCGATTGACAATGCGTAAGTATATTTTGCATATTTTGCATATAAATTTCCATCCTCGCTTATGGCTAACAGTAAACTTCGCTCTTTTTCGCTATCTAGCCATTCAAAGGCATTGTTCTAAACAAAAAAAATCATTTGTATTTTCCAGAACTTTGTATCCGCACGTTAATGTTAACTGCTAAAATTAGCACAAAATACAAATTGCTGAAATCCCATGTGCATTTTATGTTGAATCACTGTTTAATCTATACTCGTACCATTTTACTTGTACGGTATTTTAGCGGTTCATCGTGCAGATGAAAACTCTGAGTAAAGAACGCACGCATCATTGATCAACGCGCTCATTGATAATGTTCCACTCACGTATGAAGCAAATCAACTTCCGTCGTCTGATCATTCCGGCATGTCTTGCAATCGACATAATGGTTTGAAAAGTGCGTTGATTGTTATATCCATGTAATTTCAAATAGATGTGCATGTATGCATATGTACACGTAATATAATTATTGTATACCGTACATATACATGCATGTACGAGTATTATATCCAGGGTTGGAACCGGCCGGGGTCGGACCGGCAGTCGGCGTCATCAGAGCCGGCCGGTCGGGGATGGGACGGTGCCTGGCGTCTCTATACCGGTTTGCGATATTATTGATCGACAGGCTTTATTTGGTCAACTTGTGCCATTAGCCATTATTCAATTTCCACATAGCATGCATGAAATGCATGAATGGTAGGCTTACCGGTAATCCGTATAAGTGTGAGTTGCCTATTACAACATAATATTACTCAATGCAATTATTTGTATTATTTGTGATATCATGTTTTGTGTGATGAGCAGTAATACTTGTAATGACTTATTTACTAGTCTAATGAGTTGCAGGCCTACTTTGTAATTTATGATAATGATAACTGCATTTTCAAAGTCAATCAAACATAAATAAATTGAAAACAGATAATCAAATTTATGACCCAAACGGGCATTGATGTCATGATAACATTAATACAATAATAATATATGTGTCTATCCAAAGAAAGCTTAAAGCGGTCAACAAATTCTAAGTTCCAATATAATAAAAGTTTTTCTAGCGACAAATGTTCCGAGATGAACAGTTTGATTTACTGACTAAGTGCTGATGTTACAAACGTTTTGTCTACGACGCGTAAACTTGATTTGAAGTGATTTACTGAAGTGGTATTTGCTTCTTCACGTGTGAAGGAATTCTAATTACTTGCAATGTCAATGGAGAACTCTACTATAGTTTAAATTCAGATCTTTTGAGTTTACATTGATGACCACGAGCTGACGTGTAAGAGTCTGGAACAATGAGCTCGCCAAAGTTGTCATCAATTTTTCATTTCAGTGAGTGTCCTAAGCCGAGACGGAGTGTTGCTGTACCTACGTCAATCAAAATCTATCGCGTGCAATTAGCTTATCAAACAATCATCTACGATCCACTGTCAAATGTTCGGACAGTATGCTCTAGGTTACATAGAAATCCATTGGTCATTGAATGACTAAGCTCCATCCGCTATATAAACTAGTCTATGCCATGTAGTGAAATTATTCAGGATCTGGAATAATTTTATAAAAGATAGGTTGAGGAACACGAAATGCTTCCGGAATTTATACAGGCTAGAATGTGTGATTCTGGAAACTTTATTTGAGATAAAGTATGGTTTGAACTACATGTTTAAGTTGCCGGCTATCATTTTTTAACTGTTTAAAGAACAGTTTACAATATTTACATCACAAAGCATGCACGCAGACATAATCTCAAATTACAGATTCTGTTCACAAAAATAGAATAAATCTGTTTGCTGGAGCAAGATAGAATATCCAGGCTTGTGTACATTCCTATGCTTGAAAGAAATCGAAGACAGATCAAACATGGACTACAGAAGATCATTTTTAGTGGTTGTGCAAGCTATGCCTTGTTATGAAATAACAGCATGCGTCTACAACACCATCTTTGAGCAAAAGTCATTTCACAATGGATAGAATATTTGATCGAGCGGTCCACAAAAATAGAAATCTGTGGGAGCTGGTAGGCGCTTGATTCTAAGCCACTCCTCACTCAATGCATTCGGAGATTGACCGAACAATCGCAGGCTAGGTAATGGTTTGTTATTGTCCCTTGTGGTACTGACGTTTGGGGAGGGTGGGGCACATTGAGCATGTTTTTGAACTTTTCTCGATAGTTTGAATATACTGAATCAAGTAAACGAAAATCAAACTCGGATGAAAAGTTGAGGGCATGCAAAATAATGTCTGAGTTGTTGGACGTTTCTGCGTCATTTCATCTCCTCACAATTTGAAATTAAAATTTCTTGCCAAAGTGGCTCAATATACCTCATATGTGGGGCTTGTTGAACCACTCAGTGTGGATATATTGAACAATGTTTATTCAATACTCTCCTGTTCAACTTTATTCGCCTATTTGTATCAGATCCATAGCTTCAGTCCTTGAATTATCAAAATCAAACAACAAATTCATGGATTGAGATTTTAATCGGCAAAAATGATAGTATATGTTTGTTATAAAAAAATGCTAATTTCTGAAAGAAAAATGTTCATAGACTATGAAATTTCCCAGATTAATAGAATTATGCATGATAGAAGAGCCCTGGTAAGAGCATTAATTATAAATGTATTTATATACAATATCACATTTATCATTGTGATCATCAAAAGCATGTCTGTAGGCATTACGCATTATCAATAGTGGACATATGTAAAACACGAGTAGGCCTAGATAACGAATCTATGAAATTATCAAAAACCAAAGCAGGAAGCATTAATAACAATTCAATTTGTTTTACCAGCAAGGGAGGTTTCAGTGTGTTCAAACACACATCATTTTGATTGAGATCACTGATTTATATAAATTTAAGAATTAATTTTTATCAATATTAATTCTTCGCCATGCTGCCCTGGTGTTTTGTTCTCGAAAAGAGATGCAGCGCACAAAAACAAATTATTAACTGCTCAAACATTTCTAAATAATCAATTTGATGGCGTTGTTGACCAATTTGTAGCATGATCACATGTCAAAACTTACAGATCACTTGTTTACTCAATAAAAGAAAATATGAGTATCGAAATGGGGGACTATGAACCGTGTTCAAAGTGCTTCATCTTGTGTAGTTCAATGTGTCCACATCGCTGACCTTTCATGAACGTGCTTGTATGCCTAGTTGACTCCATGCCTCGGAGAATACAAGCGATATCACCGCCAAGGGTTCAGCCACCAAATACTAACTTTCTTGTTATGTTCGTTAGAAGCATGAAAGTTATTCTACTTTTGTGGAACACCAACTTGGTTATTCTATTTTTTGAAATGGTGTTCTAGCTTGTTATTCACTCTTCGAGAGAATATACAACTATACCTCATAAAACAACTTGAGAAAATAGTCTCACGACATTCTGTAATAATGTTCACGACACTCTTATAATAATGCACCACTGATTTTTAAAGCTATATGTATCCAAAACGTCTGAGTGGATTAAAAACAATTTATGCAAGAAGTTTTGAAAATATTCTATTTTTGTGAGCAGCACCTGTACATACATGTATGTTACATTTACATGCTCTTAAAATGATTGACTAAGCAATTTATTCTAGACTGAATGTCGTCAACGATCGACATGGATATAATTCAATAACCGGCCGGCCGGTCCGGCGGCCGGCGTTACTAAAACCGGCCAGCCGGTCGGCCAGCAAAAACCGGCCTGGCCGGTTCTTACTCTGTTATATACATGCAGACTCTATCGATATATCGATATATTCACTTACACTACACTCGCTTTATACTTTTGAATGCATTTATGTCTGTCTGCAATGATTATAAGCAAATCCTGTAATCAAATGCATCATGTATATTCGCATCAACAAATGCTTGGAACATTGCAGTTGAATGACGAAGGGATGGAAAATATGAAGAAAAGAACCATTAGAGTTTCTTGTGCGGTTGGAACTCTTGAGAGGTGGCCCGTATATCCAGCCTGCGTCAATAATTCCTGGTCGTACATCAATTACTGTCAACCAGGTATGTAAATCACCTTTTATTCCTCATTTCTGTTTTGTTACCTTGATTGAATCTGATTCTTCTGTCATAATTTCAAACTCATTCTGATTCTGATATTTGGTTGGTTGGTTGGTCAGACTCTTCGGAATCTTTTAATGGATAGACTTCTACCCGAGACCAGATACTTCTTACATCCTTTCAACGTGCATAGTATAAGTTGATTAATGAATATGCTTATGATTAATTCATCACAACACCACATACGTTCGAAGCTGCATTTAAATGAAGCTACTACTGTTTTTAAATTGACCACAACAAGTTTAATTTGAACGCAACACTTTTATGTAGAATGTTTCAATCTTTAATTATAACGTAAACCAGGTGTAGATAGTACATCCGCATAATTAGGCTACGAATTTAGAAATCAAGAATGAGCTCAATATTGATCGTCCGTTAAAGAAATTATTCTTGCTGTTTGTTCATAAAAAATGTAGAAATTGAATGTTTCACTTGCAATATTTCATCGCGTGTGTATGTGTCAACACTATACGCAAAAAGTAATGAAGATAACTGATATTTGCTTGAACATTCTTCAAATCAAAATACATGCGTAGATACATATCGTTCAAAGGGAACAAACTATCATCAATCAATATAAAACTTGTATACAACTTGTATACATTGTATATATTCACCCTGATCAGAGTTGCTTACTCGGTTGACTATTTAATAGCCATTGCAAGTTTGAATGTTATTCTATTTATATCAGAACCTTGGGTTGGATGGTCACAGGATCTGTGGAAGTGTGCAATACATGCAGTCATACATGTCCGATCGTTCATTCATTTACCAGATAATAATTTGAAAATGAGAGCGGGTCGCAGGTTCATATTTTTAAAAATGTATTTCGGAAGCCAAATGAAACAAATGGGCGATTTTTCTTTTTTGCTGTATTAATTTTTGCCTCATCTTAGTCCATGATCAACTTTTGACAATTAACTATGAAACAAATGGTGCAATGTTGAGAAACTATCACCCCTAGCTACAGTATACGTTAATGAAAATAGCAAATTCTTAGAAGTTTCTAAATAAGTTTTCCTCCTTCCTAAAAAGTTCTTAAGTTGACAATTGATGCATCAAAATAAAACATGGTGCCAATGCTAGAGTTTACGCTACAACATACTGTATAAATTAAACATTTTGGGTCTCAAATTGGGGATCGCAATTATATGTTTTTAGTCACGTGCACCCACTCGCACTAACATTAATTACTGAAACTTACTATTCTCCGTTTGCATCCAAGCTAATTCGAAATGTCAAAAACGGTTCTTACAAAAGTTTTAAAAATCTCAGGAGCATTCGAATCAACTTGAATAGTGAATTGAAACATTGCTGCGCAAAAATATGATATTTGTATTTCATGTAGTTCACTGGATCAGACTACTTAGTTCAGTGGTAACATAAAAACGACCCCGTTTGCCAAAGATGTTTTCCTAACGTAGACATGCACTTTATTCCAGAAAAGAAACATTGCTCACTAGTGGATAAATCGCGAAGCTGCGAGGTACGAGTAAAATTGAAAGCCTGAATTTTGTACTGCAAAGTGTTGATATTTAAGTACAACATCCGTGAAAGTTGCGCCTGTTTTGTTATTAGGGTTCCAGACAACGACCCATTCAGAAAGTCCACATCTGTTCAGGTAATTAAATGACATTTAATTCTGCGAAACAGACGAAAAATTTTCGATTTCATTCTGTACTTTCGACATTATTGTGAGGATGACTGCTTATTTCTCCTTGTACTAACAATTTCGCTTATCCTTCTCTGAATATTTCATTCCTTCACATTTCAAGGCTGCCATGCGTTCATCGCGAGTGCATTTATGTCTTGTTATTTCCGAGAACAAATAAAAAGAATTAAAAACAAAATGCTTAATAATTTTGGCGCAAACTGTAAAGAGGAGAGAAAGGCTCAACAGCCAGCTCGAAAATTCGCATTCCATGTTCGTCGCCGTTTCCTGCATTCAAGACAGATTGATATAGTGTACTCGAGATCAGCGAGAGGAAAGCCAGGAAACAATTCCAATACATGTAAACTCACTCGTTTAAGCAGTGAGTTTTCAAAAGTCCTGCGCTCAATATGGATACCTTTCAACGATTATTTGTTCTGAGTCTATGTCAAATTTTCTGCAAAATGATCATCTCTGTAATTGCAATTCAAGAATGAAATAAAGCAGCTTTGTAGATCTTGCAACACGCCGACAATCGTTCAAAAGATTTGAATAGAAAACGAGATCGATCTAACGTTTCGAAAAACAGGAATACATTGTGGCTACTGTTTTCTCGTGTTTTTGTAAATAAACAATTTTTAACTTTTGCAATTGAGTAGTGCTCTCCATACAAGGAACAAAACAGAACGGTTCCATCTTTGCACTAGACATTAGACTGTCCTTGCAACGCGTCTATCATTGAAGACGCAAGTTACCCTTACTTTAATGATGATAAGTCGTCATGACGTGTTCATGTTGAAACTGCATGCAGCTCAGTTAGTGTACTCTACTTAAATCAGAAATGTCAATCAATTATTAACTGAGCTTACTCCAAAATTATGGAGTCTTTTTTTTAATGCTATAAAATGTCTTGGAAGTAAAACCGCAAATTTTCTTGACGACTTCGGAAAATTCATGGACCCACAGGCAGATGTAGGTAATAAGTCACGAGCCCCACAGGTAGCTTAATCCTATCCACTCAGTGTCTCTGAAGCGCATCCACATCCCGGGGTGCGAACCGCGCCCTCCCTCCTTGTCTTCTAGAGTATAGTTCCGACATGCAATTCATTGTACAAGACATTCAATGTGTGAACTTTCTAACGGTGGTTTTCATTCATTCTAATGCGCTCATTTTTCGGACTAAAAATGGCGATTCAAAATTCAAAAGTCAAAACGTTTTATTTTCAAAACTGGATAACAAAATAACCAATTTTGCATTGATTGCTATTTGCGATCCGACACATGATGAATATGTAGAGACGTTGCTTATGATCACCCATTGGGATTGATAAAGAATACAACTCGCCAGTGTACATGCGGAAAATTATTCTTCAAAACTAGCCATTTCAATGCATACTTCTATGAAATGGCATTATGCAGCTCTATGTGGTGACTTCAAATGCTACTGTGAAGAAGTAACATGATTTGCAGATACCTAAAGAATGCACATGATTTAGAAAAGACACAAAAATGATTGCCTAAGTGTGCTGCTACTTCTAAAACATTTAGTGCGTAGCACTTGCATAATATTAAAATTTGTGATGGTTTATATGATGTCTATGGAATAATCGTTGGTAATGATATGATTCATAGACTCATATTCACAAAAATACTTCACTTCTGCTGAAAGTTCGGTGTAGATATAGTGAAAGCAACTTTTGATAGATTACAGGAAGATAAATTCCAAGCCATGTTATTCCTAAATCATGAAGAAGAATTATCATCTTCATCATGATATACTACATGCATATTGCATCAACTTCCTTCTTAGACAAAATGTTTGGCAATCGATTGAAATCTAGAATGAATCTCTGAATCATCAGATAAGAATTGTCTGATTAAGAAAATAGAGAACTGTAAAACTGACTTCAGTCAATAGCTGAAATGATATTTGTATCAGGAAAGCAGCCATGCAATTAGTGCATTTTTCATAGAAGAATTACTTGAAGATGAAATATAGTATCGCAGATGAAAAACAAAAGGATGAAAGATGAAGCTGGCTAAGAAATGCATTTATTTTGGATTTTATAACAGAATCCCTTCTCTATGAAATATGATTGAGAAACTGTTTATATAGCTTCAAGGTCAGCATCCTTCATGAAAGTTTCGATAACCTGAAATTGAATGAAACCAATACATTCTGTTGTTTTCTAAACAAAGTTTTGTCTCGGAGATATAAATCTTGATAATAGTGATCAAAGCAAGTAATAGGTTTCCTTATGTGTAATGTTATGTATAAGTGAAATTATGCAAAGAAACAAATTGTGTTATTAGATGCGACTGTACACTGCAGCTATATCACTTAATTCTTATGCTTTTCCTAATGACTTAGAAGGTGCGAATGTCGTAATTGTTTCTGCAAAGTTATGATTACTTAACTGCACTCATGAATTGCTCCATCAATTGTGATATCTTTAGTTGCACATGTTCCTAAAGCAGGGGAAAGTGTTGGAATAAGAAATGCTCACGAGGCATTAATTGGCGTTTTCGCGGCCGAGAAAGGTTCATTTGGGCTTGAAATAATAACAAACTGAACTTAGCTTTAATGATGACCTGATGAATTATAATGACCTCAATACGTAATATATGTTTTGGGGACGGAATGGGTTGATTTCCAGTGAAAAAGGAAGGAAAAGCGTTAGCCATCATATGTCGGAGAATACGTCAATTATGTGATAAAGGAGCACAACTTCTAGCAATAAAATTATGAAAAAATGAACTATTGAAGCCTGCTGAGCAACGGAAAAAATAAAAGCTTTAAACTAACAATAACTCTCTGTTAATGACCTTGGAGCAATTAAAACTACCATCTGCTTTGCTTTCAAGTGTATTCATCAAGCGATTTTTCTTAATTTTTACAATCGCCAACTGTGAATGTGTGTCCTTCATGACCTTTCTACATTTGTAGTTAAGGGGAATTGAACCAGTTTCGAGTATCAGTCTTACATAAAAGATCATCTGTTAACAGTTTACATGTCGAAGTCATGACATTCTAATTCGGTCTGAGACACTTGATTTTGACAGGAAAAGCAAGATGAAATCACCCTATCGCTTACTCAACCAATTACCGGAAGTGGACACGGAAAGTGAAGCAATGCAAATAACATCCCTTCCACACTCTTGATAAGCACCTATCCGGTGGCCTAATGGCTATACAGTATGCCTGCACGACCTCTAGCTCCAACGTCGGTGGTTCGAACCAACCCACGACTGATAGCTTACAGGCCGAAGCATGTCCCGTGGTGGCTACATCTGTTGAGATTCGATAAATTCATCAATTGCCAGACTACTTGTTAAAAACCGCCCTTATCCATTTCAGCTCCTTGTGACAACAAATTGCCGATGGGTGCAAATAGTCAAGTTTCATATGTCAGTCTTGAGCATGGATCTGTAGCTCACTATGAATGCACATTAGGTTTTCGTCGAGCCTCAGGAAGCAACCGGATAAGTTGTCAATTTGGTACATGGATTGGAGAGCCACCAAGTTGTAAACCAAGTAAGTGAATAGAAATTTGAATATTTTCATGAATATAACGCTAGCTGGATGCTTCATTCTATCAATTTTGAAATTGCTCTGAAGGTTATTTGCAATACCAATTCTCTGTTGTCATGATGATAGAACCTCTCTCTGTAAATGTTACCATGATGACAAAACCACATCAAAATGTTCACATTTTTTACTTGTAGGAAAAGTATAAGAAAATGGAAACGTTTAGGAAGAGTATATTGCAATATTACAGTTCAGATATCAGAGCCGCAATATGCTGTAAGACTGAGAGTCATAGAATATTGCAGCTCTGATATCTGAATTATAATATCATTCGGTTAAGGTTATCTATGATTGAACCGCAATATGGTAAATCGGTATATATATATATATATTGGGGTTCAATATGCCAACCTTAACACAATCTACATGTACCCCCATAGTTTGCATTGCATCCACCATTGAACGAGCTTTCTTAATTTATTTGAAGCAAGAGACTCGAAGCTTCGAGTGTTTAAGCAACACTGACAGTGAGCACGAAAGGCCATGCGGTATTCCTTCATGATATTGAGTTCTCGCACTAGTGTGAGGAACTGCAATGATATCTTAATGCGTTCAATACATGGATTGTCAATGCAAGAACCTTTTTTAATGCACTGATAAAAATGCAGGGAACTGCAATATCATGCTGGAAATATAAATGCTGGGAATATAAATTATATATAATATATAATCAATAGAATCTATCGTGCAGGAAATTTCTGGCGCTTTAATTTTGATTTCTTCTGTAGGTAGACTACGGTCCAGAAGTAAGCATGGTGTTGGAACTTTGCTGCTTAATTGTTTCTTTTAGTTATGCGAACTTGCAAGTTCATCATTGCGGAAATATTATAATAGAATATAACTATGCGATTAGTCTTTTACATACAGCTATCTAACTGTAAAATCACTTCTTCGTATTTGTCGAATGATATTGCTCATTCGGCATATAGTAACATTATTCAAGCCCCAAATCTTATAAAAATCATACATACCTTTTTTAAAAGTACCAATTCAGAGCTTAAAATTTGATATTATAATTCAGATAAAATCTCTTAACCTTTATCAGGCCAAGCGTATACAAATTGTCAACTTTCGCATTTCAAAATTCTGTAGAAGTAACACTAATAGGGGCACCAAGCTGAAATTCATGGACGATGGGTACTTTTTACTGCTATTTCCTGATATCACACTCCCGAAATTATTGCTACATTACATTTTATGATTTTATGAGACTTCACTTAATCAGGCCAAGCGTTTACATTTTGTCAACAGCGACAAATTAACCACTTTTAGATATTTTCATGGCTCTTATTTGTCTGTAGCACTGATTGGGGTACACCGTTTCGGTCGTTATCGAATGACGTACCTATTGGAAGATTGCTGGAGTAGTTCATCTCAAAACATCGACGCATCTTCTCTCAGAAAATCCACTTACTGTCAAATGAATGACATGTGGAATACAAGGGTCACAATATGCAAGCTGGTCTTGTATGCGAAAGAAGTCGCGTAATTCGATACTAAATTCTCCTAAATTTGCTACTCGCAAAGCCTCTATATGTAGCACGCTGCGTGGCACAATAACACTATCAGCATATTGCAACATTCTTGTAAAGATGAAGTAGGCCTAGGCTTGTTGAATCTGCCTGATATAGGCCTACTGGACAGAACATCTTCATATATCGCTATTTTTACCTTGAATGGTGCAACTTTTGGTTGGGAATCACATTTATAGGAGCCATGATAGCAAATTGATGTAAAACCTATTAAACTGAAATCGACGAGGGGACAAGCAACTCATTCGACGGTTTCTCATCCTTTTATGGTGCCAACAATGTTATTTTGCTTCTGTACGCTGTATGCACCAAAGCGCAACAAAATACAATCGATGTGGAGAAATGTTTCCTCTTTTGTATTCCACTTTTAGTGTAATAGTGAAGAGGCCATTTATCTTTTTGGATTACAACAAAATTCAGTTCGTTGTGCATGCGTGGTCAATGGATATCGCAATCGCAACATGATCCAAGTAGCAGTTGCTGTAATGGTTGTACAATTTACAAGAAAGATGCTGAAAGTTTGCAAAACTAATCATGCTTTCATAGAGCGATTAGCGTTAGAATATGAAGAAAAACATGTATTTTCAAGCAACTTCGACAAGTCTCAATTGCTATTGTAAGGAAGATGGGATCCTATGTTTGTTGAGCACTCATTAACTAGCTGATCATCTAAATTCACCTACAAACCGATCTGAAGTCTGAACATGCTCAACATGCAGCTTCTGTACTGCGGTCCTGTTTTTGTCAATCTCCCTGGCTACCTTCTACGCAAAATTACTGCAGTTGAAAAGCGAGCCTCCCGCATAATACTCCCACGTACAACACCCTCCTTGAAAGAAATTGTTGCTCCCTAATCAAGATGATAGCACATGACTCTCTTCACCCCCTTCGAGAGTGCTTCATCCTCCGGAATCCTATCCCCCGTAACCCCCTTCCTATTGCTCCTCACTTCGCCAAAACCATCAGACTCCAATCTTCCTTCACACTGTTTTGTTCACCCAGATACTTGTAATTCCTCCATGCTTCTGTATTTTGTCTCTTTTACTGTCATACATGTCTACTGAATCATTGTTGTGGACTAATAAAGATTATTATTATTGTTATCCTCGCCTTTTGCGGGTGCATGTGCAATCATGCTTGTAAAGTAACAAGTTGTTCCCGTCACCGACGTCAAGATAAAAATTTTTGCAAAGTTGTCAATGAATGTTTCTTGGGACAAGTGCTTATATAGGCCTATTATCACCTAAGCTTAATTTAATGATCGGCATTGCCATCAACATGAAAATCCAAGACTTAATGATAGGAAAGCAAGAATTTGTATAAACTGAACAAAATAGAGCAAAATGCAGACTAAATTGCTCGTACCCTGGTTTCACTAGCATCAAAATTATAACCAATTATTTATAGTAGGCCTACGCTTAAAACTGCACGTCATTGCAAGCCTACTGTGTATAGTATATTTTACATATTTGATCATTATATATCAGCACTTGTGATAATCTGTCATTGCCATAAACATTCCTTCCTTATGAAATAAAATTAATGGTCAATTTCTGAAAAATAGGTTGTTGACAAAATGTAAACACTTGGCCAACAAAGGGTCCCGAAAAACCTAGCCTGACAAGGGTTAAAACGCTGCAATTTTTATAGGCTAAATCATATGAATGTAAGTGTATGCAACAGTGCATGAAAAGGAAGCTTGATGAGTCTTGTGCTGAAAACAAAATCAGAAACTGTACCAATGAGACGAAAATTATATCTTCTATATGATGTAGCCGCCGTTGTTGTGAGTTGATTACTTTAATCGCTATCTTCAATTTTCGTGACCATTCCAGTGGCTCTCTAAAGTGACCACATGACTTTTGGCTGGGGTATAGGGAAGTTCATAAGTATACAGCATGCTGAAGGTGTTGATGCAAGGATTAATTCCAGTTTATTCGAAGCCTGAGAAGCAGAAGGAGCACTGCCATAACTAGAGCAGGGATGTTGGGTGAACAGCAGGAAAGTAATTATAGACTACTAGCTTTGTTAGTGTTTTTATTGTATAGTGTCTCTTCCGAATTTCTTTCGTATTTCGACCTTCTGTTCTGTGAATGAGAGGATTCGTGAACACGGATATATCAAGCAAATTGCGAGTGAAGCTGAGGAACTGACGGGTTTCAAAGTTTCCATCTCAATGAAGTTAGCCGTCCTCAAAAATTAATTTTTATCAATTAATATTTACTAATTATACTAATCATATGGAAGACAAGAATGAAGCCAAAACATCGTGCTTGAATATGGTCAACCGCTTCAAAACTCCAGTTTGTTCAGAACATTGGTGCTAACATGGGTGCAACCAAGTGATCAACTAAACTGCTTTTAACCCATTTATTCGTGTATAAATGACTATGATGCATTGTATATGGACCGTAGCTTAGCAGATAAGAAAGACCACCTTTATCACCTTTATGAATGAACTGCATTTAAAGGTGTATGATGCGAGCTTAGTATAATCAGAATCCAGACCAACGGATCAGGCCTTTCCAGCAAGTAACAGGAGGTAGGAACCCGAATGGCTCGATTCAATCGTTGATGTTCATAGCCGATATGACACAACTTTTGAAAATTCGCCGATTCTTTGTTTCTGGAACATGCAATTCTATGTACTTTTTTATCATCAATTTTATCAGAATATTTTATTTAAGTTTCGCTTCCATTTTCCTTGATTTCATATGATTCTACGAAAGATGAAGCACTGTTAATATTTTCAGATACATGTCGGCGACCACCTATTCCGAAGCATGGGATGATTTATTTAATCGGAGAGCAAGGAAGGTGGTTATATTCGACACCAATAATTCGTGTTTTGCATCATGATGTGATTGAATACAAATGCAAGCAGGGCTACTACTTGACTGGAAAAAACAAAGCTACTTGTCATTATGGAGAGTGGCGACCAGTGAATTCGACTCCCGTATGTAAAAAACTAGACAACTCATCATCTAAGGATCGCATGGAAAAGATAATTTGATATTCTTTTCTATGTTTCCCTGGAAAAGTGCATGTACATATCAAACTTGTTCTAATCATTGCAAATATCAAAATGTATTAGGATTTGCTTTACTTTTAATAATAAAAACTTAAAAAGAGAAAGAAGTTTTACATAATTGCACTGTTTCGATAAAAGACAATTGAGAGAATCGGAAATGATGTGGAAAGTACCAAGTATAGTACCACACATTAAATGTATTTCCAGTCATACCGGCATCAATCTCCCCTTGTCGAAATAATTAATATTCATTAATTACAATGTATTATTTAGAGAAAAATATTATCGTTTATAACATCATGTTAGCCTATTGTATTAAGGCCAATCGGTTAGCGCATAACACTTAAACCTGAAGAGGACCTTGTTGATATAGTCAGTAACCACGCGCGCGGTAACAATGTACTTGGTCACATATTCATATCAAAGAAACTAACGGAAATAATTTATATCAAAACACGAATGTTATCTATAAAACACCTACTGGAAGCTCTGATCACCTTTCAATATATCTGATTCCCTCTTCCCAATCCAGCAACATGACGAATAAGCAATGCCGAACTACAGTATATATGATTTTAGATAATCGAATACTGATTGTTTACGAATGCTGCAATCTGAAATTGATTGAGATTATTTAGAGATTCTTTTGATCAAATCATTTGTGACTTTAGATGCATTGTTGAATTCCTTTACCTTCAGCAGTATTCTACCTACCTGCTTTGATCTCAGCATACACAAAAAACTTGTATTTACGAGGTACTGAAAGGGACAAAGATTGGTTGTCATGACTAACAAAATCCCTAATGATCGTTGGGATGTCTGCCGCTGTGATGAGTGGGATAGACAACTCTCGGAAGGAGGAAGTTAAAAAGGAAATCGTGAAGTCAAAAAAATTTCGCAAACCGAATGAAACCCGAAAACAACGGAGTATGGAAGATAGTCACAAAATAACAGGCAAAACAAAACATGGAGCTCTGAAGAAACTGATCGAATTCAATCTGAAATCTGAATCCAACTGAAACCATTCAAATGAATTGAATCCTGAGGAAATTGCAAACAAAATCGCCATCAATCTAGAACTTAAATATCATAGTGACGGAATTCAAGTTTAAGATTTTGATGATGACGATTGGAATGTGAATATTACGAAGGAAAGCGTTCACAAAAAAAACTGAAAACACTGTCTTCGAAGAAATCCACTGGCTATGGAGATAGTACCAATCTTATAAATGATGAAGTGGCCGATTATATTGTTTCTCAAATGAAGAGAATATTTGAAATTTCTGTGCAGCAGCGAATTTTCCCTAGTGCATGGAAATAGTCAATCATATGTCAAAAGCATCACCTCTTCCATCGATAATGTTTGTCAGATTAGCATCCTTCCAACAATGTCAAGAGCATTTGAAGAAATTATCTTACATTTTAAAAGTACTTATTTGAAAAATTCCTGGTACACCATAGGAGCAGTCAACATGGTTTCCAACCTGAGCACTCCAATCCACAACATCTGCTTTGGTAGAGCTTCTCGATAATGCACTAGAATGCCATGATGATTTATTATTTGATGGAGTCGCTATCATCGCCTTCGATACGACGTCAGCTTTTTATTCGTCTAATTGATCATTCTCTAATACTGCAGAAGTTTAAGAACTTTGGATTTCCTCTGGGCTTCCGTAAGTGGCTAAAATCCTATCTGAGCGATCATCGATTTGATGTGAAAATTGGAGATTTGATCTCGCAAGAGCTACCAACGTTAGAAGATGTACCTCAAGGAGCAGTGTTCGGGCCGTCGATTTTTTCGAGTGATCTGGTGGCTGAGTCCTCAGTCACCACATTATTGAAATATGCAAACAACATCAATATGATTATCCCTGTAAAGAAAGACGGTGACACAAAGAAGAGTTTTCTTCGAAGAAATATGGAATATTGAGGAAACGTAGGTAAAATCGACTTGTCCTCATCAAGCAGTATTGCGTATTGCTATAATCACAATAATTTTTATTGCTTGACACCAGGGCTGTGGAGCCGATGCGTTATCTCATCGGCTCCGGCTCCGGCTCCGGCTCGGCTCGGCTCGGCTCCGGCTCCGGCTCCGACTTCAAATTCAGGTTCTATCTATGCTGGTTATCCTGGATCCGTTGAACGGGTTTTTGGATAACGGTGTGGCCTTTAGAGGCTTGCTACAATCATCAAATTAGTTTTCATTAACAAGCAACGACTTAAGTTAATAGCAAAAATGATAATAGCCTAATATAATGACAAATAACATACTTGTCATATATTTTTGCATGAATTGACTATCTCTGAAAGATAAAATAAAGTTATAGCCAGGATTGGTTAAATTAGATAAAGATCTCCCGCACTGGCTAAATATAAATTGGCCTAGCCTGCAACCAGTCTACTACGAGGCTACATTAAATAAGACCACATGAGTGATGATGATATACCTAATTAGCCGTCACAGGGGCCGAATAGTAGTATAAGTTTTTTACAAAGCTTGAATATGAAACTGGATAGCGTATGCCTCTAAATAGCTTATAGGGCCTGTATCTACTCGAACATGAAAGGGTATCGGCTATATAGCCAAATATACCGTATCAATAAAGATATCAATTGCTTTATTGAATATTAAAGTGTATATAGGCTAGCTTAGGTTGTTATTGTTATTTGTTATTGCTTTTATTCAATAGTCTGTTAGTCCATGAATAATATGATCGGTGGGTAGCCCACGACTCATCATCTGTAGAAATTGTAATTTAGATAGCCTCATTACAGTGTAGGCTAGAAATGTACAATTGAAAATTATACTTAAAAAAATTAAAAATATCTAATTTAGGACAAGTTTTGTAATTCTATGCAGCATACTTAATAAGTTAAGGCCTAACTTACATTATATTAATTTCGTATTTTTCATTATGGCGTAAAGTTGCACTAAATAATTCATCAATGATTCATGTATATTATTATATTCAATTTATATATAACACATTGCCACTATTCCTCTGATGATGGTTAGGCTGATGAAACTGAACTCGGAGTATCACACAGTATGTTGCAGGGTGCTATGCATAATAAAAATTTGACTGCGAGCATCGAGCAGAAATCCCATCTACTTTGCTAGCTTTCGAATGCGCGTGCGGTTTAATGTCACAGACAATAGAAAATGGAGGTCAAAAGGCGCCTTTATTGAGAGCGTCTCAGTCTTTTTTTATTGTTTACATATAAGTCAGCATGATATCAGCATAAGGTGTTGACAGACGGAAAAAATAATAATGAAAATTCTTGAAATCTGGGGGAATGACATTTGGTGAAATATTATTACACGATACGGCTCTTGTGCAGTCCTCCCCCCCCCATTTTTTCTCTGGTCAAAAGATGCAGCACCATTGGATGTCCGTTTCAGCATCACCGGTTTGAGTGAAGCATTCCGTGCTGTTGTAAAAATCTACGTGGGTAATTGCGATGTCATGCTGGTCGCAAACTTCGTCAGCAAGTCAACATTGTAATTTGCCTTCGGGTTTTTCGCATTGAAATATACCCTTTGAATTTTGAAGTCAAAGGAAATTCATTGTGAATGAGATACCTTTAATTAAAATAATAGGGCGCCACTAGAAGTGGCTGGGGATCGCTTATTGCTATAGCCATGTGAGGACTTGTAGTCAGGTCATTCGTGTGAGTGTGAAGAGTTATCCCTCCAATCAAAATTGATCAAATTGAATAATCGATTGTTTTGAAAAATGTAGGTGGGGGGACTGCACAAGAGCCTACAATACAATCTAAGGAAATTGGCATTGTCACAGATACCAGTAGCTTCTGCCAGTAGCCATACCTATAGATGGTAACCTACATAGTAACCGTATTAGATTTAAGACATTGCGCAAGAAATGTAGCTATATTATCTTTGCTGACTGAACTGGAAATGTGTACATAAATGACTGGCGACTTGTCTCTAGGAATCTACAATCATCTAGTTAGCATGCATATAACAAGTCTTCAAATTAATGGATTTTGGAGAATATGTTGTCAATATGGAAATTAGTCTTACGAAACATATGCAATAAAAAAATATTACACATGTGTGTAAATATACTCGTATAATAAATATAATACAAAAGAAGGCGGCAACTGCAAAGAAAGATATCGTGGAGGACAGATCATTGGTATACTTAAAAGACATATCTTTAGATTTCAAATGATTTAATTTTTTTATGATGCCAATTAATAACATTCAAAATTCTAGATTTATATCAAAACTCAAACTATCGGAGCCGGAGTCGGAGCCGGAGCCGGAGCCTTTGTGATAAATCGGCTCCGACCAAAACCATCGGCTCCTTAAGGCTCCGGCTCCGGCTCGGCTCCGGCTCCACAGCCCTGCTTGACACACAATACAAATGTAATTCGGTGAGTGCAATTACAAAACAAAGAAGCGCGTTGCACGCGAAAGGTCACAAAAAGTCGGATTGATCCAGGAAAACAGAGTGCACACTGCCACACTGCCAAGCGAGACAGACGTGGGATATTTTCTACTCTTCCACTTCCTATTCCCGTTGTTTTAAAATTGCAAACCCTTGAAATTGTTCTCAACAACAAGTTGACGTGGGAGATAATGCTTCCCACATTTTATCAAAGGGTAATGGAAGATTCTTCATCTTAAGAAAATTGAAGCAGTTTTTGACATCGGTTGAACTACAGCAAGTTTACATCGTATTGATCCGCTCAATTCTGGAGAACTCCTGCCCTGTCTATGTGTCACCCCCGAAGAAACTTGAAAGTAAACTACAGAGACTAGACACTCTTACGCATCGGTATATAGGCCGTCAGAGACGTGACAGTTCACCTAAAGCAACAACACTCTACTCACCATCATAAGAGAGAAGATCCCCAAACGACTCTTCCTGAAGCCAGCTGGTTCTAAAAATCATCTTCTGAACAAGTGCATTTAGAAGCGCCTGCAACACAGTAAGTACTTCACATCTTCGCATGGATTTTCGTATTTCCAATGTCCATATTACACAGTTGCTGGTGTCAACGAGTCTATCTAATAGAAAATAAGCTTCATCAGCCCAAAGAATATTTGACAGAATTTGCTCATTCTCCAATAACCGCTAACCGAATTCCAGACCCGTGCATTTATCTTGGTCACTTATCGTCTGCGCTCAGGATATTCGGAAAGGACGCATCCCTAATTGGTGAAGGATTCGTAGGACTCGTCGCTGATCGGTGGTGCTTTCACGTTAGAAATAGAATTTCATCTGTTTAATCACTGATCTTAATCTTCATTAATCAAAATAAGTTTTAGCTTCTGGAGTCTTCAACACTACATTTTGAATGCAGATTGGTCATATGGATTTGCAGGAAATGGGATATGTTGCGCAGCTGCCTCGAGGCTTTCAAAATATTGTCTCAGACTCGATGTTTTATGAATAATCTTTAAGTATTTTTCAGATATCTCAAATGTAAAACTTTTGGAAATATGACTTGCGCTTGTCTGGGAGCAGTTTTGCTATCGCTGAATGCATAATTGAATTTTCACGGCTTTCAAATGATGTAATGTGCACTATCTACATGACTCAAATTAATGGAATAAGATAAGTTCTGAGTCATTTTACATTTTGCAGTGACTTAAGAATTATACTGAATACTATTTATTACCAAAGGAGTTTTATTATAAGTTCATCATATACCTCTCTAACATGAAGCAGTTTTTCGAGATCCATTCAAAAATCTGGTATAAACGAAGAATTAAGGCAACCAAAAGCAAATTACTCCAGAGATCTGCAAGTGAGATGGATCGAGGAGACTTTGAAGAGCTCATATGCGAGGAATAGGAAGAATTACATATAGTGTAAAGCAATAGCAGCAAATAACCAGTAAAGTTGGGAGTTATTCACTAATACATTTTCTTTAAAGCAATCTTCGGAGGATGAATGAATGATTCAATCGAATGTTTGTAGTTTCTTCCTTGACGTGGTTGGTTGAGTTCCTTTCGAAATCCGTGTGGTTCATAAGCACCGAATGTGTCGAGAGTTGGGGCCAATATCTGCCAAGTTGCACCATCTCCAAGACTTCTCAACTCGGCTATTATTGCATTCATCAGTGAGCTCTTGAAAGAGAGCTGCGTTCCGGTACTCTGTCTGCTTATTTCATGCCGTCAAGGACGCTTAACTCCCTCAAAACCTCAAAAGGCCGCATTAACTTATCTTGCCGACCGAGCTTGGCCCCACAGTTTGCAATTGCACATTCATATAAATTACAGGAAAAATTCCTTACTCGCCTATCTGCTATTGCAATAAAAGTTTATTTGCAAAGAAAGTTCTTGCGGTAACCCGTTTCACAGTGAGCTGTAGTGTACATCGCTTACTAACACCGTAAGAAAATCTAGTCAACGACTTCTTCCTTTTATGTCAAATGTTTTTGTAGGAATATAATCGATCAATTGCAAACCATTATGAGTTCGACAAAATATAAAAGTAGTAAAAATAGAGATACAAAAAAAGGTATAGAGAAAATCAAAGTCTATATGTCTTTTTTTGGTGAAATCGTAAAATGAGAAATCTGGAGACATACTTCTGTTTGTCCAGGACAACTAGCACTCTGCAATCTTCTAGTAGACTGATTCTTTGTTGTGAGAATCGTTATAATGCGCAGTAATAAAGTGCATTGCATGTTCGTAAGAAGACGCTTCATTAGTTAGTGGACGCTGATTTATTTTCTGTTTACAAACCATCGGTTAAGCAGGAAATTTTGACATTAAAAATAATTTGTGAGAGCACATTTCTATAAATGAGAAATATCTTGGTAAGTGTATTAGTCGGAAAGCAAATGTCCTCTCGTGGGAAATTCAAGGAGAAAGCAGGAGACCACATTATTATTGATATTCCATGTGCCATCACTGAAGGTGAAAAAGGCCATCTTATAAGACAGATAGAAATAAGGACGATAATAAGATAGATCAAGCTTAACGAGTTCTCAAATTATCATGAAGAAGTGCTGTTTTTCTTATAAATGAAAATCAATTCGATTAATTAAGAAGATAAATTCGAAAGTGTCAACATGGTCTTACGTTCTAGCAATAGAACCGCACCCACTTTGAATCAGTCAAGGAAATAAGTGAAATTAAAAAAGAATAGAATTATGGAAGTAGTTTAAGAAGCAACCTATAGAATAAGGGGTAACTTTCAAATTGTATCTTGCAACCATGAATTACCGGAGTAGTTAACATGAATGAGAGAAATTGAATAATATCGAAAATAATGTATCGAATATACGAATACAATATGCTTTTATGAGATATTTGAGCAATCCTTATTGAGATATTGAAGTGGGCTTCATTATCCTTCGGCAGTCATTCATCTCTCGCATCTCAGACCTACAACTTCGATGTTTCCACTCACCGAAGCACGATGGGAAAATGACGAATGTTGCAATTTCTTGGCAACCTGTCATGTAAAGATCTTCCATATACTTATTTCTGAAATCAAACTTATATTTAAATGTTTCCAACTCATCATTTTATAAACACTGGATTCGCTTCATTGCACAGTAAGATAATTATTGCCTTTCGAGTTTTCTTCTTTAATTTCCCCAGTACTGTGGAAGTGAATACACTCGTGTCTGAGGTTTGGGTGAAAATGTAAGTTTGGAAGATGTGAAAAGTAGAAAGTTCACGTATACGAGCAACTCCTTCATCCTCACGCCTATCTTGGAACACAAAATCTTGTTTTCATCATGCATCAACTTGCTGGAGTTTTTCATAATAGAAGTTCTGATTATTAAATTGATTTATTATCTTCACACTGATGGAAAAGTAGCAATGATGAAAGTATTGAAGTACAAAGGCACATCCTTTGAATTTGACTGATTCTTAGAACCGTAATTGACGCACTATTGTCTAATAGACATTGGCACTTTTGCCTTATGTCATCCTCTTTCAGGTACGTCTAACTGCTCCCAAACTTAATGCAGAAGCGGCATTAATTTTCGGGCTATCAGTAATATTTACAGGTAATTAGACGTCAGTCATTGTATGCTATATCGATCATTATTAACTGATGAGACATTTCAAATTATGGGACAATGGGGGGGGGAGTTGGCCCTTAAGTCTCAGTTAGTAATTTAGTTGTCACATTATACCAGTATATCAGCAGCAGCTTACACGCAATCCCATTTAGCATGTGGATTACATATTTTAGCAACAATGTTCTTAATTTTTCATTGAATAATGAATGAGCAAGCGTTTAGCTGAACACAAATTGATAGCTTTTGCTTCTTTTAAGTTTATCACTCTCCTAATCTATGAATCACATAACGTTCGCACGTGTAAATATTAATATTTTATAGGCTACTCGTACTTTCAATGTGAATTTTGTCACAAATAGAGGCCATAAATGGCTCATTTTCTGAAAATTGTGAGGTCATCAGAAGCAAGCAAATTTAGACCTTCTGATGCGAAATTAATACAGCGAACTTAAGAAATTACTTTTATCTTTCCGACTTGCTTCCCGGCATCATAATTTGTGGCAGCTTATGTAAATATATATGTAAATAGATTCAATGAGCGAAGTGCTCGTACTGCTTGCATTGAAATTTGAGTTTCAACACTTCGCTAAGTGCTTTATATTACCAAAATTTATCTAGGTTTTATTTAGGTTTGTTCCGAATTTTCAACTGAGGATGAATACCAATATCTAACTATTCTATTTACATTGTGCTTGCAAAAAGCAGCATTTATTGATTATTGGAGACGCACTAACTTAGGCGATTCGCCAGTGCTGTGTGTTTATAGTGATATGTAATGAATGTCCGTCGAAATGTCTCTAACTTGCTAATTGCAAATCTGAATAAACATACCTAGATTACTTGGATGGCCATGGATTCAAGTCAAAACGAAGCGCACATCTTTTGCAAGACAGTTTGATCTAAAGTTAATTTTGGAAAATCATGAAATTAGCCCACACTCAGACATTGTGAACGGCGGTCCTATGATCATGCTGACTCTCAGAATCAATTTCCGCTGTTAATAAAATATCCCTTAGCGTCTTCATATTCGGAATTTTTTAAAATGGACGTGCGCATCGTTATATCACAGCTGGCGAAGATTAGCCAAATCCTTCACGACAAGGATGGAAAGACAGTTTAATGGGTTGTATCTCTCCACACTGACCACGTCATCCGCTTCAGCAGGAATCATTTCCTCTGACCTTTAATCGACGCACTTGTACGGAAGGAGGATTTCAGCCTCAATTGTCGTTCCTTTCAAATTTCTATTAGTCAATTTGAAACGACTCATCGAAAAAGCTCTTTAAAACACTCATTGTAAATTTGATTGACCGTTACTCTAAATCTTTCTTAAATTCAGTTTTGCTGCTCGGCAAGAAACACGTGATTGAGACGTGCTTGATAATGCAAAATGAAACGTTAAGAATATGCACCAATTATCTTGAAAAGTGATAATTTATGAATTGCAACTATCTGTTGAGGGCAGAAATTCAAAGATATCCGAAGTCGCAGCCTTTGCTTGAACCATTGCTCACCTCAAAATCAACTATGACAATATACGTGCCGGTCAGTCTACTTTGGTAGGACGAGCAGGCGCCTTTCAGTCAGAGGACGTGAACACGTGCCAAAATGGCCTGTAGTTGGTCGCACTGGCGTCAGCCAGTCTGCCATTACAGATCACGTGCTTCTTCGTTCTTGTGATCGTGAGAGTTTGCTGGACAATTTTCCATTGTGTGTAAAGCACGTCATGATCGTTTGCTGCGAATTTCAGAAGCTATGCATATTAAGCGTTACAAGCCTGATCTCTGTAAGCAGAAGGATCTACTGATTGACCTTCTCTTGCCATGGTTAAATGTGTTCACACTTAGCTTGTTCTTTATGTCTGAACTTTTAATTGTGTCTCATTCCGGGTTTTCCACTGACGAGACCGGCCGAAAGGACCTCTGGAATAAAACTTCGCAATGAGCAGCGCGCTGTTTTTCCTCTACAATTTGACAATATTTCCAAAAAAATCATACATATTTTCCAATGTTCAATACATTGCAAAGACGTTTCTTTCGGAAACTCAAAGTGTTTTGCAAGTTCATTTTTATGGAAATTCTAAAATTCAAATACTCAGAAAAGGTGAATACTTTTTCTCTGAATACCAGTTTTGAATACCAAATCTGCATCATGTGTGATATCACGACCAGATCATATCTCTGTCGCTCTTTCAATTTCATGTAGGATTACTTTTCAGTAGCAAGGAAATAAACACTGAAGATATTCCTTAGCCGAATTCAGGAGAATAATAATCTATGCGGACATTTTTTTCTGTATGAATTTGCTTTGCTAGTTAAATTCTTTTCTTAAGGGGTTTCATGAGTGACACGGGTAGAACAAAAGAAAAAGAATCTCAGGTCCGACTTTATCTGATGTTATGATGAAATGTTTCAAGTTAAAAATGCCACAAAGTAATTAAGCATGCTTTCATAGCATGTAATTCGACAATCCCATGTCGTGTGCATTCGGAGACACGTGTGAAGGACTTACAAAACTCAACTGCTTGGAGAAGTATCCTGTCTTCCCTGATAAAAAATCTGAGTACAACATAGCAATGTGAGGATGATCTGGTTGACGCACATACGGTGCAAATTTCTTGAGCGCAAATTCTTATGCGAATCCCTTATTTCGGAATGTTAGGCAGTTTTACCCGTAAGCTACACCTTTCTCCTTAGATTACAGAATACAAATGCATTAACACCCCGCTTATACGTAAAAGATGCTTCTCTACCAGACTTCGATTTACGAAATCACTGTCCCGCTCATACATAAAAACAAATAAAGCTAGAGCTTTCACATATCCCGTTTCCGTTTTCTACAGCACTAGTAGGGGTGCTTGGGGGGGGGCCGTGTTCGGAGGTTGAGGTAGTCAGGTCAGGACGCACTTTTGCTTGTGGCATTTTTGTGCAGATTGGACCTAGATACACCGATTTTGGGATGTCTGCTCTGGATCTTCTCTTGCGAAACTGATTTTTTGTCAATTTTTTGAATTTTGGCTCTCAGGAAAATTAACATGAAATATGGAGGTGCGAAATACGAATTTTTGATGCCAACATGAATGCAAAAGTCAACAAACTGGATATCATTCGAATTCCTATGACAAGACCATCATATCGGAGCAATGAAACAATGGGAAATTAAGGGATGCATTCATGTCCTAATGATTTATTCATTGTCTATTATATATTTTTTCTTGTAAAAATCGCTGTTTAGAACTTCAAATTAAAAAGAAAATGTTGTGCAAGCGCTGCTCTCATTTTTGATATTTTGCAGTCTAAAATGCACTGATGGAAAAAATGCACAAAATGGATATATCTACTAGGTGTTTCAGTGAAACCTGGTCAGTTTCAGCGGGTTCGTGTAAATTCAATTATAAATCTATAGAAGTCAATGCCAGTACAAATAATAAACAATACTGGGAAACTTCATGTTAGAAAACTTCTTTTGAATAATTTCATCAATATAGGCTGTAAATAACATTGATATTATGTATGTGATAAGTCACACAATTTTGGAAGCCCACAATACGGCCATTACTGTTGGACTCGCACATAAGCCACGCGGCGGCTCCGTGCGAACGGCTCGCACGAAAGAGAATATTGAGCGCGTTGTTGATGCCGTCGAACAGCAACCGGAGACTTCACAGAGTAGACTATCAGCGCAGCTAAACCTTTCAGTATCCACCATCAACCGGATTCTTCACGAACGCGGTTTTCATCCCTATCGGCTGCGCCATCGTCACTCCCTTAACGATGAAGACTTTGAGTCTCGCGTTGACTTCACCTCGGAGATCCTTCAACACCTTGAGCAAGATCCCGATATCTTGAAGCGCATTATTTTCTCTGACGAAGCTAACTTTCATGTGAACGGCCACGTGAACGGCTGGAACTACCGGTTTTATGCTCAAGAAAATCCTGGATTTGTTACCGATATGCCACTCAATTCGCCGAAAATCATTATGTGGTGCGGTGTCTCGTGGAAGCAGATTTTCGGTCCGTTTATCTTCAAAGACGAGAATGGTGCAGGAACCACAGTAAACGGATCAAACTATCGAGCAATGATCAAAGATTTCTTTCTTCCTCAATTGAAAATAATGAAGAATTTTGAAATGATTCTGTTTTTCCAACAAGATGGAGCTACGCCGCACACCACACGCGAAACTATCGACCTTCTGCGTGATGAGTTTTCCAACAATGTGATTTCTCGAAGAGGTGACATTCTTTGGCCAGCACGTAGTCCGGATCTAACGCCTCTAGGCTTCTGGCTGTGGGGAACGCTAAAACACAGAGTGTATTCCACAAATATTCGCGATGTGCACCATTTGGAGCAGCGTTTGCGAGAGGAAATCGACTCCATTTCGATTGAAGAGCGACAGGCAGCACTTCTCGCATTCAAGGCGCGACTCCATACCGTGTTGGAAGTTAGCGGACGCCATGTTGAATAAAACAACTTCTGTTGTTCCATTATTTAAAGCAATAAATTTTTACATTTAATTTCCATAGTTTTTAGTGTTTTACTCATAAATCGTGACGATAAATCGAACTCGTAAATCATAATAAAAACGACGTTCATAAATCGAACGAAGGCTGAAGAGCGCTCTCCAAATGAGAGCGATATCTATGGTGAATGTGTCGATAAAAGTAAATAAAAGTATACGGACATAAAATTCCCAGGTATTGTCTTTCGTTTGCAAAAAGTTCCGGTTTAACATCTTCATCATGGGTCAAATGGGAATCGATTGAAATCAACCAGGTTTGACTGAAACACCCTGTATATCCATGCATTTAAATTGAATAAAAGATTGCAGAGTGCCAGCTCTCCTGCACACTGAATAGAAGGTTGTTTTCAAACTGAAACAACTTACGCATTTTTGCCTGAGAAGCTGCATTTTGTCCTAAAATGACTCTAAAGTGCTACTTTGGAATGGCCCACAAGCTTATGACGTCCAGGATGCTTTAAAATCCTGAGTGACTACAAAGCATACTGTAACGGCATATAATCACAAAATATTTTAGTGTCAGTTCGCTGGAGCATAGGAAGGAAAGCAGTATCAATTGTCTCTACGCATAATGCTTCGCAATAGTGCAGTGTACTACCCTGTGTAAAAAATGTGTCGGCCCATTAATGGCCCAATGTCGACGTGTCGGCTTAATGTCGATGCTGCCGGCGGAGTGGTGGCTGATTGAGGGCAAATATTGAGCATGTAAAAATCATTTTTTCTGAAGAATATGAGGAGGAAGCAGTCTAAAGTGAACATGAAACGGGTCGGACAGTGAAATTATTCCTGAAAGTCAGCGGGACCCAAGCATATTAGCGTGCTAAAAAATTTTTCAAGATTCCAAGAAACAGTAAGAGAAGTAATCTGATAATATCTAAGAGAGAATAATCTGTTCATATTTTCTAGAAATTGGAAAAGAAATAATCCAAAGGTAAGAGTTTTATCTTTTAAACAACACTTTTTGATCTCTTTACTAAGACTTCTGGTGTTTTGGACCACCGGTACATGATGAAAAAGTTTCCATCTATCACGGTGCGAAAATGTGCTTAGAAATAAAGTCAGGTAGTGAAGTCAATACGCACTTTTGCTTTCCGTATTTTCTTGCAGATTGGACGTAGATGCACCGATTTTGGGTTATCTGCTCTGGATCTTCTCTTGCGAAACTGAATTTTTTTTATCGATTTTTAGAATTTTGGTTCTCAGGAAGATTAACATGAAATATGGAGGTGCGAAACACGTAATACGAATTTTTGATGTCAACACGAATGCAAAACTCAACAAACCGGATATCATTCGAATGCTTGTGAGATGACAAATATTTTGGTACCAAAAGCTTTGTCAAAGGGTCAATGGGTGCAGAGTTAGAGGTCAAAAGGTCATCGAGATGCCAACGCTCAAAAAGTTGAAGCATGAATGTTCATCACCCCCACCGACTAAACCAATAGCATGAATTTGATGCAGCTACTGTCCATTTTGAGTGTCCTATCTGTGTCGGTTTTTGAGGGTATTAGGGAAGTCACCGGTGATTTAGTTTTTCTCAACAGCCACGTTTGGCAAATTCAAAGCTGAGAAAAATTCAGAAAATTGAACAATTTTAGTCTTACAAGGCAATTTTTCATTTGAACATCAATATCAGTTGCAAAATCTGTAAATGGGATGCTCATTCAAATGTACACACCGAGGCAAATCTTTTGAAGCCAAAAGTTTTTTCATAGAGTCAATGGGTACAGAGCTAAGGTCATAGCAAGATGATGAAGCTCAAATTGGAGAAATATATTACATTCACATGCTGTAAATTAAGCAGTGAAGTTGATTTGGCTGACATGCAGAAATTGCAATGATTGAAATACATTATAAAGCTGTTACATCATTAGATGCAAATTTTGCTTATTTATTCTGTTGTAACTTTCTATCTTATAATTATTGATCCATGCATTACTTATCACGTCTCAGTAGTAGCGATCAATCTATTCTTGCGTTTGGTAATTCACTCAAACTGCGAATAATATTTCTTCGTGATCTCATTCACTTGGTGCGTGAGGAATTCAGTCTTGCATCTTACCTGACCATCTTGAAATGGAATATTCTTCATACTGAGATGATTGAGCAGTAAAATGAATCAAAAGTTGAAAGGTGAAGGTTGCAAGTGAAGATAATTTTTTTGCCATATTTTCAAGAATATACTGATAAACAAGGATGCATAGCTGCTTATCGGAAAACATTTTATCGATTGAATTGCTATAACGTATTCAATGAGCATGAAAAAATTGATAATAGGGCTTGAATGTTGAAATTTTCGCAATTTTCGCAATTTTATTTGCTATGAAGTCAAAGATGTGAAAATATATTGCGAGAAACATATTCTTAAATTATCTTTAGAATAGCAAGCAATTAATTTTCATTCAATATAAGCAATTTCAAAAAAACAATAATATTAGCTGAATGATAATTGACTGAATTTTTGTAAAAGATTTTGTAACTGAGAAAACAAATTCATAATGGCCTGTGGTGTATATGTGAGTACAATTCCTTTGTTGGCAGAGTACTGGCATGCTTACTTAGAATGACTAGCTTCAATAACTTATTTCCCCTTCCATAAAGGATTTTTTCACAACTTATTCATGCCTACTATGTTGGAATTGAGTATGAAATATATTCAATGCTACTAATTGAAAAATATAGCTACGCCTCTAAACGCTATCCGGATAATTCTCCAACCAATTCTGCATAGAAATCTGTCATGTTTTGGTACTGTCTGATCGTCGAAATTCACAGTAAACATTAGTGAGCACAAGTCATGCTTTTCATTTTCCCAATAAATTAAATTTTCTTCAGATTTCTATCTGTTTAATTTATATTTTGAGTGCAGATCTTTATTGGTGTACAAGGATAATTAATTCGAATTTAATTTCATTTAATCTAATGACCATATCGGATAATCGAATCGCATGATTGGATAATCGTAAATCGAAACTTGATTTTCTAAATTTGAATCGCATAATTGTCATCGAAACTCTGAGCTGGTGAATCGGATGATCACTAATCGGACTTTCTTTTTTTCGAATCGCGCCCACCTCTGTTACATATTGATTACAAATGTTCTATCGACTCACAATTTCTTTATACCTCGCTCAACTACCACTTCATTTTCTTCAAGAAGAGCAAATTTGCTGGTAATGTGTGTGCTTTGTTTTGTGATACCGGAACAGTTGCTCTGTCTACTGCTTTTCAGATTTAATGAAAATAATTTTCTAAAATTCCTGGAATTTAGATTTAGTTGACTACTGTCAAAATTTGTAAGTAAAACAATGGTTCTAGCATTTGAATTGACAGACTTAAAATATTTATTTATTCATTTATTTGGCTGTATTTATATAGCGCTGTACCCAAAGGAGGCTCACAGCACAAAACGAGTACAAAAATGCAAATCACAAGAAAAATAAAGTCAAAAGAAATTAAGAGAAAACTTTGTTCATGAGAATCTTTCTCCAGCAACGCTTGAAAGTCAATAAGCTGTTAGCATTTCGAATGTCTTGAGGGATGCTGTTCGACACCGTAGGGCCATTGAAATTGAGTGCCCGACCACCTCGAGATATTGACTTGATGGAGGGCACATCAAATAAACTATTGTCCTCAGATGAACGCAGATAGCGTGACGGGCGACGAATATGAAGCATCTTTGACATATACTTAGGTGATTGCAAATGGTATCTTTTGTAGCACAAGCAACCAACCTTCAGTTCAATGCGCCGAAGAATCGGAAGCCACTTCAGCCTCTTTAGGTATGGCGTAATGTGCTCACGGCGATTGACTTTAAGTACTAAACGCACACATGCATTTTGCACTTTTTGCAATTTCTTGAGTAGCTTGGATGGCACACCACAGAGAATACTATTGCAATAGTCCAACCTTGTAAATACCAATGAGGTAACGATCTTCTTTAACGCCTCTGTTGACAAATAGTGTCTGATAGAGTAAAGTCTTCGAATCTCAATGAAGCATGCTCTACATATCATGTTGATATGTTCATTGAATTTCAATGCAGAGTCTAGAACTACTCCAAGACATTTAACACTTTTGCTAACTTTGACCTGACTGTCACCAATCCGCAATTGAGAAATGGAGCAATGTGTATGGTTGAGAGTACAAAATACAATCGCTGTAGATTTGAGCTCATTCAGATGAAGCCTGTTGCAAGTGAGACAATGTTTCACATCATCAATGCAGTCTTCAATCAAACTGGTTGCAGTACAAATTTCACTCGGGATGGTAGACGTATAAATGAATATATCATCTGCGAAAAAATGATGTTTTACACCATGCCTGTCAAGAACACGCGACAGGGTCGACATATAAATACCGAAGAGAACCGGACCCAATACTGATCCCTGAGACACTCCATAGGGCATGATATAGGGTTCTGAATAAAAATGATTCACTTTGATGATCTGCCATCTATCATTCAAATACGACTTAAACCACGAAAGTACAACACCACTGAGACAGACATCAAATTGTAGTCGATGTAGCAGTATGTCATGATCAATGGTATCAAGTGCAGACTTGAGGTCTAAGGAGACAAAAACGGTCACTTTTCCAGAATCCGCAGCGGTGAACAGGTCGTTTAACATAAAATTCAGAGCAGTTTCCGTGCTGTGGTTACTACGATAAGCCGATTGATATGCATTATATGAATTATTCCGCTCTAAATGGTCATGAAGCTGTGAGAGAACTGCTCGCTCCAATAACTTCGATATGTATGATATGTTTGATATAGGCCGATAATTGCACAGCTCATCATGGTTCATATTGCACTTCTTCAGGCGAGGTTTCACATGTGCAACCTTCAGCATATCTGGTACCAAACCCGTCTTTAATGAGTCATTAATGATGTTGACCAAAATAGGGGAGAAAATATCCGAGAACAGAAGGAATGTTCGTGTTGGGAGAAAATCAGTATCACAGCTTTTAACCCCATTTTCCTTGATCACAACATAAAAGTCATCCGTGGTTAATTCAGAAAACACACTGAGCGTAGGCGGCCTACACGCGTAGACCTGTCTCGACCCAAGATAATCGTCCTGCGAGTCTTGTTGTAATAGATCATTACGAATAACATTAATCTTATTAGCGAAAAAATCGTCAAATATCTTGGGTAAAAGTTCACTTGAATACTTCGATGGAAGCGTATCTGGCGATGATTTACCAATAAGTTCATTTAGAAGTCGATACACGCTTTTATCATCACAACACAGATTAAACTTAGCAGTATAGTAATTCATCATTGCATCATCCACAAGTCTACATAAACTTCGCTGTGCAACCCCAAAAGCTAGCTTATCAGCTTCAGACTTGGATTTTAGCCATTTTCACTCAGCACGTCGTTTCTCTCTCTTTCGCAATTGGAATTCACACGATATCAACTTATACCAGGGAGAAGTTTTCTTCGGATAAACTCTTCTACTGAGCAGCGGAGCATATTTATCGAAGCACTCGCGCAAAAAACCAACAAAAGTAGATACCAAAGGCGAAGGTACATCAGATAAAAACTGCACAATATCGTTTTTCATTCCATCGGTATCAATGTTATCCACACGTCTGACAGGTATTAATTTGACAGAATTGTTCGGAGCAGGGAACTGAAAATCACATAGAACAGGAAAATGATCAGAACATGTCGTGATTGACCATAACAGATTTCAAAATATTATCATTTTCACGATACAACACCCAATCTAGAGTATGACCTCGGTTATGGGTGGCTTCAGATACCGCTTGAGAGAGGTTATACATGTTCAGAATATCAGACATATATCGCATGGGCATCAGGCTCATCAAAGTGAAAATTAAAGTCACCCAATAGAACAATGGAACCTTTGAGCTCATTTACCAACGAGAGAAAGTCCTCAAATTCATCGAGAAATTTACGAACGGTCAAATTATTCTGAGGGCTAGGTGGTGGTCGATAAATGCAAAAAATAGCTAGAATTTCATTCGAAAAAGCTAAAAAAGCATTGTAAAAAATCAAAGCTTTCATATGATACATCAATGCCCTGAGCGATATTTAAAAATGGTTTGCAAGAAGAACGAAAGACAGCAGCAATACCACCCCCTCGTGAACACCGAGAAAGAGAAAAGATATCATACTCAGGAGGACAAAGGACCGGCAAATCGACTCATCACCATAAGATGCAAGCCAGGTCTCCGTAATAAACATCATATCTAACTTATGGCTACAAATGAATGTCTCTATCTGTGTACGCTTCAAGCTGGCGCACACCGAACGAGCATTGAATACACAAATTTTCATTTTAGAGAGAGCATTGAATTTAACCGAATTTTGTGTGGCTGTCAAGTCACTTTCTGCTTTATTGGTGGACACGAAAAATATGTCGTTCAGGATTTGCTCTATCAATCTCTGAGCCATTTAGCATCAATACACCCTTCCTCAAAACAATATCGGATGACGAAGTACCACGTGAATCCCTTAAAAGTTCTCGAATTCTCGACTGAAGTCGACAGTCCTCCTTTCGATCCTCAAATATGCGATCATGGTTGACGTAAACATTTCTCAATATGTCACTACCACGTAGATTCCTCAAATTAGTCATTACTAATGCCCTATCAGCAGCACTGTGAAAGATGATTTTCACTTTTGATGGTATTTGAGCATCATTTGTTGTGTCCGATCGATTTCCAATAGGTAAGCATGCTCATGTGTGATATTTCTAGCTTTAATGAATCGAATTGGCTCAATAACGAATGTGACGTAGCTGAAGGGCTGCAGTCATTGTTACTGTTATTGATCTGTTTGTTTCCCCGTCTTGACATAGTGAAATGCAGAATGCACCAAGAACGATTTCAGATATGTTAGTGAGCAAAATCAGCAAAACACGAGAATTGAACGAAGACTACCAGACTTGATGTCCAACAGCAGATACCCCTACACTACGCCAGATGAAGTATAGATGCAACACGAGGTAATATTTGACCGCAAAATATTCCAAACAATCGATGAAACACCGGCTAATGGAATGCTATGTGACTTGATGGATGAAGACGCAACAGAGGTCAAAAAGGCACACAAATGAGATTTCCTGAGCACAGCGATGTCCCACGAAGACGAGATATACACCAAATGATAGAGCACAAGATGAGCAATCCAACGATGTCAAAATAAATGAGGGCAAATGGAAAAACAACACTGAAAACACCAAAATACGTGTCTGTAATCACAGCTGGAGAAATACGACCGCACGCTACACCGGTTTGATGGTTATATATGTAATTGTGTATGCAACCACGTGCTCAACATACTCATACTTTCATATTTTGATGGCTATTGTAGATTTTGAATGTCTTTATTTCCCATTGTTCCCATCGCTTCGATTTCTCCACTCTATACGAACCTTTAATTTAGACCAGGCTAAGGACTCCTTGAGAGACTTATGTGAGTTAATTTTTAGCAGTTCCAAGAGCTTCATTTGCATTTTCTATTATAGAACCTTCTTCTCGAATAAGAAATACAGAGGATATCACACACACACTGCTGGTCCAAAACCCATTTCCTTAATGCTATTAGTTTAATCTTAGATAACATTTTTATCACTTTCGGGGAGCTTGTCTTCAGACAAATTCGGGGGATTCCTATGGGTGGGAATCCCAGCTCACACTTGGCTGACCTGTTCTTAGCATACAGGGAATTTAAGTTCGTGAGGGGGCTCGTAGCGAGTAAGAGATTTGGCTTAACCAAACTTCTCTCTCGTACCACAAGGTATGTCGACGACATTTGTGTGTTTAATTACAAACATTTTGATAGATCTCTCAGCTAGCAGAAGCGGTGATAACAACAAATACTTGAATTACGTTGATTATTTGGATGTTAAAATCAAGATCCAAGATGGTGGCCAATACACCACAGAGGTTTATCATAAGGTTGATGAGTTCAGCTTCCCAGTAGTGCTGTATACTTTCCCCGAGAGTAATATGCCTTTGAACCCTGGCTTAAACATCTTTGCTGCCCAACTCATCAGGTTCGCCAGGATTTCATCTGATGCTTCCGCCTTCACATCAAGAGCTAAGGGCATTTTCAATATCTTCAGAGGAAGGGATTAGAAGGTTAATGTGCTTGTTAATTCTTGCATAAAGTCCTTCTCAAAGAATAAGTTCCTCGCTTATAAGTGTGGTTGCTTTTCACCCCGCCAGATGCGCTCCATCATTGGTATGTTGGACTAAAAACTTCCTCCAGATTCATTTGTTTCCTTTTGTCCTCAAAAATTCCTTAAAAATTTTATTTTCGGTTAGGTTTTGCTATGTTTCCTCAGGCTTGGAGAGACCTTCCATATCGTGGATTCGATATGGCTGGCCTGGCCCCGCCAAGTGGTATAGGTTGGAGGTTGGGGGCCGAAGCCCTGCTTCATGCAGCCACATGGTTCCTCCCTGATAACTCCATGCATAGCAAGCTTAATTTTGGTTTCTTAGGTTTCTTATTTTCACCATTTGCTATTTTTAAGTTTAGCTTCTCGTCAAGTCCATGACGAACTCTCATTTTAGATCTTAGATTGTAAAAATAAAATTGATTATAAGTTTTAATTTACTTCCCTTCCCGTCTTAAGTTGGGTCGACTAGCCTTTATTCGTATTTCAATCCCTACTCTGTACTGGAGTAGGTTACTCTATGTAGTTATTATTAATTTGTATGCATTCGTTCATGACTTTTAATTACCTAATTATTTACAGGATTCTCCACTAGGGTAGTTGTTTAACTTTGGCATCTTCCGTTTCCTGGATCCGTCGAATTTTTTTTACCGTGTCGTGTCTTACTTCGATTAGGATGCTGCAAGATATACAGATTACATAGCATAAGGATTTAATCTCCTGATGTCATTATAACTCTTACTGATCACGCATGAAGTACAGCAGTAACATAATAAATCACTCTACAGTTCACATCTTCTCATATCCAGTAGATTAGAGCAATTTCAAGTAAACGTACTGCATATGTTCTAATTTTGCGGGAGGACAAGATACTTTCGGAAAAGATAAAAGGAATTACATCAAAAGAAGAAGTTTCAACTTTATGGTACATTGAGCAATGTGAATCTTCTTGAAAATCATTTAATTCTGAAGCAACTATGTAGCATTTTCATCATGTGACTTGCAGCATTAAAGTTTCAATGAACTTTGCTTCATAATTTTACTGTTAGCCAAATTGAATGCACACAGATCTAGATATCTACTTAGTGAGAAACCTACTGGCAAAGATAATTCGATCATCAGAAGGAAGTCTGATAAAGTAGAAAGATCATCGTCAAATTGCTACTGCAAGAGCCAAAGACGACATAATGATTGACATATGACAATCCCCTGCAATTTTCTGTAGATCTCAGAACATTTGTAAAACCATCCCATTGCAACCAATGCTGGGATTTCAAAGTAAGTTCCAGTGCATGCACTTAGTTAATGCTAGACTTCGAACTATTACATTCATTTAGGCAATCTTTGTCATTTTATTTGTTCTGCTATTTTCTATATTCTGGTGATTTCTACATTCTGTTCTACACTGTAAACCAGCACCTCCTAAAGCGAGCTGAATCACCTCCTAAAGCATGCGCCTTTTAGAAGGCTAGCCTTTCACCTCCTAAAACATTTTTTCAATGCCATATTCTATTTTTCCCTTATGACAATGCATGCTACGCGTACTATCTTTATTCAGCAATAGACGGGTTGCGCATTGAGATTTATTGCAGACGAAGCTCTCATTACATTCATTCAATATTTATCTCTTGCTTTACAAATAGCCCTCTAAAGAAATAAGAACCCTCTATCCCCTGAAGTACTGTTATGCAAGAGAACATGATATTAGTGTTGTACAATTCGAATACATAAAACAAACTTTACTGAAATTCACTTGAAATTTATAAAATTGACACCCAGTACCAAAATGAATACAATCTCAGGTCAATTTATGTAACAGATGCAACGAAATCTCATGTATACATGTACAATGAAAATTTTGGACTGACCACGCAATTTTCGGTGAAAAAAATACAAATGCTACATAATATAATCAGTCTGAGAAAGTTATACAAGGTAATTAAAACTCCCCTTTTCAGTTTAGGCCAATATAATCAAGTTAAAGTTAAAAGTATGGCAGACAGGCCTTCGGCGTCCAGCGCCTTCAACGGTCGATGTTTGGATGGCCTAAACTGAAAAGGGGAGTTTTAATTACCTTGTATAACTTTCTCAGATAGATGATCTCCCGTCACCTGGTCAACTACAATATAATCAATGTCGGGATAGTAAAAAATGTCAGAAACATGCAGGATATTTATTACAGAATTATGTGGATAGAAACATGTGTGAAATTGTAGATCAACAGTTGCAATAAAAATGATGTAGCAAAGAGAGTCTCAAGATGCGAATATCTAATAACAATCAAGTGCTAGATATGCAAATCAATATCTATTATTGTTCAAGCAAATTACGATCTAAACTAACAGATATTGCAGCTCTAAAACATCATGGAAATCATCAAGGAATAGAAAGATGGAAACTAAAGAATTCAAAGTAATATTTGTCACCAAAAAAAATCACAGAGTTTTGCACTGATCTTGGTGAAGATGTGACGCACACGAAGAAGTCCTTCCAGCAGTTTTTACGTTGGCCAAGTACTATCGATCGGAGATTATACGTTAGAAACAAGACTGCATGTGTAGATGGTGTAGATGCTCCATCCGTCAAAGCACATATTTAATTTTGGACACCATACACGTATATTAGTGTTCACTGATATTCCAGTCGAAATGATTGCTGAAAAGAAAAAGGAATTTTAGTTAGGAACTATGGAGTGAAAGGAAGAAAACTAACTTTAAGATTTTTTGCATTAACTTTAAGATGCAAGAACGTCAGATCTACATGTTACATGCAGCAGGCTGAACAAATTACGGTATGATTTCTTCAAAAATTCAAAAATTTTGATTTGACAGATAATTGAAAAATTATAGAATTTCTTTTAATCATGCATACACAGAGCATATCGTATTTTACAATTATTTTTATTACGCTATCTATTTTGATATACGCCTAGATAATATAATTTATCAATGCTGAATTGAATACATGCTACATACTTTGATAAAATGATTGAAGCCTCTTGTTGCAGAAAATTGGCTCCTTTCTTAGTTATTCGATGTTCTACAGATCATGGAAATTCACGAGCTTCAGATCTCCAAAAAATAGCACATATTATGCTAATAATCCATATCCACAGGTACTAACTTTCGTTTGAAAGTTCTAATGCAATACTGCACATGTTTCTTATTGACTCTCCCACTTCAGACAGCATGCACTGTCTTGCAAACTTCTATGTGTTGACAACAAGTAGCCGTACTTAATAATCAGATGAAAACAATATGAGTGTCACAGGTCTCTACCAAACATGCATGAGCTGAGTTGACTTCAGAAATAATAACTGGCATGGCTTATATGGCCCAAGACCGTCATTAGAAATTTTATAAAAATTAAAAAATGAAATTTCTCCTTTTCTACGGTGATTTAATAGCCATTGTGAAGGCGTCTGAAACTGTTCAACGTCAGAGGTCTTGGTTCTATGTGAAAGTAGTTTGTTTGAGGAAACCAGCATGATATGCTGATCATGAGATGATTTTATGAAAAAGAATGAAAAAGTTCCATTCAATAGGCGGACATTTTCTTGCTATCAGAAATACCTAATCATGCATTTTTACAGAATAGTAACATTCTATATTAGTTAATCAATCTTTCTCTTCTTGCGTTGATGACCGTTTAGTTTCCTATTTGTGTTGGAGTCTATTTTTTCCTTGATATCATGCTACATTGAGAACTTAATAATAATGACTAATATGAATAGAGTATGAAAGAGACTTTCATTGCTAAAATAAAATTAACTTCTAAAAGTAGCCAACAGGATGGACTGAATATTTATAGAAGTCGAACACTTAACGCCGTACATTAAAAATACGTTTGCATCCAATAGTGTCTGGACATTGTAGAAAAACCGAGGATATTTGAATACTGACAAGAAGGATATTTATTGGCAGAAGATTTTATACAGAAGTATAGAAGTTTTAATTTGTCAGTAGTCTGTTGGCCCATATTTCAACATCCGGAATTTCATATATTTTGATGAATATTTATTAATCGAATTCACAACTATTTGGCAGCAGAATTTTAATAGATTATATCTAAACGTTTAAAAGATTGAATGCGAAATTTTAAGCATGTTTTTACAAAGATGTTTCTTCTTAAATGCATGAATCAGGAAAGACTGAAGACAATTCTTCTACTACATAATGGAAACGAATGTCCTTCAGTGTCGTCTATTGCATTTTTTCGATGTCTATACTATTATCTGACTATGGATTATCATGACAGTTGGTGATAAATGGTTACATTAGCAGGTTACATTCAACAAATATGTGCCTCCAATAAAATAAATACAGAATTGATTGTTGTATTTCTATTAAAATCCATTGAAATAAACAAATTTTCGAATATTCTGAATATAATTGACCACATAAATGATGCATGTGTACATCAAAGCATTTGCAACTTTGCATTGAATCCTAAACTTGATATGCCAATTCAATTAACCCTTCATCTACTATTTTTCTACCTTCGTTCGGAAACTTTATTGGACACGCCACTTATAACAGATGAGTACTTTGAGCAGTTTCTATGAATGCGCATTTGCTTCTCAGAGGCTTCACCGAGCACAGATAACGCGAATGAATGCATGAAATTGACAAATACAATGTATGCCTACCTCGAAAATTTACAGCTTTTCCAATTTATAATTTGCATTATCCGCAAGAATAAATTTAGTCCCGTTATGAAAAGTGGCATTTTAACTACAGAAGTCGCAGACTCGATTTACAGTAGTGCTATACAGCATGCATGCATTACAACTCTTTCGAATAGGCTATCAGAGCAACAGGAAACTCACCTCATTTTTCAAACCTGCCGTTAGTTGATGAACCAGATTGATCAGTATATCTGTCACGATTGACTATCAAGAGAAAATGTAGAATGCAGATATTTGGCCATTTGGTTTCAAATCTTATTATATTTCTTTTCCCTTTATGCAGTATTTCGATCGACGTTGATGGGAAAGATGTAGTCTCCTGGTATGACATCAAGATACCCATATATTTGAAATTTACTACTGCACAACTTCAACAGATAATTTCAATAAACAATTTAATTGCAATATCACTGACGGAAAGTCAGCTTGCCATTCGAAGTCAAAGCCAGCTACATAACCTCGATGCGATGAAGCGGAGAATGATTCACGTATACATACAGCAACGTGAACTTATGATGTCCTCAATAGCAGCTATTGTTATGCGACAGCGTTCCTGCTGTCTGGCAAGCAGTGACTCACGCTGTCCTCTATGCAGATGCTTACGTCTGGGTTATTGTTCTCTTCAGTATGCTAGCCTACTAATTCAACTTAGCCTTCTGAAATTTTAGTGTGTGGCGCTTTAGGATGCAGATTTCTTCCGCTTTAGGAGGTGCCAGATTACAGTGTATAAATGATTTTCCAAGCTTTATATTTTCTGATGCGCAGGACGGCAGAATCTGTAACGATAAGCTTGCTCTTTATTTGTGAGAATGCTTACTGCAATACTGAAGCGTACAATGCATTCTTATTCAATCGATATAATTTTTAGCTCAATTTTTCTTTTTTTAATAGAACCATTTGAACGGAGTTTCAATCTGGAGGACAATGCATGTAAGTGACTTTTGCAATATTGACGACGCCACTACCCCCATTAAATTCCGGATGAATTATCAAGTGGTCCTGACTTAGTCCATCGTTCACAATAAGTTTACATTTTTATCGAAATTATGGTGACTATTTACGAAGGGCTTAACTCAACTTTATTCGCAAAATATTTTTAGAATCCCATGTATATACTATTCTTTTAGTCACTTTCAAATGATCTCTATCTAAAATTAGGGCATCACCATGCTGCCATACATTACACTAATATCATAAATACATTTTCCACATCAACAAATGTAGGCTTAGCAAATAAATCGCTGTGTCAGTCTGGAAATAGCGCTTCATGAAAGCGTGCCCGATCAACAAATAAGTAGGTGTCAGCCAGAGGCGGGCACAGTTAATCGATTCCGCTAAATCAATTTTGTGACAGAATCAATCTCGCGACTCTTGGATGAGATGGAATCGTGCGATTATATCAGCAATGTGACTTCTCAATAACAGTTGCTTGATGAGGTAAAAGTGATGCTTGTATTTACTCTTTCAACGTTTAAGAGAATTTTGGAACAAGATGAAACCCCAGTTGTCTTGTGGAGACAAAAAATCGTCGAATTCATTATCTATGACAATATATTTTGCAAACCTCAAGCGCTTTTGCAGCCTCTCTTCAAGGGGAGTACAGCCGTAATGAACATATGCCGATACACAGATGGTAAATAAAGCTTGCATCAGAACATGCAAGAGTATTGACAATGAGAGTGACGTCATAATGTAGTGCACAAAGATCAGGAGGACAGGCCTACACTGTAAACTGTCACCTCCTAAAATCGAAGAAATCTGCATCCTAAAGCGCGACACACTAGAATTTTAGGAGGTTGCGTGAAATAGAATGCTGACATAATAAAGAGAAAGTAGTAACCCCGTGGCAGACGCAAGCGCAAAATGTGAAATGCTGAGTCATCAGGCTGACTCAGCCCCCTCCTCTGGCAGGAAGGTGACGGAGAGGGCCCAGGATGTGCTGGGAGGAATGGGTCCGAGAGGAGGAAACTGTTCCCCCCCCTCTGGAAGGAAAGAAAGAGTGTTCGGGTAAGGGGTGGGAAGGAAGGTGATGTGGGAAGGATAGAGTGTGGAAAGGGCGGGTGTTGGTGGTGTTGGGATGAGAAAGTCCATGTTTCGACAGGAAGGAGACCTCGGATGGGAAAACGGAGGCCAGATTCGGAATTTTTGGTCAATTTTGGGTTAGGAAGGATGTTTCCAGCGACATCGGAGAGAAAAAGTTTTGAGGACCCCCCCTCGGCAACGATCTTCCAACTTTGGTTGTAGACATCGTAGAAAGTCGTGCAATAGCTCGTTTGAAAGCTAAGAGTGGCTTGTTCGTATCTGCCTTCGTTTAGAGGTGAGATGTTATTGAAAATTTTG